>OU026158.1:9759769-10093776 GCA_907269105.1 Volucella inanis
AAAATGCATATGCAGCTGGATAAGTGGATTGCTGTGATAGCAAGTGCTGGGATCAAGCGTGTGAATCACAACACTTGGTTTTACAATTCCGCCCACTGTAGCCAAAGAGCTCCAGATTGAGAGAACAATTTTAAGACTCTGCTGCGGTAAATATAGAAAACCAGATAAAAAATTGTTTTGTAATAAGACCCTGTGTTCCGAAACGAACATTACACCCATAATGATATACCAAACCGAATTATTTGTAAAAAAGCTAGAGCGTATACGTAATCATCCTAATCCAATGGTTAAATCTTTGTTGGACTTAAGTATCAACGATAGTATGGGGGAATATTATTACCTTTCCCCATTTTAAACTCGATGTCCTTTCCTTTGTTGAGACCAAATACGAAACGAAACCTTTCAGTTTCTTCTTACGAAAAAACACTCCCTTTAAATCTACACGTATATCTTTTCTTTATTTTTGGGTAGCTCATAATCCTATTTTTCTTATAATCACTATAGCTAGTGTTCTGTTTCTGTCTATATGGTATCATATATAAACATTAAGCGGATCAAAGGCTTAAGTGAATAGCTATAATACGTACATAAAGGGATTTGGTTACTATTGTTAAGAATTCTCAATACCTAGTCCATTTAATTTTTTTTTTTTTTTTTAGTTTTTAGTTTTTAAGTGCCACGTGAAGCAACTTCGATGTAATAAGCCAAATGGAAGCGTATATTTCAAACCTATATAAACTTATTTATAATTTCGATTTAATTGTTTATAAAAGTATTATCTTTCTTTTAAGCCAGACGCAGTCTTAATATTAGCTGTTAAAAAACAAATATGGTACGCACACAAATGTATTGATTGGAAAAAGTTTCAATAAAACATAATGTAATATAAAAATTAGTGGTTTTGCCAACGAGGAAAAAAAAAACTTTTCAGAACAAGTGGATATATAACATCTGGACCAGCGGATTTGTGAATGCCAAGATCATTAAAAACTCTTGCTACTACACGAGTGCCGAGGCAAAGCACAATCTGGGAGTGTTGAACTGGCCGCAAAGTGTGTGCAGCAAGCAGATTGGCCTGGTCCAAAGAACTGACAGCTGGAATGTCATTGTAAATGAGAGTTGGGATGGAGTATGAGGCAGAATTTCTTTTATTTTTGGCGAACAACCAAAAATTATTTTTACCTTTGGGATATTGTAGTATTTGTTGGTGTTATTAAAATTTCACACTTTTAAGAAAGACGTTGTAGTCAATACTGGCTCGTTTAAACTTTCTTCTGTTGCCCTCTGTTGGGTTGGTCTTAAAGGACCGAAAAAACATTTATCTATCCCTGACAGCCTCTTTACATCTTGAGTAGTACCATACCTTTTCTTTTGGTTTGATACTGTTCATCAGCAGCGGCATTTATGTCATTATCGAGGAAACATAACGATTAGTTAAAGTTCCTAAAGAAGCTGTTAAGACTGCTCCAATCGGCTTTCTCCTCTAACTGTGTGGTCGGTGTACGTAAAATTAGCTGATATGAAACAATGGTCCGACGATCCTAGAGGGGAGAGCACATCAACGGTGTCACTGATCACCTTTTAGCCCACGAATATTTGCTATATCCACTCTAAGTTCCCGAGTCATTATGAAAAAAGACAAAAAACACAAACACCGATAATGCTTAGCACGGCTGTGCAATAAAAATTCGGATTTGGTTTACTAAATCGAATTATTGTAGGTTTTATGCCCTTACAAAAACAGGAAAAATCCGTCGATAATAGCATACACTCAGTCACTACCCGTGTTGTATGACAACAATGTAACATATTACATCAACGGGAGTGACTGAGTGCAAGCAATAGTATGACCAGGGGCAGGAAGATTGAGATACTCGCATTGTAGATGACAATAGCACTGCGTTCACGCGTTTTTTCCCTCTCTCCGCACAAGTTATTTTTATTGTTATTTTGTTTGTTCACTCGCAGTGCTGGTGTCTTTCTTGAAGAGGATAAGGTGCGATTTTATTTCTCGTTAGGAAAAATTTTATCTGTTAACCAAGCTGACGCAATCCTGATAGCAATGAATAATATTGTAAAGAACCGGAAGAGAAGTCGAAGCATTTGTATCTGTAGCGACAGCCAAGCTACGTTTATAGTCTAGTTGAACCCCCTTGACCTCATACAAAATACAAGATCTCCCTGAAATGAGTCGGAAGGCTAAATTTACTGAATCTTTTCTAGGTCCCAGGTCACAATGGAATCCCAGGAAATGAAATCACCGACGAACTTGCCAGGCACGGATCAGAGGAAAGTTTTTCAGGACCTGAACCTACGTTGGGTCTGCTTGGGACCTCCGTAAAGTCTTCCATTGACAGTTGAGCTTCGTATGAGCACAACTGCAGATGGCATGGCTTCCAAGATTACAGGCAGACCAAACGAATACTTTCCGACATATCTAGGATGTTAGCGGGCTTCCTACTTTCCCTCAGCGAGAAAGACTGCAGGCTGCTTACTGGCGTCGTGACGGGGCACTTCACTTTTTCTAAGCACTTAAATACAAATTTTGGCCAAAATTGATACAACATACTGCGATACTTACAGTGGAAATGATCACGACACCACAGAGCACTACACCTGTGAATGTCCGGCTTGCGCTTACATCAGGCTGCAGGTACTCAGCGTTGATATGGTGGGTGTTAGTACTGTAGGTACTTTATTACTAAAGCGCTCACTCATATCTCTTATAAAAACTGAAAGATTTCATTAAAAGAAAGTTACAAATACAATGGAGTTCTTTGCCTGAAAAAAAAAAATAGCAAAAGATACCATATACAGGGTGAGTTTTTTAACTTGAGACATTCAAATTACTCGAAAAATGCGCGAAATCGCGAAAAATGTTTCAGACAAAAGTCACAAGGTTCTGAAGTGGACATTGAGCCCCATTTTCAAGGTCAAACGAATGTCACTTTTGCTTTTTTAATGGGAACCCCTATTTTTTTAACAGATACGTTATCTGCATGAAAAATTACAATTCTTTAACATGAAACACTTTTTTCAAAAACGCGTTCTTTCCCGTCAGAGGGCGCCATAAAACTTAAGACATCAAAATTACTCGAAAGGTACGAAATATCGCGAAAAATGTTTCAGACAAAAGTCACAAGGTTCTGAAGGAGACATAAGATGGTGACCACGAGTTTGACCTGAGACCCATTTTCAAGTTCGAGCGAAGGTCACTTTTGATTTTTCAAATGATAATTCCTGATTTTCATTGCTCAGTCGTATTGCTCGT
Source organism: Volucella inanis (assembly GCA_907269105.1). Classification (NCBI taxonomy): domain Eukaryota; kingdom Metazoa; phylum Arthropoda; class Insecta; order Diptera; family Syrphidae; genus Volucella; species Volucella inanis. The sequence goes on from OU026158.1 coordinate 9,763,041, forward strand.
AGGCTGGTCCTTTGTTTTTACATACTGCGCTTAGCATAACCCAGAAACAACGACGTGGACGTAGCAGTATTTTGTCTCCTTCGGGGTAATTAATTAGAGTGGGTCCTTTAGCCTCACGCTGTTGAATCATTGAATTCTTCCCATTTTGACGTTTATTTCCCCAGATTTCAACAAATGCTCGAAAATGTGACCGTTCACTTCAATAAACTTGTCTATCCGCGTTCTAAATGAACCAACAGAACTGAGAAGTATTTCTGGCGTAATCTTCCGGCAAGCTTCAGTTATTCGTCTTTTCATGTCTTCACGTGTCGTTGGCTTTTTTCTGTAAACCTCACTTTTTAAGTAGCCCCACAAGAAGAAATCAAGTGACGTAAGATCAGGTGATCTAGCAGGCCATTGCCTCGGACCCCCTCGTCCGATACGTCGTTGATGGTAGACATTGTTTAATACGCCCCGGGCTACTTGGGAATAATAACTGGACAACCGTCATGTTGAAACCACATTGTTTGTCGCAAATCCAATGTAATACTAGTAATACTAGAAGATGATCCCGCAAGAAGTTTGCATACTTTTCGCCATTCAACTTGCCTTTAATAAAATATGGACCTATTAATTTATCTCCAATAATTCCCGCCCAAACATTAACATTCCAAGGATGCTGGCGTTGAACTTGTCGCAACCAAAAAGGGTTTTCGGTAGCCCCGTAATGAATATTATGTCGATTGACGGTACCGTGATTGGTGAAAGTCGACTCATCAGAGAATAACACCTTGGCGAAGAAAAGGGGGTCTCGTTCAATTTGCTGAAGTGCCCATTGACAAAACGAAACCCGGTTGGGAAAATCCTCACTAGAAAGTTCTCGATGCATTGAAACATGATAAGGATCGTATTTATGCCGATGTAATATCTTACAGACAGTCGTTTGAGAAATTCCTGATTCACGACTTATTTGGCGAGTACTAATGTGAGGATCGTGAGCAACGGCAGCTAACACTGCTACTTCATTGTACTCAACAGCCACCCTATCTGACCGATTTCTTTTGTTCGGTTGCACACTTCCTTCACCAGTGAATTGTTGGATAACCTGATAAAAGGAAGCGCGCGATCGTATTTGGTCTGGAAAACGTTGAGCGTAAAGAGAAACAGCACCATCGACGTTCCTTCCACTTTCTCCATAAATCAATATCATTTCAATTTTCTCTTGAATTGAAATAGCCTGCATTTTTAATCTGGAAAACGTTTCTAATAATAATCAGTTCCTCAAAAAAAATATCGAACTTCTAAATGAAGTACAGTTCCGTTCAAGTAGAGAAAAAGGGCAGAGTGCACATCATACACTCTCAGATAAGTTTAGGACAATAACTTTACTCGAGGCAATGATGACTTCCTCAAAACAAATCTCGACCTTCTTACACCCTAACAACGTTTGAAACCGATTAATGAATTAGGCGTGCCAGTGTAGTGGTATCTAGCACTGAATGAATAAGACCTTTGAGACAAAGTCGTGTGCCCCATAGAGGAATACGACTGAGGAATAAAAATCGGGAATTATCATATGAAAAATCAAAAGCGACCTTCGTTTGACTTTGAAAATGGGTCTCAAGGTCAAATTCGTGGTCATAATCTTAATTCCCCTTCAGAACCTTGTGCCTTTTGTCTGAAACATTTTTCGCGATATCGCGTATTTTTCGAGTAATTTGGATGTCTCAAGTTAAAAAACTCACCCTGTATATACATACCATTAGTATAAATAGAACGACTTGTTCCAAAATATTTGTTACACAACCACACATATGCAAAATTTGTTTCACGGATTCGCATGAAATATTTAATTGCACAAAATTTCTATTCTCGACGATCGACGAACGCAAACAATACGTTAAAAAAAATGCTATCTATGCTGTAATCGCCCCGATATTTGGTTTGAAAGACGCCAAATAATTCCAAATTTTTATTAACTCCTCCTTTTTTGGAATATTTACAATTTCTTAATATTCAAAATTTATATACTCGTATGTCTAATAAAATTCTACTAAATTTATAAAAAACCGGTTTACGTTTTCTGCGTTTGGGGGGCGATTTCAAAGAAAAAAACTTATCACATTTTCATCTTCTTTAAATAAACCATTGGGCGGCTTTGCCTGATCTTATGTTCTGTTTGTATCTGTCACTTTGGACATAATTTTAGGTGACATTGCTAAGCATGATAACATCCATCCCTAGTAAGTTGAACGCATTGTTCGGGTTACTTACCTGATGCGGCTATACGTCCAAAGATGCTCGTTTCGCCGCATGTACACTTCATCCTTGGATTTAACTAAAGCGGAACATACCTGGCCATCGTTATTGGACGTTATGAGAACATCTACACGATGATCTTGACAATTAGTCAATTAGACATTACTATACATATACATACATACTCCATTACTATACATATACAACAACAACAGTTTTTTTTTTCTAATTTTTGAAAATTTTCAAATTATGGAGCTTCTTCTCTATTGGAGCGAACGGGTGCTTCAGCTGATTATACCATATATTCTCTTATTGGTAGTATAAGGGTGGTCCCATATGTATAGTATACCAGCGGCTGTTTGATGTGAAATCTAGTCTGGTGGTCAACGTTGTCACTGCCTGATATCCAATGCCATTGGATTGGATTCGATTCTTTCAGAATCTCGCTTACTCGAAATGCTACTAATTGTTTGTATTTTCTACTGTCGCATATAGACAGTAGATGGATTTCGTCATTCTTACATTGTTGTGCATCCTGATGTGATGTGGTGTGTCATTTCAGGTTCATTTCTGCATCTCCGGCAGGTATCTTCTCTAGCAGAATAACACGCTTTCTGTAGTTTTAGTTGATACAATACGATTTTGGATTGAAATTATATTAGCTTCGGTTTCAGCATATATTTGATCATTTAATAGTCATCTATTGGGCACAATTTTTTCAACATTATCGCTATAAATTTCCCGGCAGTACTGACTATTTATAAATATATTTACCCATATATATATATATATATATAGATATAGATTTGTTTAGCCAATTTCGTTCCCTCATGGCCTTGTTCTTTGTTTGTCTTCTAAAATTAAATTACAGTCTTGGTTTAAAGGCGTTTAATTTCTAACATATTTGGACTATTGCAATTACTAGATTTGATCTTTCAGTCTTAAGGTGAAAATAGTTTTGAAGTGATTCTTTGATATTTGGTTTGGGTGGTGATAAAATTAACACGATATGAGCATTGCACCGCTTCCAAAGATAGATAACTTCCAATAGATAGATATTTGAATGAATGTGAGCCCCTTTTAGAGAAAATATTTCATAGAAAATAAAGCTCTAAAAGCATACAAAAAAAAATTTGTATGGTATGCATGATTTAGTTTGCCAATTAAAGCTGAATATTTGACTGATGAGAAATTCAGTTTATTCTAAATGGCGTTTAAAAAAATAATTGTAGTAAGGCGTGGTTACATACGATCAGTTTTGTAAGCTATACGTTGCAGTGAACTAGTGCTGTGCAAACTTATGATTTATTTAAATTTTTCTCGAAAACGTAAAAAACAGTAAAGCTAGGCAGATTATTTATAATATTTTTGTTTTGTGACTCAAGATTTTTCGACCTACTCTCACCTTTTTCGGTGATTTAGTTCGATTATTAAATAAGATCAAAAATTAAGGAAATCAGCCCAATATTAAAAAAAAAGCTATTGGAGGAACACAACACACATTGAAAAATCTCCATAGAATTAAATTGTTCCTTAAGTACTATCAGCAAGTAGAGAAAGATGTTTGAAAACCCAGAAACCGTAAGGAGAATACTAAGACAAGCTGGAATGAAAGGAGGAAAAAAAGATAACCCCCACTGACGGATCGCCATAGAAAACTACACCTGAAGTTTGCAAAAAAATACAGAAACTACACCATTAGTGACTGGAAAAATATAATATGGTCACACGAAATCTGTTAGAATTTGTTGTGAATGGGTTTGGTACATTTATACTACAGAAAACTTTAAAAAGTCTAAACAATAAAAGTGGAAGTGCAAGTGCAAGTGCAAGTGCACAAAAAATATATATGTATATAAATATAAAAAATATTAAACTCTGAACATACATATGTATATTCCCTCGTGGTAGATGTCTTGTCCCTTGCCTTTCTTCTTTTAAAATTTTTTTCGCTGGTTGTGCATATATCGCATTTCCCGCGCCGCGTGAAAGTCCATCAGTTTAAACTTTAACCTCAACTGTCACCAGCTGAACAAAGCTGACCAAAAGTCATAAGTTGCTGTAATAAAAATATTAAATTATTATTATTTAATAACAAAAGAATTAAGTTAGAAATTAATTTAAACAAAAACCTTTAAAAATACTGAAATTGTCATTGGGTACGGATCAAAAAGCTGTTCTGGAGCAGATTCTTCGTGACCACTATAACTTCAAAAAGACTGGAGCATCACGTCGTACAGCCAGCTATCTTTCAGGTCGTATTCTTATACTAAAAGGGAACTTTAAGAATACGTCTTCAAGCAAAAATTCGACGAAGAGAACTAGAAGAAGGTCTGGAAGAAGAAGATTATGAAACTTATTGCACTTACCGTGGTGAATTAGTTGATGCTATCTACAATGCCAAGTCATCATCTAAGGAGAAGGTTCTGAAAAGTGAATCCAGAGTTTACTCCAAATTCAAATTCCGCATTTCGAGGGCTCGTTCACAAAATGTCGGACTTTCCATGACGTATTTTTATCTTTATAGTCCACACAAAAAGAAAGTTGGGTGCAATTCAAAAACTTCACTATTTAAAATCTGCTCCCTTGTTGCAGCGCTTAGGGTTGTATTCCCGCGAATTTAACAAAGCATTAGAACTGCCTGTCGCCAGATACGACCACAAGCGAGTGTTGGTAAACGCTCACTTCCAACTCTTTTTTAAACTGCAGCAGTTGACAAAGGAGACTGCAAGTAGCATAAAGTCTCTATTGGACACGTCAAAGGAATGTTTTCTTCCTAGAAAGACATATCAATTTACATATTGGTATATGTAAAAATGGTTTTACTCAGCGTTTTACGGGAAGTGAAGTAAGGTAGTTCGAAGGAGTTGCTCACACTAACACAATAACAACGAGTGGCCTAGAGAGCAGTGAATCTACTTCAAAAAAATCTGTTGCTATAGAGAATAAAACGGTGTTTCACACCAGGAAGAAGCAGCTTGCATGCTAGATATATGGTAGAGGTCAACACTCTCTTAGGACTTTTATTGGGTTTATTGATATGGAGATCTGCAAAAGATCCAAGGCAGTGGATAGAATTGGTGTTTGTCTGAACTGTTTGGCGTACAGTCACAAGACAAACTAATGTCAAAACAGTGTACGCTGCTATTACTGCAAGCAGACATACCACTCTCTGCTGCATGTTATTATTAACACGTCCTAACCTATCATTAATTATACAAATTCAACTACAGGTACTAACCCAAAGTTGTCTCTTCTGAAGTTCCAAGTGTTTTTTTGGCAACAGCAGTGGTTCGAGTCAGGTCTGCAAGTAGAAACTATCTTAATCTTAGGGCATTAGTCGATCCTGGAGCTGAAGTAACATTTATTTCCGAATTAGCTGTACAGTTTCTAGGGCTTCCTCAACAGCGAACACTTATTAAGGTATCTGAATTGCTAAAAGTTAGCAGTGGTTCCTGTCAACGGTATGTAAGTCCTACCTTTGGGTCGCTGTTAACACCTTTTGAGACAAATACCCCAGCCTATTCAAGTCTCTGACTGGTCTTTTGCCATCCAAGCCTAAAGCTCTTCAAAATTGGAAACACATGCAAGGTTTAAGGTAAGTTGATCCACAGTTTGATAAACCTGCGACTGTTGATACTCCCTGGAAGCCAACGTTTGCTCTGAATTTCTTTAATGATTATGATAATAAAATCAGAAATCAAAGTTAGGATGGCTTCTCCTTGGGAAAATAAAGAAACTGTCCATAGCTTCTTTCAGGTTCTCGATAACGACACTCAGCTGCGAAGGTCATGGAAATTAAAGGAGTTACCTTTCAACACTAAGGAAACTGCGGAAGACAAAACATGTGAAAAACATAATATCAACACAAGAAGATTAAATGAAGGGCAATATGAGGTATCGCTACCATTTAAAACCGGGTATAAGCCTGTGCTTGGTGCTTCGAAGTTAGGTGCCTTACATAGATTTCATCAACTGGAAGGAAGATTCCAGGAAAACCCCACACAGCACAAGGAGCATCTCAAGTTTTAAAAGGAATACAAGGACAAGACTGAAGCTGGAACAAGAACACGGAGATTTATTTCTCATCAATGATGAGAGACTACCACCATTTCAATGGCTACTCGAACGGATCAACGACACACATCCCGGAAATGACGGACTTGCTCGAATGGATATTTTAAGAACGGAAACCGGAGAGCTTAAACGGTCACTTGAGATCATCACACACCGCAAACGAAGAACAAGCCATTTTAAACGGCACAACACAAAATTTACAAGAAACACAATTAAAATAAATAAACATACAAAATCAAAAGCACTTCCTTACTTTAAAGAATGATTAATTCGTTAAATTAAACACAAATAATTATAAATTTCGTATCCTAAATTTTCCTACACAGCACAACACATACATACAGTCCACTCACTTAATCACACAAAATCATTCATCCAAGACAACGTTGCGAAGTTCCAAAATTCCAAAATGCCGACGGGAATTGGAGAATCAAAATCCCGATGGCATTCGAACTTTCAGTAACAATATCAACGTTATCCACTGAAATAACAATACAACACTTTAACCTATCAACAGACATCCATTTTCTAATAACATTTAAATGTTATTATATACTCATGATGACATCAAATCCTGCTATACTAGAACAATAACTACAAAGAAGCAAACACAAAACGTAAACTATAAATCTGGATCAACATCTCCGCCAGCGAGAACGATGAGCATTATATGTGTAAAAGCTTGGAATGCAAGCAAAAAATACTTGTTAACAATCGTAGAAAGAATATGTCAACTAATATTCTTGGTGCAGAATTTGGTAATAAGCACGTATCCATAAATGAAAGTTTATCAACATATAATAGATCATTGTTTAACAAAGCTAATATTAAGGTAGACAAACATTTTTCGTTCTTATGGGTCAGAAATGAGGTTATTTTATTAATAAAAAAGGAAGAGGAAAATCCCATAAGAATTTCCTTTTTTGAGGATCTAGAAAATTTATCTTAAATTATGGTTAATATACAAATGAATCAAATTGAAGTTCCTTTAAATAGTAATTTAACCTCCTTCTGCAAATATGACAAATATTTTTTATGATGTAGTATTTAACGCTAATATATTAGAAAACAACAGGTTCATTATTCACCAAAATATTTGAAGCATGCCAAAAAAATTTGATTTATTTTTGATACAATACATTTGAATTCATTCCTAAAAAAGCCGGACTTAATTTTTCTCTCTGAAATATGGATGACAATAAAAACGATTATTTCAATATATTTTACCTGGATACAAATTTTACCTTAAACGTAACAATTCATATGCAGCGGGTGGTACTGGGGTTTTTGTTTGGAATAGTTAAAATGAGAATTCTGAAATCTGCAGGGTATGATAGATTGTGATATGATAAAAGTTTCGTACTTTAGAAACGATAACAAATTTGTTTTTATGTGTTTTTATACGAGTAGAGTTCACGAAAAAAGTAAGGATGTTTTTGTCTTAATGCACGCTTGCTACAGGAAAACTGGATTGATGTATACAGGGAAAACTATCCTTCGATATATTTTGTAACAGTTTAGATTGCCATGTTGAGTATTGTTCTACAGTATCAAAACAAAAGAAGAGATAAACAAAATAGACTAAAGCCTTGGTTGTCTGATTATTTATAACTGCGAATTGTAGGAAAATATAAACTATTAGCAAAATGCAAAAAACAACCCAGAAACACACATCTGACCAAAATGTATAATCAAATCTGTAAAGAGGAGCCTCTGAAGTTTCTATCTGCAAATATAACTATTCCATAAACAAATTTCATTGTGTGTAAGGTAATATAAGAAAGGAATGAGAAATCGTCAATAACTTGTTCAATGAAAATGTCACTTTTGATGGACCTTCTAAAATAAAGTTTAATAATAGGGATATTACTAATTCTGTAGAAATGGCTAATGTCTTCAATGAGTTTTTTATTAGCGTTCCGATCATTATCATTCCGATCTTTTTGATGCTGGTTATGATACAGCGTCTCCGATTTTGTGTTCGGAAGACTGTCATAAAAGAGAAAGTAGTCAACAAAATAGTTTTTTCTATGAAACAATCTCTTCTTTTGAGTTATATAGAAGTATAATGTTGTTAGATGACTTGAATTCTGCTGCGTTTAATAGTAAGTTATTCAAGTGCTTTACTGAAGAAAATCTGTCTAAAAGTTGTTGATGTTTTAGCACACATTTTAAACAAAAGCGTATATTGTTCTATTTTTCCGAATAGATTGAAAATAGCTGAGGTCATATCTATATATATTCAAAAAAGATGATAGTACAAAACAGGATAACTACAGGTCGATCTCTTTTCTTACGGGCTTCTTAAAAATTGTGGTAAAGAGCAGAGTTGTTGCATTACTAGACAGGCACTCTCCTAAATGTATAGTATCTTTCATAGTTTTTGTTATAAGAAAATGTGTTGTAGTATTAGTAATTATGTTGAAAATAACGGCCATATAAACACAAATTCGAAAAGCCTGACTTGCTCTTCAAAATGCTTTTCTATTGAAAATGTTATTGCTTTTAAATATATGGGTTCAACTATTGACAACAATATTAACTGGAGTATATACACTTCCTTACTTAAAACATATATTCTAAAAGCAATATATATAAGGTATCACCTAAGGAAACTATGTTTCCAGAAACTTTTAGAAACAATTTATTGTAGTTTGGTAAAATCTAAGTTTCAATATGGGTTCGTATGTTGGGGTGGTACTTACAGCAATAGCTTACAAACCCTATTCGTATCTCAGAAACATATGCTAAGATTAATATGGAAAAAATCACGCCGTGAACATAGTTTTTATTTGTTGTTCAAATCAAAAAAACTTCCGCTGAAACATCTTTATTTTTACAAAGTTTTAAAAATATTTCACTTAAGAAGTGGAAACTTATTAAATCAGAATTTAACTACCTATGGACTTCGCAGCACAGAACGATTGTCACCTCACAATACTCATCGCTTTTTACATTTTTACACTTCAGTAGAACCCAGACAGGTTACCTTTCGAAATTCAAAGCATAAAAAAAAAACGTTTCATTCAACAGAGAAATTAAAAAGTGGCTATTTAGGTTTGATTTATAGTGTAGCATTTATGAATTATGAAAAATTCAGCTTTTTTTATCTTATGCACTAAATTTACAAGTATAACGTTATCAGCTTATATAATCTTAATCACCCCACAAGAATTGTACTTATCTTAAGTTATAAATTTCTTTAAATTGAATTAATGCATCCGTCATTAGCTTTTTTTAACTAAATGATGTAACCTATATTCCTCAATGTACATTAATATAATATCTGTTAAATTTATTAATATATACCTATATATATACCTCGCCTGGGAGACGTTCAGTTTTTCAGTCAACGAAAGCCAGAGAAGATGAGTAGTTGACTAGAAATCAACAAAAAGCCCACTTCCAGTAAGAAATTCGTCTCCCAATTACATGTTGGATGCCACCCATGAAGCAAAATTAACGAAATATCTTTCTTTCTCTCTCTATCCCATTTTCCAAAAAAACTTAACACATTCTGAGGCATTATAATTGTGTTCATACCAACTTGAGTGTTAATTTCTTATAAAAAAAAAAAACTAGATGTGCAGCAATCAATCTAATTTGTTCTAAGTGTGGAAAAAAAAATCATTTTCCAAAAATGTGTAAGACTAATCAAGCACAGCTAAAGAACATAACACTTAATGACGGAGTATGTAGAGACGAACATTAGAAAGAATTATTGGAACAATTTCGAAAGAAATGCAATCACTCCCTTAATCAGCCATCAGTTTTACAGTTAAATGGAGAAAATGCAAGTGTCAATCAACGTTACCAAACGGACAATGGCAATTTTTTTATTGGTGCCATATTCGATAAGTCCTCGAATGAACGACTACGACCAGTTGCTTTAAACAAGAACGTCGGCTTATTCACAAAATTTTTTTGTATGGATGACAATTAACGTTTCTCTGAACTCCCGAAATCTAAAAAAACAGAGTGTAGTGATTTTATAAATAAAAGACGTACGTAAGACAACTGCCAGTTGGATAAGAGAGGCATGACAGTGTAGTGTCGCTCAACACATTTACGAAATTAAAATTACGGTTACATAATAACTATTTCGACATTTAGCAACGAAGAGTTAAAAGTTTTGACATTTTGGATTTTATCATGTGATTTTAAATTTTACATCATTAATATTAAATGCAGAACAATTGCTGAGCTGAACTAAATTTAGTTATGCGGTTAGAAGAAGAAAAGAAGATAGTCATGCCATTTATAGCTATTCTCTTAATACTTTTGACTCCATTAATGACAATCATTTTCATTTAGGTTTACTAAAGAAGTACCATCATGTTTTTGAGAGCTGAGGTTGTTTGGAAAACAAATGCCACTTATTTTTAAGACGCGAGGTACTGCTGGTAGTGGGTTGTCCATGGAGAATACCGTTTAGTTTAAGAGAGCCATTGAGGCACGAATTAAACACAATGAAAAATATAGAACTTATTGCAGAGAATAGGTAAGTTATATTGTCATGTAAAAAACCGAAAGGCAAACTTCGCATATGTTTAGATTAGATCCCAGAAACTTAAATAAACCAATTTTACTATCCCTTCAAAACTCTAGATGAGTGCAAAGCAAAGTTATATGGTCCCAAATATTTTACTAGTCTGGATGCTAATTCCGGAACTTGGATGGTGAAATTGGATGAAAGAGCCTCTTAACTTTGAACCTTTATTACACCATTTGGTCGATATAAATTTTTAAGGCTGCCCTTCGGCATTAATGCCCCTGAAATTTTTAATGAAGAAATTGAAAAATTATTTTCTAATATTCCTGGTGTTTGAATATATATCGACGATTTTTTGATGTACTCATATGGGCGTTTAATAGAAAATCATAATGAACGACTTCAATTGTTTCTGGATATCTTGCAGAGACTCTCTCTCGAGCGTCTTTAAATAGAAAACGTTTACAAGATTTTGATAAAGACATTATTTTGCACTTTAACTTACTGATTTCAAATTTGGTGGTGTCAAAATCTAAATTAGATGAAATTTGAGAATGCTCTATCTGATATCATAAGTTACTCTAGGAAGGGATAGCCAGAGAAAAAAAAAAAAGAAGTTCTACGAACTTGCATTATTTCAATTTTAGAGATGAGTTGCACGTATGCATGGCTTGGTATTCAAATCTGAGCGTCTCGTGATTCCTGCCGTCTATATTGTCTTAAATCCATGAAGGGCATATGGATTTTTTTTTTTTTAAAGAACTTAATACTGAAATGGGTATGGCTTCACTTAACATGCCAAAACATGTGTTAAGTTTTTCGGAAAATAGGACAGAAAGAGAAAAAAAATCAAATATTTCAAAAGAACTTCTTCAACAGTTATAGAAGCAAACACCGGTTTGTTAAAAAAAAACCTTATTGTCCGATTTCCATTTACAAACTTAAAAAAACTAAACTAGCATATCATTTGTTACCTATTCTTATACCTACGCTTTTGCAAACGTAATGATTATTTCGTGGGAAAAGAATTTGTCTGCTCTTGGCTTGTCACTTGATTCCAAGCGCGTGTACTGATTGTGCACTATGGAGTGCAAAGTGTGCATATGGGGTATGCGTGATCACTCACCTGAGTAAGCATACAGGTAATGCATATTTGGATGGTGTGATTGGGAAGATGGCGAAGTAACGGGAAAAAAGGGGAGGTGGCTGCTTCTGCCATTCAATGCCTTTATCATTGGTTAGATTGGCAAGAGGAGGTGGGGAGACTAACGGGATTAAAAGGGAGTGATCTCTGAGACGTAACTCCTCCCCGTATACGATTCTGCTCCGAAGAATCAATGTTCTGAACTTTTATTTTAACATTTGTGTGATCTTTATTTTTCCCTTTAAAAATAATGATTACGATTGCAATTATGATTATAAATATTGTTACAGAGTTTGCATATTCATAAATTGTCATTGATGGTCATTGTAATGTAAATTAAAAATATTTTCTGAAATATTAAATATATTGTTAATCTGAATTTTCGTATTTGTATTTGCGTTTAATTTGCGTCTTGTAAAACTTCCTACCTTTTTCATCTATAACGTGGTCTTTATCTAAAATATCTAGGTCTGTTTTCTTATGTATTGGTTTAAGTTTATTATTATCTCTATTTTTTAAATATATGTGTTCCTGACTATCAGTAAAATCTATATAGTTTCTATTTCTATTATGTTTTTTAATGTAATTTTCCTTATTTTTCTTAACTATTTCTATAATTTAAACATAATCATCGCTAGAAATGGTACCATTAAGAAAGTCAATTGGTCTTTGTTTAGTTGTCGAATGTATCGTTGTTATTATAAGTTGTTACGGCTTTTAAAACCTTGTTGTGTAACGTGTCTTTGTTGTTTTCGTCAGCTGTAAATGTTCGAATATTTTCATTCAACGCAGAATGAAACCTTTCGATGTCAGAATTTCTGGTTGTATTATAAGGTGTAGTAATATGTAGCTCGACGTCATTTTCTTTTAAAAATTCCTTTATTAAGATTGAAGAGAAACCGGTTTCACCGTCTACAACTATTTTTCTGAGGAATTCCCAGGGAAGCGAATCTACATTGTAAGGTTTTAAGGAGGGCCATCCATGTACGATGTTTTATTTCCTGAACTGTTACGTGTTTTGTGAATTTGTCGATCATCGTAACGTATATAAGGTTAATATTTGCATACCAGATGTCGATATGTAGAATCTGGTTAGGTTTTTCTGGGGTAGCGGTTAACTTAAGAGGGATTTTATTTGGAATTCGTTCGTATTTGGCTCTATTGCATATTTCGTAATTGTTTATAAATTTCTGGATTTTTTCCTTGAGATTCGGAGCGTAATATATGTCTTTGATTTCCGCATATGTTTCGTTAATGCCTATATGGTTCAAAAGCTTAAGTGTGTTTATAATTACTTTTGCTAGTTTTTCCTCGTCAGTAATGTCGCCTAGAAATTTACTGCATTTTATTTTTTTAAGTAATCGATTTTTAGTGAAATATTTGATATATGTGTCCTGAAATTTTGCAAATAAATGGTCGTAATTTGAAAATATAGCTACAATTCCTTTAGTCGGAATAAATTTTTTCAAAATATCTAAAACGTAATTTTCCTTGAATTCTTTTAATTCTATAACAAGTCTTCTTTCGCCAAATTCTGTATATATTTTATGTGTATTTATCGAGTCTGAATTATTGAGAATGATTTGAGATTTGTAAATATTAACTGGCGTCTGGACAATTTGAATATATTCGCTACTATCTTCGTTAGCACTATGGATTGTGGCAATGACAAATTGGTCGTCGAGATTTATATTTTCTGCGCTTGTAGTTCTGTTGACTTTGTGAAGGTCTTCCAAATTCGTTGCATTTTCGCTGTAATGAATTCCTATCCTTGACAATCCATCTGCAACTTGGTTGTCTTTAACTTTTATATACTCTATGTCGAAGTTATACTCTCCTAATTTGATTTTCCACCTTTAAAGCTTAGCGTTTAGTTCCTTCAATAAACTGAGCCAGACTAATGGTCGGTGGTCTGTTCTTATGGTAAACTTCCTGCCATAGAGATAAGGCCTAAAATATTTTGTAGCCCATACAATCGCCAACAATTCCTTTTCGATGGTGGAGTACATAGTCTTATGATCATTTAATGTACGGCTAGCGTAGCTCACTGGATGGTTTTCTTGTGTCAAGACGGCTCCCAAAGCATGGTTGGATGCGTCTGTTGTAAGTGTAAATTCACATCTATTTTTGCATCTTTTTTTAGGAAAGCTGTCATAGGTTTTGCCACCTTTGAATAGTCCTTAATGAACTTTTCCAATAAATTCTGCCATTCATTAAACGCTGAAAAGTGGATGATGCGTTTTTTTAAGCCAAACGGCATTCGAATAAATTCGTAATGGCCGTCGCTCGTTGAGAACGCAGTTTTCATTATGTCGCTTTCATTTATTTCTATCTGGTGGAACCCTTTGGCTAGGTCCAATGTTGTGAAATAATTGGATTTTCCTAATTTATCAAAGATGTCGTCCATGTTTGGGATGGGGAATTTGTCGTCGATTGAAACTTCGTTGAGTTTCCTGTAGTCGATAACCATTCTCCATTTTTCCTTCCCAGATGCGTCCCTCGTTTTTGGAACGATCCAGATTGGTGCCGAGTAGGGCGACTTGCTTGGGCGTATAATACCCTGCTGGAGCATTTCATTTATTTGTCTTTTGACTTCATTTTTGTGTACCTCCGGGTATCTATATGTTTTTGTGTATATTGGTATTTCGTTGAACGTTTTTATATGATGCTTAATCGCATTTGTGAACGTCAAATCGCTACCTTCTTGATAGAAAATTGATGAGTATTGAGAGACGAGGCGAGTGATTCCCCTTTTCTCTTCCTCATTCAAGTGATCGATTCTGATTTGTTTAGACATCGGATCTTTGCTGGTTTCCGAATGATATATTTCCAAAGCTGGTATTTGTTTTTTGTAATTTTCATTCGTTATTTCTTCTTCAGCCTTGCTGAAACGGGATTTTCGTTTCATCAACAGTAAGAAGCCTACTCTTGAAATCGAGCATTGCTTCTAATGGCAAAAATATGTTATTTCCGAGTAAACCAAAGAAAGTATCGTGAAAATTAAATTCCAGAAATTCCGCGGCTCTATTCGGTTTCTTGAATTCTTTAAATAAAGGAATTCTGACTTTTGAATTTATATATAATGGTGCATATAAAAATTTTGACTGGTTTTTGTAACTTAATTGCCATTTAGGGTGGCATATCCCTTTACTAAGAATACTAGTTTCTGAACCGGTTTCAATTAGTATTCTTAGACCATAACTGTTTGTTTTGACAACCATATAGGGTAATTTTCGGGGGGATTGCCTTCCTGAAAATCTGAGTTTTTTTCTAGATTATTTAATTGCCTACTCATAGCTGAAAGAGTGTCCATTGGTTCGACAGCATCTTCGTTATTCCTAGAATTACCCTGATTTGTTCTGGAATTTCTATTGGTATTATTTCTGTACATGCCAGAGTTATTTTCGTTCTGTCGCCTTTTCTGGTCCCTACATTCGTTATTATTATTAACACTCCTTTGATTATGATTACCGAAATCATTGCTATTTTGTGGTTTGTTATTTTTCCTAAAATTTTCGGAGCTATTCTATCAAGATTGGTGACTCTTCTTGGTTATCTGTTTGTCGCCTGTTATTTTTATAAATAGTTTGCATATAATCCTGACCGTGATATGCATATTCTGTCTCGTGCAAGATTTGCGTCGCCTCTTCTAAGTTACAAGGATTCCTACAATATAGCAGTCCCTTCATGGGCTCTGGTAATTTACTAATATAAATGTTCAAAGCGGCTTTGCAGTTTTGTTCCAGTTCGGAACTATTGGCACCTCTATTTATTTTAGTTTTATTATTGAGACGTCTAAGAACCACTTTTATGTCGTTATAGAATTCCTGACAGTTTTTCTTGAATTGTATATCCCTTCAGTCATCGTAAAGCTGTTCTACTGATTTTCTATCCCCGAAGTATTGGAAGAATACTTTCTTTGTTTCATGCCAGTTCTTGACACTGTTGTTGATTTCAATTGCCTCTCTAGCTTTGCCTACTAACTTGCTTTTTATGATGTCAAAGAAAATAAGCTGACTTGCCTCGTCGTATTAACTGAGAGTTGGAAAAATTCTATCTACTAGGTCAATAAAACTATGAAGATTGTCCCTACTACCATCGTAAGGAGGTAAATTACTTAAATATTTAATTGGGTCAATGCTTAGAGCTAGGGGGCTTACTGCTGCTGGGTCCTGTGTCGCCATTTCTAAGTGTCTTCTTTCCTCAAGCAGGATTTGTCGTTTGATTCTCCTTAATTTTTCCAGGGCTTCTCACTTTTTGTATTTATTGATATTATTTCCTTTTTATTTTTATGTTTGTTTTATAATTTTTTTTTTTAACCTTTTTTTTTTATTTCACTTTAAGCGGCGTTTTCGTCCTTAAACGGATCTTTTCACCTTTTTTTTTATTTATTTCACTTTTAGAGGCATTTTCGTCCTTAAACGGATCTTTTCACCTTTTTTTATTTTTTTCACTTTTAGCGGTGTTTTCGCCCTTAAACGGATCTTTCCAACTTTTTTTTATTTATTTATCCTTGAACGGAGTTACATTTATTTCTCCTTGATCGGAGGACCGACTGCGCCAGTTATAGAATCAAACACCGGTTTGTTAAAAAAAACTTTATTGTCCGACTTCCACTTACAAACTTAAAAAACTAAACTAGCATATCATTTGTTACCTATTCTTATACCTACACTTTTGAAAACGCAATGATTATTTCGTGGGAAAAGAATTTGTCTGCTCTTGGCTTGTCACTTGATTCCAAGCGCGTGTAATGATTGTGCACTATGGAGTGCAAAGTGTGCATATGGGGTATGCGTGATCATTCACCTGAGTAAGCAGACAGGTAATGCATATTTGTATGGTGGGATTGGGAAGATGGCGAGGCAACGGGGAAAAGGGGGAGGTGGCTGCTTCTGCCATTCAATGCCTTTATCATTAGTTAGATTGGCAAGAGGAGGTGGGAAGACTAACGGGATTAAAAGGGAGTGATCTCTGAGACTTAACTCAACCTCACGACTATCATTTAATTCCATGATACAAGTTAGGATTGGACTTGTTTCAATTTAAAAATTAAATGTACTTGCTGATAGTAGACTATTTTCAAATTATATCGAAATCCCTTTGCTAAACAATTACTATTCCAGTCCTCAAATAATAACACAGCTTAATCAGTGCTGCCAGTATTTTGTCGTGAAATTTCCCACGATAATGGCAAAAAAAAAACTTTTTCCCTTTCCTGGCTTCAAAAGATATCTCAAATTTTCCCTCACACAATTTACAAATAGAAAATGAATGAAACAAAAAGCATTTTATTTAGATAAGTAATACAAAACAAAAGCAAAAATATTTCATAAACATAAATTAATGTAACTAATAATACAAAGATATTAGTTATTATACATACATTTAATATACATATACATATACTTAGTAAGTATGTGCAAAAAAAAAAATCTATTTTATTATCCTTAGATTTTGTAAAAAGTACACGTTAGTAAGTCTTTTTTTCGAGCTTCGACTGCTTTGTTGAACAGTACAGAGAACTTCGTTTTTTCGTACAACGTCTAATAGCTGCTTTTCTTCAGAGTCGCAAATACGGGCACGGCAGTAAATTCACTTTTGTTTGCCTTGCTATCAACAATTATTTGACGTTCGGGTTGTTGATGGAGCATTCAAGTGGATAAAATGAGTTTGCTCGTTCAACGAAATCTAATTAGTGTTGAATTTACAAGAACAAATATTCCCTTTTCTTTGTTCTAGAAGACAAAAAATGTCCCTTGTTCCCTTTTAACGCATTTGGATGCCTAATATTCCCACAAAAAGGGAAATTTCGCACGAGCTGGCAGTACTGAGCTTAATTAAATTTTTAGTCGTCGTGGTATTCCTCATATTATGATTGCTAATCAATTTCTTTTTTCTCAAAGTAAATTAAAGATTATTGCTGTAACCGGGACATAGATTTTCATACATGAAACCCATATTAATCATTGCGAGCCACACTGGGCGGCAAATTTGAACTATTAAATTTTTTTTACAAAAATCAATAGGAACTTTTTCAGATTGCACTATCGTACAACACTCCGTGGATTACGATATTTGCTAGGCCAACTTTTAATGTCTAGAAATCTTAGAACCAAAATTCCTTACGGCGAAGAGAATATTCATCCTACCGTTTCTAATTACAAATACATAATAGATTTTTTCAGTAAATATACTTCCAAGACCGCAAAATATTATAACAAAGGTTAATAACTGAAGTATATGAGACAAGTGACACAATCTTTTTTAGAAAGGATCCTACTTCTGTTTGATTTCTAGGAACAGTAATTAAGCAAACGGAGGAACTGCGTTCATATTTGGTACAGGATAACAATGGAACTACATATAGAAGAAGTGCTCAGCATATTTTTAAATATGACCCACATAGAATAGAATTGAATGATAAAAACACTGAATCTATAGCAAGTAATGAGGAAATAAATTCCGATATTGTTAAATGTGGTAATAAAAATTCAAAAATTTATTCTCCCCCAAAGAAATGTTGACCATCATTTTCTAACAACAAGAAAGCTTTCTTTTTTGTAAATAACATCTTTTTTATTGTTTTCATAAAAATTAAAAATAAAACACTTCAGTTTTAGTTATATATAGTTTATATTATAACATAGGTACATTTTAGTCAGTAAATAAAAGTCAGCCAATAAATAAGGCAAACAATCAGAAAAAGTTCATTCAAAAAAATTCATTGCAAAAAAAATTGCAGGAATTATCAAAAAATATTTTTAATAAAGCAATAGACTTCACCGTTTGAGCTTGCACCTGAGTTTTTTCTGGAGTCCATACATGATTTACCATTGAATATATTCATTCTGTGGATGCATTAGTACCTAGAAGATTCAATGTGTATCAATATATCCATAATCAACAGAAAACTTTTGTGGGGTATTTCATTTGAAGAAAAGTATTTAAAAACATCAACCCACCTCGAATCAATTGGAATGTTATCGTCATTCCAAAGCCCAATTTTTTGAGAACTAAGATATTTTTTTAAATAAGCAATTTCATCAAAGAAATCGTTTTCAGCTTCACTCAATGCTTTTTTTTTAGAGATGCACACTGAAAATGATTACCGTACTTAAATTGTGAAGTCCACTTCCCAAGGTACTGCAAGCAATTTTTATAAAAGCAGTGAGAAATAAACAAAATCTTATTTATGGCACCACATCCTTCTAAGTATTAAAAGTGTGTCTTATATAGGGTTTTCTAATAACGACGTGACAACTTTTTTTTTAAGTAAAAGGCAAACCATTTGAGATATTTCAAAAACTTTATTATTGGCTTGAAGTACAATCAAAAAATTTTTGAATGGAACTCGACTTCGTTCATATGGCCACCGCAGCACGTTTGCAGCGATCGATTCGACTGGCCCATGTCTTGAGATAACACGCTCACCGTACTTACTCTTCAATAAATCGATTGTAGCTGTGTCGCTTGTGGCACCATCCTGTTGAAACCACATGTCGTCCAAGTCCATGTCTTCCAATTCGGGCCAAAAATAATCGGTGATCATGGCGCGATAACGCTGACCATTCACAGTAACGTGACGATCGTTATCGTCGACGAAAAAATATGGCCCAATAACGCCGCCGGCATGCAAACCGCACCAAACAGTTGTTTTTGTGGATGAAGTGGTGATTCATGAAGCACATGTAGGTTTTCACCCGACCAATAACGCATATTTTGCTTATTGACGAACTTATTTAGCCAAAAATGAGAGTCGTCACTGAAGACGCTTTTGCGATTAAATTCATCATCTTGGGGCATCTTCTCTAGAACCCAATCGGAGAACCTAGCTCGTTAGTGTACTTTATCATGATGAAAATGTTGAGTTTACTGAATAAATTGACAGTGAAAGTTTAATGATTAGTGAAAGAGTGCGTTCACAAATTAAATTCAAAGTTATCAAGTCCCTATTGGAAAACCTTATAGAAACTGAAATGAATCGAGCGCTCATTCGTTGTTATAATTTAAACTTTAAACTAGCAATCTGGTTTTCTATTATAGTTCTCTTGATTTGCAAAATTGAATTATGGAATAAAAATGACTGGTTATGTAAAAACATTAACCACATCTCAGATTTTGGATCTTGAAAGAATTTTTGTAACAAATATGGCCATTTTTTGAGGGATAAGAAATAAGATTTTAAAAGCTCAAATAATGTTAACACACGTTCGATGGCGGGCAGAAGAGCTAGCATCTTATTTTGCAAAACCCCAGCAATCTATTGTATTAGACCTGCGCATCACAGAAAAATTCTTTAATTTTTCTACTCTAACTGTATATATATAAAAGTGAGAGTATATTTTTTTTAATAATGTTTTCCATGCCAACAGGAAGCAAGTCAACAGCGGTTTGAACCGCATTGTGAATAATATGAGCCCAGAAACCTTCGCCAACATTGTTCCTTCCACTGAAATCTAAGACCCTCTGTGCAATCGAAATATCGCACCAATGTGGAGAAAACCCTTGTCTCTTTTATTTGATGCATCTGAAATTATTGAGACAAACTTGAAATTTTTGAATTCCTTTTGTTGATCTTTGATGGCGAATGAGGACAACACATTAGTTACAATTTATTCGCATTTGATCCGGGCACAAGCAAATTTTTAATCGAAAAGCTTTTGCGAAGGCTTAGAAATGCAATATATTGATCTGAAGCTCTGATTGTTGCAAATTGTGTAAAAAGTCATGTAGGCTTCAGATAGTGCCATATTTTTCATTTTCACCAAATTCGGTTTTTCAAAAAAATCTCGAGCTTCTTTCAGTTTTAAGCTTATGTTTGTCAGAGTTAATATGTTGGCTTATGTCGCATTTTCCTTCAGAAGCAATGGAAAACTGGCTGCCACAAATATTGCATCCTACAAAACTTCCCCTATTCGTGTGCTTTATATTCATTTATATTTTCATTTTACATCTCTAGAGTGAGTTTACATTCTCTTTCTGTTTTTATTTGTCATAAAACAAATAATTTAACTCGTTATTGGTATTTATCTGTTTGTTTTAGAATAAATACTTACTTGAGCACATAAAACAACAATTTACTACGCAGTGAAAGGAGAAGAAACTTTATTTTGTTTTGACAGCAACGTCATTATTTTTCCTTAAAACACATTTACATGCGCATTATTTGAAAAGCACTTATTATAGGGAGTTTTATTTAAAAAAAATTGTACATTTATGTAGTAAAACTTAGTTTTATTATAAAAAAAACAAATGGTATTACAAAAAAACTTACATATTAAATTTAAAAATTACTTTCGAATTAAGGACAAATTAAAGACAAATCTGGATCACTGAGTCACCGAACCGTGCTGTTGCCACAAGAAGACTCTTTTCATCATTCATCGTTCGCTCGCTCGTCGACTCTCCTCCTCAATCCAATCTGTTGTTCCCCTTGACGTTGATTACTTCGTAGGGCCCCATAAACTAAATGGACAGTTTAAGGCCAGTGCCAAACTGCTTCCTCTTGATGGCTACTAGATCATGTAGCTGATAACATCTTGACGCCTTCCTTTTCCGATTGAATGTCTTATTATTCTCCTCCTGCACCTTCTGTATCTCTTGTTTAGCTGCCTTCCTCATCTCATCGCGGCAATTTTCGAATTCGTCCAGTATGGCCTCCTCTAACATTTCTCTCAGTTGTTCTGTCAACTTCGGTACCAAACATAAGTTGAAAAGGACTTCGCTTGGTACTTCGTGATACCGTTGAGTTATTCCCCCGTTGAATGAGAGGAATGTGCTTAAACCACTTCATAGCATCCTCCACTGACACCTTGGAAAGCGCCTCTACTATGATGCGGTTGTTGTTAAAATGTGGTTAATACCGGTTTGTTCACAGTGTTCCTTGAATATGTAAGCGGTGAAAGCTGTCCCTCGATCCGATATAATACGCGCTGGACTTCCGAAAACTTCACTTTGCTTTTGTTACTTTCTAATCACACATTCGTTCTTCGTTCCCTTACCTTACTGGTATATCCAGACGAATTAAGAAAATGCACCAGTCACTACAAAGAGATAATTAAAAAATTTTTTAGTCGAAGGAAGCGGACTCAAATGCTCCATGTGATAAGTGTGCCAGAGATATGTCGCTTTTTCCGATCAGGTGTAGAAATCCCTTTGTTTTTCCGTTTTTCCTCGCAGCCAGAATGCACGGCACACAGTTGGATGAAACAGCATCAATACAATTTCCAATCTTGGGGATAGAGTCATCTTGCTTGCAGATCTCTTAATCCTTTCAATGATTGCATCCTCGACTCGCAATACAGCAATACGTCTGAGTGCATCCACGTGGCGCATGGATGATCACGATAATATCTCTTCCAATACCGGTAGTGGATACCGATCTTTAACAATCCTAGTGTTAAGTTTTCTGTAATCAACGCACAGTCGCATACTCCCGTCTTTATTTTTCACAAGAACGATAGGACTAGCAAAGTTCGACCAACTAAGCTTGATGATTCCTTCGTCCAACCATTCTTCTACTTCCATACACACCGCTTTCTTTTCTGGTAGTGCTAACCGTCTAGCCTTCTGATATATGGGGCTTTCGTACGAGATTCATTTCAGTTTACGACTTTGGAACACTGTTGGGAGAATAAGCTGAAACAATATCAGTGATTTCCTTTCTATAACTGTCGTTGCCAACTCTTAGGTTGTTCCCATCTGTGTCTTCTTCTTTATCATTTACCAGTCCACTGTTGAAAACATCATTCTCATCCAGGTCGTACGTCTTTTGTTGTTCTATCCTTTTTGAATTTACCTTCTTCATATACTTTATGGTCCCGTAACCTATCAGCAGCTCTACTTTATGGAGAAAATATCTTCCCAACAATCTATTTGAAATCCATTTGTCCGGAATCACTTGGAAACGAACCCAATGGCTGTCTGCTCCAACTCGTATGCTTAAAACCCACCGTCTTTTGGGGAGCATTTCTGAATCCCTTCAGTATCATTCCTGGAGGACTCAATTTTGCTTCTTCTATTCCTTCCACAAACGATCGAAGAAAACGTGGTAGGGTTTTTCTGCGATGCTTATTAATACGTTATTGTAATCCGATCCAATGCGTTTGACCTTGTGCACACCTCTAGAGTTAGCGTCTTCCTTATTCTGGTTTGGGCAATTGGGAGATATGTGTCCGAGTTTGTTGCACCGGAAACAATGTATTTATTTAGCCTTGTTATGAAAATTCGATGCTAAGTGTGATGTGAACCCGCAATTATGACATCGTTTAGGCGAACTGAAAGGTCCTCCGTGTATCGGATTTGATCTATTGGACACGAAAGGTCTATGGGCTTTAACTAGTTGCTTTCAAAACTGTCGTTGCATCCTTTTATAAACTTCTAAATTTAATTTAAGCTCCTCAA
The DNA here is from genome assembly GCA_907269105.1 of Volucella inanis. NCBI lineage: Eukaryota > Metazoa > Arthropoda > Insecta > Diptera > Syrphidae > Volucella > Volucella inanis. The sequence continues at coordinate 9,786,398 of OU026158.1, forward strand.
CGTGGATGCTTGTAGATCACTGTTTTGTTACCTACTGTGTCCGGAATCCCGTTTATGACGTATTCAATAAGAGATATTTCGCCTATACCCTTGCCAATCTGCGTCATCACGAACAAATATTCCAATTTCATGCAATACAATTTCTTGTGCACCGATGCTCGATGTCTTTTTCCCGAACTCTTCTGCAAGAGTTACCCTTAGTTTTTCCCAGTTGGTGACTCCCTCCGTTGCTTCGACTACCAACTTAGCTGCTCCCTTCAGCAGTCTGCGTGAGTAGAGATATTTTTGTATATCGTTCCACTCACACGATGTGGCTATCTCTTCGAACTCTTTTATCCAAATGGCGTAATCCTTTTTCCCCGCCCCCGAGAACTGTTCCAGAGAATCTTCGACGTCATGGAAAACGAATTTGCCTTATGTGGACATCTTTGCTTCCTCGGTTTGTTTTCGGTCTTTCTTGTCTTGGGCGTTTGTTTGTGGCTGGTTGTCGCTCTCGTCAGATATTTCGTCTTCTTCTCTTATGGTCCGCTACCTTCACACTTTCCTCTTTAAAATTCTCCCGAATCCGGTCTACCAAATCACTTTGGACGTTGAACCTATGCGAAAGTCCTTTGCTTCTAAGGAACGCTTGTAGCTGAGTAACGGTTAACGATAAGAAATCATCCATTCAATTTGCAAAAGGGGAGGAAAAAAATACTCCGGTTCTTCCTAACTTTCTACATCCTACACTTCGCACTTCTTTCTCTTGTCGTATCCATTTAATTTTTTTTCGTCTTCTTCTTTCTTAACTTTTTTTTTCATTCCTCTTAATTTCACTTCACCCTCTTAAATCGCCGCGACACGCCGTCGTCATTCACTTGAGATGAATAAAAAGATTTTCCAAATTTTATCCGGTGAATCCCGGTTGAGTCCCATGTAGAAAAACTTAGTTTTTTTAACAAAAGCGAATGGTATTATAAAATAACCTATGTACTAAATTTATAAAAAAAAACTTACGAATTAAAAACAAATTAAAGACCAATCTGGATCACCGAGCCACCGAACTGTGCTGTTGCCACAAGAAGACTCTCTCTTCCATCGTTCGCTTGCTCGTCGACTTTCCTCATCAATTCAACCAATCCCAAAGTCCAGTCGACCTCAATACCTGTGGCATAAGGTCCACAACTTCAGCGCCGCAGTCAATATCACCCATCCGAAACCTACCCCAATAACGATCAATACCACTCTCAGTGTAGTCATTATGTCCTAAAACAACACTGATCAAATCACATCGGGTTTTATGTTGCTAAATGTAGGTCAACTCGAATTCCATCGACGACGAATGTAAACATACTTTCAGTGACTCAAACGAGGGTAAACAAAACTGCGATCGCATGATGCGGGACATCCATGTGAAATGCGAGACGTATGGAAACAATCCAGAATCGGCGGACCCTAAACAACAATTCACTCGGTATGGAAGAAAAGTGGTATTTCCAGAACGTCTAGCCTATAATAATTAATTAACTCATTGAGGTAAACTTTATTATATTTATTACTTATAAATGGATTATACATACAGTCAAGTTTATAATAATTAATTAAGTCATTGAAGTGAACTTTATCATACAGGCTGAGCATTACATTTTTGCACATTTGAAACATGAATGTTTATTGTTTATTATTTGAAAAAATTAAAAAACTACAAAATTTATTTTGTTGATCATTTATTTAAAGTAATAAACGTTTATTTAAATTAATTTTTTAAAAATCATATCTTCGATATGTACCCCGTCTCGTCGTTGGCACTCCTGCAATCGATTAAATGCAAACTTTGAAAAACGCGCCGACATATGCTGCGAGGTATGTCGGCTATCTCCCCCTGCATGTGTTATTTTAATTGGGATATGACTTTACAGATATCCCCAAAAGAAAAAATCGCAAGGTGTAAAGTCCGGGCTTCTCGCAGGCCATGGGATATTACCTTTGCGAGAAATCAATTTCTTAGGACCACCGGTGAAGTCACATTTAACGTATGACATGCTGCTCCATCTTATTGCATCCAAGTTTTGCTGTTGTATCCTTTAAAATTAAAAACTTTCACAACATCTTCACGTATTCCACTGAGTTCACAGTTACGTTTTTTCCTTGATTATTTTCCAAGAAATTCTGACCGATTATGCCCTTTGCTGATATGGCAGCCCATACAGTCGTTTTAGGTGAATGAAGTGGCTTTTGGTGTTTAAAGCGTGTGTTTTCCCTGCTCCAGTATCAAAAATTGTGCTTGTTTACGTGACCACTGATGTAAAAATGGGCCTCGTCCCTAAACAATACATTCCCATCGCTCCAGGACATTGTCAGCCAATAATTTACGTTGAATGTAATGATTTGGTTTCATCTCCTGCACAATCAGAAGCTAATATGGGTGTAGATTGACGTCCAGATGCAAAATTCGCCGCAGACTAATTCTTGGTATTGCCACAGCCGCCGAACCCTTACACGTAAGTGATTTTGGATCGTACCTTACGGAAATTTTAACTTCTCGAATATTCTCATCGCTTTTGCTTAAACGTGGCCACCCCGTTTGTTTAATATTCGTTGCTGATCCCGTTTGCTCGAATTTTTTGACCCAAGCTTTGATTAAATTAACAATTGAACACTCACTTACACGGCGTAATCCGTTTTCAATTCTAAATAGGTGTCGTACAGTAACGTAAGCATTGTTGTTTTTGTAAAATTGTTTTAAGCAAACAGCACGCTGTTGTCCCGTGAGTCGCTCCATCGTGACTAAAACTACCTTCAACGGTTTTTAAGAAAACAAAAGTCACTATTTGCAAAAATTTATGGCCCACCCTGCATTTGTATTCATAAATGAATGGAACTTATAATGTAGCTTATAATAATTAACTAAATGATTGAAGTAAACTTTGTTTCAATTATAAGAGAAAGGAGATGTTGTATACATAACTATCATGTATTGTTTGTACATAGTTTTATACGTTGATGAAATATTATATCTTTACAAGCTCCAGACAGTCTTACCTTAACCGTATAATAAAATAGATATAAACCTTGAATAAGTCTTTTAACAAATATAAAATACCACCCAATTGATGGATCTTGCCTTCCTTGTTGTTTTTCCTTTCAGTGTATAATTTTACCTGTCGAAAATAGAATTTTCGAATGCATTTTCTGTCTCTATCCTTAATGCAGTTGCATGTGGCATTGGTCACTTCAGCCAATAGATGTTCAAGTTATATACCACCTTGAAACTGCCATCAATTATCCCATCCTTACTCTCTTTCAGGGTTTCTTGTAATTAAAGATTTAAAAACCCTCGGTTACAGCTAAGGAAATTAATCTGTGAGATTACTGTATCATCACGAGACCGTGCTTTCTCGTATTCAACGAGAGAAGAGTCTAACTACGGAGTTGATTAAAAGACTAATTAATTTTGTTTACTTTATTTTATTTTATTGACTAAAGGTCCGCTGCCTTTAGCGTCGCTGCAACCTTGTCATCTGTATTAGTCTAATTAACAAAACTGTCTTTCTTTTCGCATCGTATCTCTTTTATAACCTTTTCTGTACGTAGCCAAATCGGCTTGTGCAACCACTCCCATAACACTTACGATCATTCACCACTTGTTCCAGTTTATTTTGCAGCTTGGGTGGTTTTTCTTTGGTCGGTTTCAAATGTCATCCCATTCGTCATTCACTTCCTCTCTCCGAACATTGTTTGTGCAATCCCATTCATAATTATTCTTTAATTGTTTCCTGGGATTGACCCAAATACGAAACATGTTCAGCGTCGTGTTTCAGCAGTGCGGCGAATGTACGCCAGCACGTAAGGCATATGGTATATTTAAATGCGGATTCGAATTTCGGTCAATGACTCGGTCGGGCATGAACTTGACCGAAAATGCATATGCAGCTGGATAAGTGGATTGTTGTGATAGCAAGTGCTGGGATCATGCGGTGTGTGAATCACAACATCCCATCCCCCTTAAAAAAATTCTTCCTGAAAGGATTCGAATTTTCTGTGACTGGTTATTTTTGGTTTTAGAGCTCAATGAGAAAAGAAAATATAGTTTTACAAATGTTATGTTTTACATAAATCCAATACTACTGGTAAATATAAAGATATAAGAATATTCCTATTATACTAGCATTTTTTTTTGTATGATCATTTAAATCAACACGATTTGTATATTAATATCTGGTATTCGTATATATCTATTATACTATATATTTCATGAATTTTAAATTAATTGGTTTTAAAAACGTTATATTATATACAAAACAAAAATATTCCTTTTATAGTATACATATATAAATAAATATAAATATATTTTTTTGATTGAAATTTTTTTTTTTTTGTTAGAGAACATTACAATATTTATTTTATGTATTTTTTTTTATTTTTTTGTATAGTGTTTTTATTAATTTTAATTTTTAGGTTAACTAGTTTTAGAAATTTTATGTTACGTGTAATAAGAATGTTCCTATTTTAGTATATATATATTTTTCTATTGAACAATTTTTTTTTCTTTTTACCAACACGTTTTGTTTATGTTTTTGAGCAGAGGATAAAGTTTGGAATTTCAGGGGTTGTGTTTTTAGGAAGGGTTTTTTCTTTTGGTGTACTATTCTCTGGTGGCTCATGTTTGAACTTATACGTCCTAATTTTTTTATACGTGAACACTATTATTATTGCTATGACGCTTGTTCAAAGATTCAAATGGTTTTAGTTCTGTAGTTTTCAAATCATTTATGCGTCGGGACACTAAATCTAGCTCGTTTTTGCTAGAAAATCGTACGACGGTTGTTTCATCAGTTATGTTCAAATACAGGTTTAAAGTTTGCAAGGTAGCTTGAAATATTTATTGGAGGAATATAAAAGTTGTTAATCAGCGAGGTTTTCTCATTAAATGGGTAAATAGTCAAATCTTCTGTGTTTAGATAACAGCTCCCCAAGAGTTATATCTTCGCAGTATCTTGAGGAATACATTTAGTTACGTTGTTTTAGCAGATTTCACTGACAATTTGTGGACCCTGGGTTGAAAAAAGCCATTTATTCGGATAATATAACTGTATCCCTACTGTTGTTTGATTTGATTCTTTTATAACGCATAAGTTAAGGGAAAATATATTTCATTTTAATAATTCTAATTCACATTGGGGTTTGGCATAATTAACGCTGAAAAGAGGGTGGTAAATGGGACATACGAATTTATTGTGTCCTGTTTTACGATTCGCTACTTCTTCTGAAGTTAATCTGAAATAGTGTTATTTGAGGGTTGTATAAGTACGAATCCTTCTCTGAGTTTTGTCGGTAAAGGAATTACTTTAAAAAGTTGAAAGTTTTCCACCAACGGAAGAGGGATTCTATGTTGATATTGTAGGTAATTTTTTGTTTAGTTATAGCGACATTCGTGGTACAGATCTGGTATAACGAGAGGATGTTATCGTTTGCCATGTGTGGAAGTCTTATGCCATTGGATAAATTTTGTTTGATAGATGCGAAGGCTGTCTTAAATTGAGTTGGTGTAATGATGGCTGGATGAGTCTTGCCATTTCTAACATCAGTCACCAAATCTAGTATAGCATTAACAGTGTTTTGATACCGTATGATGATTAGGGTGACCAGTGACGTAAAGGCTTCTACTTCGGCAAATTATCGCTTTCCTTTGTAGAGTTAGCTAACTTCTCCATTTCTTGTTTGATGGTTCCAATTTGGGAATTTATTGCTATCAGTTGATTTTCAATAGCCGTCTCTGATTTGCTAAATATATTTTTTGTCGTTTCGAGTATGAACGTTTGGTTTTTCATTAGCGATAGTAAATGGCTTTCGTTAATTTTAACTTTTCCTATTTGCCCATTATAGTATTTAGTATCATCTTCAATAAGTGTGCCGAAAAGGGATTTGCTTAATACACCCACAGCATTAAATAAGACCCTTCTGTATCGTTTATTTATACTCAGGACATTGTGTTTGCTCTGAAGGTGCATCATTAAATGGTTCATTTCGCTTATAGCCCCATCGCATATAATACCGAATTGTTTATCTTTGTGTAGCTATTGACATAACTCGTTTATTTCTAGGACATAGCCGGCAGCATGGTCCAACGTCTCAGACAGAGGTGCTAAGTCATAGTAGGCGACAAGTTTCCATTCGTTTGCATATAGTTCGGTAATACCGAACTCATCATAATGATGAGGTTCATGATGATCTTTGGCATGATGGCAGTGGCATTTGGACAGCTCAAAATAACCTAAGCTTGCTGGCAATCCGTAAAGTAGCTCGTATGGCGTAAAGCCAGTGCTACTATGAGGTGTAGTATTATACACAAACATGTCGTATGGGACCCAAGTGTCCCAGGTGAACATAATGGCGGAGATATTCGACCAACGTTCTATGGTTTCTTGTTTGTGGGTGGTAAGGTGCTGTAATAAATTTTTTTTTGTTTTCATTACTGAACACATTTCTTTAAAGAGTATACTAAGAAAGTTTGTCCATTGGTCAGTTAACAATGAAGTGGGAATACCATGTCGACAAATAATGTTTTCCACAAAAACTCTTGCAACTGTTTGAGCTTCTGCATTCGGTAAAGCAAATGCTTCAGAAAATTTCGTAAGGTCGTCCTGGAAAGTAAGCAAGTATTGACCGCTATAACTTACTGGTAGAGGTCCAACCAAGTCCAGGGCAATCCTTTCGAATGGCTTGGGGTATTTTGGGGTTCTTTCTACTCTTATTTATCTGACAAAACGTACATTTTCTTATGTGGGCAGCTATGTCTTGTGCCATTTCAGGCCAGTAATACTTTAACTTCATCCTTTTTAGTGTTCGAGTGGCTCCCTGATGTCCCCCGAAAGGTGAGTAGTGATTATCGTATATCGCTTTCTTTATATCTTCTGGGTCTGTCAGGAAAAGTCGATCTTCAAAATAATTATGTATATTCACATCGATAGTTTGGAAAGTTTTTTCGAGGAGCTGGTTGAAGGTTAGTTTAAATTCGTCCCCCATTATCGGTAATAAGAAACCTATTGATTTGAGCTCTTTATCGTAGAATAAATTCTTTCATCTCTCACGCTTCTGTATAGTATTGGTAGGGTTATAACAAAGATCATTTCATTACTATCCAGAGTGAAGGTGGACATTTCTTCTACTTGTGGCTTTAAGAATTGGCGTGTCTTCTCTTTGAGGATATCCTCGTCTCGTGAATCTATTAAGGGCAATATTATAATTTTAAGTAGAATCCTTTTGTCTGTTAAAATAGGTCTTCTCTCTTGAAGATTAAATCTTGAAAGGGTTTGAATACCTTCTGGAGTATCTATTTCTCGTAAAGGTTCCTGGTCTTTTCTACGTTGAGCGCGTGTGGTTACCAGGACTGTATTTCCTTTAAAAAATCCAGTCTAGTCCTCAGACCTGGGAAAGCGACTTAATGCGTCTGCATTAGAGTTATATTTACCGGCCTTATAATTCATTTGGTATTCGTATTCGTCCAACAAAATTCTGCAATGGGCTAGTCTTGACGTAGGGTCTTTCAGGTTCATAAGCCATTGAAAGGGCCTGTGGTTAGTGCATATAGTGAATTTCCTACCATAGTACATACGGTGGGAATTGCTTGACGGCGTAAACGATAGCTAACAATTTATCTTCCGTGGTACTGTATCTTGTTTCGGCATCATTCAATGTACGACTAGCGAAGCAAACTGGTTTGTCTTGGCCTATAATACCTTGAGATAATACTGCTCCCAAATCAATATTACTAGCGTCGGTTGTTACTATGAAGTTTTCGTCGAAATTAGGGTATGCTAAAAAAGGGGGTTCCATAAGCTTGTTGTTCGAAAAGCCTCATCGCAGAACGTATCCCATTTCAATTCCACATTTTTCTTTAGTAAATTTGTGAGTGGCTTTGCTATTGATATGATGTGCCCAAAATCAATTCTATTTTGAGGAAATAACATTTATCCGGCTGGAGTTTTAAGTTGTGTTGTCGTAGACGGTCAAAAACACGTAATAATTTTAAGTTATGATTTTTGAGATCGTATAGGACTATATCATCAACGTACACAAAGCAATCGAATCCCTGAAGAGCTATTAACACACTGTTCATTAGGCGCTGGAAGGTTGCTCGTGCGTTCTTAAGACCGAGCGGCATACGAGTGTATTCATAGTGACCGTATGGTGTGACCTTATGCGGTCTTGCATTTGATTCCCTTTTTCATGGGAATTTGGTGAAATCCCTTGGCCAAATCAAGAGCACTAAAATATTTGGCACTAGTATATCGGTAATATTTGGCAGGGGACATGCATCTCCAACTGTTAATTCATTTAACCGCCTGAAATCAACCACCACTCTCCAACGTTTGTTACCATCCTTATCAGGTTTCTTGGGAACAAGTAGCAAGGGATAGTTCCATGGACTGGCAATGGGTGTGATAATGCCCTCCTGAAGCATAGCATTCACTTGTTTGTGAATTTCACTCTTTTGCGGGTCAGGAAGCATATAGGGCTTTACAAACAGGGGAGGTTTATTTGGGTCCGTTATTATGCGATGTTTGATGTTGTCAGTTGAGGTAAGATAATCACCGTCAAGATAAAATAAATCATTGTACTCCCCACAGATTGTTAGTATGGACTATTTTTCCTCACTATTACAGTGTTCAAGATCTAGTACCGATACTAATCTTTATAACCTTTTTTTAATGGTATCCCTAGATTTGTATAAAATTACCTCAAAGTCTTCTGGCCGATCTCATCGAAAATTGATATCTTGGCACCGTAAGTTTTGCTCCGTCTCTGCTTATTTACGAGTACGTCTTATTTTTGTTTGCGAGCCGTTGCATTTTTATCTGTCTCAGTCTTACATTCGGCGAGACTTTGTCGTACCTCTGGCTTATTGCTAGCAGAGCTTTTGTGTGTCTCCGGTCTACTTTCAACCGGGTTCTGTGTTAGAGGCTTACTTTCTACTGTGTATTTTTCTTTTACTTTTCGATTGCCATTTAGGTGTTGATAAGACAGAATCAACAATTGGCTCGTTTTCTGAATTTTCTTGGTTCACATTGATGTTCCGAGGATACACCGGGTTTGTGAAACCAGAAGCGTCAACATTTCCTGGGGCTTGAACTTTGGGAACGGTATTAGTCATTTTTCCCCAGTTACTATCTTCTTTTAAAAGCTTATTCTTTATGCTTTCTTTTGTATCGTTATTTTGATTTCCCTATTTTTCAAATCGACATGACACTGAAATTTACTGAGAAATTCGTTGCCGATTATTCTGTCATATTCTAAATTTATTTAAGGAGGCTTTACTTGGAAGGTGTGTTTCAAAGAAATCGTTTGTTCGTTTGCTTCGAATCTAGCGTTCCCAAAATTTATCCCATTGTTTGTGGACTATGGGGTGAAATTTGGCTCGTATCACTGACTCTTGGCGTTTGGGACAGAGTGATATGAACATTTGATAGGTTATTGAGGGGCGTTGTGAATATCGGCTTTTATTTGTACTCGGGTAAGATTGCCGGCTTCTGCTTCCCGAGCTTGCTCGTTTCCCGACATGGAAGAATAATGTCTCACCTTTTTGGTTATTGGGGGAGCTTGAGGGATTTGCTTTCCCCTGTTGAGGGCTCTCATGTGCCAATCCCTACATCCGTCCTGAGAGTGGTTTAGTTTGTTACAATACCCACATCTTATCAGCTGAACTTCCCTATTTATATTTTGCGGATTGAAATCGGAATATTAGTATTCCTGTAACAAGTGGCGGAGGTGTAAACTATTTTGTTGCATGTTTGGCAGACAGGCCGATGTTTGGGTGGTTGGGAGTGTGTAACCTGGTTCATGTAACATGTAGTTGAGATGTGCCCCAACTTGTTACATGTCTGACATTTGACTACACTTTGGGACTTTTGTTTTGTGGGCGTGTTTGTGGGTCCAACGGCAGGTTCTAATCGGATGGATTGTCTGATAGCATAGCTGACCGCAGTTATTATATCTTGGTCATTTTGAGCCTTCACCAGGATCTTGAGACTGGGGCATTTAAGTCCGTCCCCGAAAGTCTGTACTGCCAGGTTTGTATTTTCCTTAATAAGGAAATCTCTTACGGGTATCTCCGCTATAGAACTGCATGTGACTGTGTCGAGTGCACACAATTACGTGATAATTCTGTCCCCAAATTCTTGCACGGACTCTTGGTGTCTCTGCCTGGCTGTAATTAGCTCATTCTGGGCGGAGGACCGTGACTTGAGTTCCCTTAATTGAGACTCTAGCACTGATACCATATCATTCCATTTAGAGAAATACCTATATTGGACAAGATCAAAAGCCGAACCTTAAAGCCTAGTTTTAATAATTTCCAGAAAAAGAGAGTGCTGCCGTACGCCACAAATTTATTGAGACCTGCAGGATTATCATGTAAGGTTGGTACTATACTGAACACGTCGCTGAGAGAGATTTTTACGGCCATTTTATGTTTTTGTGATGGTAAAACAACACTCGTATGATTTTCGGGTAGAGAAAAAGGTAGAACTCTGAAGAGGTCTTTTGTGCTCTTAATTTTTCGCGTTAGAATTTTCACGGAATGAAATAGGGATGGGAGATATAAGCGAACAGCAAGTGGATTTAAAGGGAATGGTGACTAAAATATAAACTAAATCGTGTGGTAATATGTGTGAGATAATTAAATTTAAAAGAAATAAAATTTAATTAATTTATTTAAATTATTTATTTATTTATTTAATTTTAAAAGAATGAGATTTTTCCACTTTTTTTTTAAATGTGATTATGAAATAATATATAAAAATGTGACAAAAATGTATCTTAATTTCAATCATTCAGGCTGCTCAATAAAGATATCTTCATCCAAGTTGCCTTGCAAAAATGCCGTCACCGTATCTATTTGGTTGATTTTGAGGCAATTTCTCACAGCAAGTACGATTAAGAAAAAAATCGTTGGGTATCGGACGACAGGTGAGAACGTTTCTTGATAATCCTATCCATGCTTTTGAGCACAACCGTTTACAATTATTCGTGCTTTATGTCCCAATAAATTTCCGTTATTGTCATACATGGTCTTAAAGATCCAATTCGTTTTGATTGCCTTTCCACCTTTGGGCAAATCAACTAGTGTCCAGGTGTTGTTTTCTTTGTGGGCATCAATTTCTTCGCGCATTGCATACTTCCATTTCAAGCAGTCATTGCTCGATAAAGCTTCTTTAACTGTAAATGGATCAAGAGAAGCATCATTATTTCTAGCCAAATATGTTACATAGCCGTCAAAAACTCGTTTTATCAATCCTCGCGCCAATTATCTCTTTTCCCTCGGCAGTTGAGCTCTCGTTGTGATCGTTGTGTCTTCGCTTGTTTGATCATCGTCAATCGCTTGAGAAAAACTGCTTATTGAAATGATCGATGTACTTGCCTTATATCATCAATGCATTCTTCGTTCACAATAGTGTCATCGCTGTGCTCGTCCTTCACTTGAGCCAAATCCTCTTCAACGGATTCATTTGCATCAGTTCGTCTCAACAGTTTCCCAAAATCGACGATCGGATGACTGACGATGACTTCATTGTCACTCACATCCCTCACTTGATTCGAATCTTCCAAATCGTTGATGGTTAATCCAACTTGAGAAGTTGGTGACATTTCGTGAAATATTACATCACGACTGATTGTTAGCTCCTGGGTTTCCTGGTAGATGCAGCGAAATTTCTTATAGTTATCGAAACAAACGAAAATCATCTACTTCGACTTAGCACTCCATTTTCTTCGGGGCTGTATCGGCGCATGAACCATTACGGGTGAACCAAAAATCCTCAAATTGGAAACGTCCACTTTGTTTCCACTCCACATTTCTTCTGGAGTATTGTTTGCAATCGATGAACAATCTGATCGTTCATTCCAAAATGAATCATTCAAGTCGGCATCAAAAATCATGCACCTGGCCCGTTCGACTATTGTCCGATTCATTTTTTCTGCTACACCGTTCTGTTCGGGTGTGCATGCAGTTGTCATTAGTTGTAACATTCCGGTCATTTTATTAAAATGATTAAATTGCTGTGAGCAATATTCGAATCTGTTTTCGGTTCGAAAAACTTTAATTTTCGTGCCCGGTTGGTTCTCCATAAATGCCTTGTGGGCGATGAACCAGTTCAATACCTCGGATCTTGACTTCAAAAAATAGAAAAATCTTTCCGATCGTAATCATCAACAAAAGTCAAAAGATACTTAGCTCCGCCAATCGATGGCTTCTCCATGGGCCCAACTTAGTCCTAATGAATGAATTCCAACACGTCATTTGTTTCCGTTGTACTTCTTTTAAACGACGCTCGTGTTTGTTTTCCTTTGGCGCACACTTCACAATTTGTTGCAATCCTTTTGTCATCGACTCCATCACGCATTCTTTTCAAACTTTGATCATTGATGCATGCATAAGTATTCGATGCCATGTCAGCACTAAATTTTTCTTTTCGTCTTGTTAGCATACACGTACTACTCGAATGGAATTTGTAAACACAGTTTGGTAAGCAATTTGCAAATGGTCTGTTTTCTCTGTCGAACAATGTGCAATCTTTCGAATCAAACTCTACAGTTATGCTAGACTCAACCAAATTATTAACAAACAATAAATTCGCTGATAATTTTGCCACATGTAAAATTGGAATTCAAATTCTAAATTCAGTTTCGTTGCTCTTAAACAACTCACTGGCATATTTTCATTATTAGCCGCAGTTATCTCACGAACTGGTGATCCTTTGTAATTCGACAATATTGCCTTGTTCGGTTTCATGTGATTCGTTGCACTACTATCCGCATACCAATCGGCGAACTTTTTGCCATATAGCATGCAATAAATTCTCTTTTGCTATTCCCGTCGATTTTTCCTTCGATTTTTTTTTTCGACTTGACCAAGCGATGGTTTTTTATGTTTTTTTTTTTTCGTGAGACTCGATGAGACTATTTTTTTAACAGATTTTCTTTTCTTCTTGCTCAAAAATGCTCTGTCATTCGATGGTGCCAGTTTTCGTTCCAAATTCATTTTTCCACTTCTTCAGACGAAATTGTGTCTTTTCTTCCTCCAAAACTCATCAAAGCGGTCGTTATTCGTCCGATAACCCAATCATTAAAATCCCGGCTATTAGCTCGTCGTTCAATTTCTAACCAGCTGTAACTGACTTCTCCGCATTTGTGGTTATGTTGTCAATATACTCTTGCATTGACGCACAGTTCTCCAATATTCTTAATCACAAATTTATGCAAAACACTAATTTTTCGCAACACTCCGCAGTCCACGTGCATTTTCTTTAACTTGTACCAAATTTCAAACATGGTTTTACAGGTCCGAATGTGAATGTAGAGCGATATTTCGATGCCAATCACCGAATAACCCTTTGCACTGCGTAACTTTTCATTTTAATCCTCTTTGGCCGCTAACTAATCATCCGCCTTATTGTGTATTATGCAGTTGTGCAACGATTGTGCAACTTCGAAAAAAATTTCCATTGTGAAGCATCAATCGTAGTAATCCTCGGCTTCTTCGAATTTTTCAAGGCTCAACTGTGTTTCAGACATCGTGTCTAAAAAGCTCTTCCAAAAAAAAACAGCAACTACTGCTCAATAAAATTAAAAAATCCGAAAATCGACAATTTCTCAACAAATGCTAGTATTCCAACCGACGTTTTCGCAACAAATGCTCTTTGAATTTTTGTTTTGATTATTTATTTTTTGATTACTGAAAATACTTCGATTAAATTTTTGTTTACTTGAAAACGTGGAAGCACCTAACCTGTTAGTAGAAAGAAAAAAATCACGTCTGTGTTCTTTGAAGTATTAAAACATATGGATATTTATTTGTTATACAACTGTCAGACTTGTGAACTGTCATTTTCATGAAGCAAGCAACCTGAACGATAGTTCAACAGACGAAGGTCAAAGGACAAGCAATGGACCTACTTCTAGTCAATGGCGTGACCACATGGGACCAAGCCAAGTAGTTATTTAAACAGCACTACGGAACCGTAATGAACAGAACAGATCTAACCCAGAAAATATCTAACATGAAAGCATATAAATATACTTATTTGTATATATATATAAATAATAATTTAGAATGTGTATATGGGATATATGCGCGAGCATAAGGTGAGCCCACAAAATGGTTGATTCTTGGCTCTGGTAAAATGAACATCTTAAAGGTATCATCTAAGGTGGAACATCTTGAAAATCTTAAAGGTATCATCTTGAAGTTAGTAATTGTTTTGATTGGTGGATATTCGCATTGGTTGGTGGTTATTCGTCTTTTTTGGTGGTTACTCCTCTTGGTTGGTAGTTATTTGTCTTGGTTAATGATTATTCGCTTTGGTTGATGTCGAATCTGGCATCTTGATTCATTAGCCAGGGCTTTATAAAGTCTACACTTTATGGGTCTTTCTTGGACGCTCTTGTACCCCGACCTTTCACTTTCACTTCACCTTTCATTCGGAGAGACCTTGGAAACCCTAGGGATCTAAGAACTTATGACAAAAACTACTTATGATAAAAACTAATAGAAAACTGTGGTATTTTGATAGCGACTAGATCATCGACATTGTATTTGGGTACATGATTTCGCTTCTTATTATAGTTCTTGCTATTTTCTTCTTGGACTAGACTGATGTTGTGTCGTGCCTTCTCTCTGATTTGATCACGCTCTTCATCAAAGAATCCCCTCACTTCCTCGTCAACACTTTCGGCTAACCTAATGTCTTCCTTTGGAGTTTGCCAGTGCAGCGTATCACTTGCTTGGATCTTCTATCGTCAGTTTTGTCAAAACCGAAATGATATACGATCGACTTTTCTATTTTCGCATGGCACTCCTGTCGTAATTTGAAGACGTTGTTGTTAAAGTTGGTAGAGGTGAATGCTGCACCGCGATCCTAAATTATACGCGATGGGTTTCCAAATACCGCTTTCTGTGATTCAGATTCAGTAATTCCTGTTGAATAGTGATAAATGTCCGAGATTGCCGACGTGATAGGTGTCAAATGATAGCTTATTCCTGAAAATGGTGTGTAGATATCCTTCGTGATTTCCTGCCTTTCTGCCGTATTAAATACAGCGCACGCAGCTCCTCCACACTTGATCGATCTTTGAGCATAAAGTCGCAATGAAGTAGTATTTCGACAAAATCTCCTCCATTTTCTTTGTTCCAAAGTGTTATTCTTGGTGAGTAGATCCCATTGGGGATACACAGTAACTTGTTCCTACTTAGGTCTTCTTCATAAAATAAGTCATGTCCTTTGGAATAGCCTTGATGCAATTCACTATCCAGAACTCTTTTTCAAATTTTGAAATAATTATCTGCATCTTAAGCAGCTTTTACTTTGAGCAGAAACTCGCTAGTTACGACCGTAGGGACAGGATTGCGGCTGAGAGCATTAAGATGCTTCGTGCGGGTTCCTGGTCTGTTTTCCAGCTGAAAGTCGTAGTCTTGTAAAGCGAGTGCCCATCCTACGATCCTTGGTAAAATCTCCTCTTTTTCTATTATTGCTTTTAATGCTGAACAATCCCCGACTATCTTGAACTGGAGAACTAGGAGGTAAACTCTTAGCTTTTTTAAAGTATTTACAATGGCGAGAACCGCAAGTTCGTAACTACTGAATCGCTCCTCTACGGGTGACGTCTTTTTACTATAGAACTGCACTGTATGGCGAGCACATAAGGTCATTTGGAGTCGCTCAAGGAGTTCTGCCTTCGTGCTTTCGTGACGAAAGCTCCGTGCGGTTGCAACAAATGACAGCTGTACACAATTGTTTCACTACGGCGAGTGTGGTTGTGTGAGCGATCAATTCACAATCACGCACAGCTCGATCGGATGGACTTTTCTTTGCCAGTTTTTCACTGACCATCGCATTGACTTCAGTTGTTTAAATATAAGTTACTCTTTGTTTTATATTACCTATAACAATAAAATATTTGATCGACGCCAAGGTTGGTTGTTCTTATTTCGAAGCACAAGGAAATACGAAAAGAAGATCACAACTCGATTTGCTGTCATCGAATTTTTAGAGAAGCAGCGCCCCGTTACCCCATTTTATTGCGTCTGTATGCAGTTCCGCCTCTGCCTCTTGGACATACAGCTGGTTTTTATGTTAAAACTTTTTTCAGCTCGTCGAGCTATTTTTTCGGCTGGTTCAAACTGAAAAGATTGATTATTTCTTAAAGGTTGAGGAAGAAGGCGAGCTATTAAGGAGAAGTTTTTTACATACTTTCTAAAATATCCGGTAAGACCAAGAAAACTCTGAATCTTTTAAACTGAATTGGGTTCTCGGAATTTAGTAATAGCATGGATTTTGTGCGTTGATGGCTGGGCCGACCCCTTTGTTACCTCAAACCAAGGTATTAAATAGAACGACAATGAAATTGTCACTTTGAACATTTTATTTTCAATCCGTAACATTTCGATAAGGAAAGGGCTTCATTCAGTCTGTCGTAGCATTCCTCATCACTGTCACCAACAATGACCACGTTATCCATATACAAGAAAAGATACTTTTTCTCGACCAAGGGCTTGAATATATAATTGATGTACTTTTGAAAAACTGTTGGCGATGTACAATACACAGTCCAAATCTTACTCGAAGAAACTCCCACTGACCAGAGTGTCGTGACGTGTACTTGATGCTTTCTTCGGAAAACCTTTTTTCCAAATCCTTAGCCTGTTAGTGGCATAGTCTATAGCCAACACATAGTCTTCTTGTGCCATCCTTTTTGTTCGCTAACACGACTGGGCTAATATATTCCAAACAACTTGGTCCAACTAAGCCTTCAGCCAACCAGTCCGGGGGTGGCCGTGGTGTAGTGGTATATGCATAGACTCCTCAAGCAGAGGGTCGCGGGTTCGAATCCCGTGCGAGGCAATTCTGTGAAAAAGTCTTTTCATAGAATTTGTATGTAGTTATATGAAAATCCTGTCGGCGTCAGCTCTAACATGAAGGCATAACACTGATGTTGGAGTGGTTGCTGGCTGGGTTAAATGTAACGAACTAACAACTAGCACGTACTTAAGACCCACTGATTGAGGATGTACTTGCTCGTCCCGTCCAGTTTGACTACCACCTCTAGGAAAAATATCGAAACCTAATACACCTGAATTTCAAATTACGACACCAACCGCCCGCGCCCTGGAGAAAAAGCCAGTAGAAGGGTATTTTTATCACCTTGGTGTTCGCACGCTATTATAAAAAAAAGTCTTCTATTCTCTCTTTTACAATCTTTTTATCTAAGGGAGCTAGGCTGCTTGGTTGTTGAGAAATTGGAACATTCGATTTTAAAACTATATTCATTAAAACAGGTGATGACTTTTTTTCTCGTGGAGTGTAAAACACTTCTACTCATTGTCCCAATGGTTCGCACAGGCAGCTATTTCAAACTGTTTCTTATAAGTAGGCCATGAGGTCTGACCATCGAATGAAGGAGGCTTTAACTATTTTCTTCTAGGACAGCTTGAAGAATATTCTCGAAGTTTCTGTTTCCGCACTGTGGCGAGCTCTTTTGCCAATTGCTCAACTTTGCTGTCCATTCTTCTCTATTCTTCCAAATTTGTCATCGATTTCTTCGAACTTTTGTTGTAGAACATTCTTTTGTTCTCCCAGTTTTTGTTTTAGACTATTCTTTTGTTCATCGAAATTTTGTTCGATGCTCTTCTTCTGTTCATCTCGATTTTTCTTTGGTTTATCCAATTTTCATTTTTATTTTTTCGTCAACGCTAAAGGAGTATATATCAGGATTATGTCCCTCATTGTTCAAAGCTTCCTGAAGTCGGAGCACCAAGTCACTTTTTCCTCAACTAACGCTGACGCTTCTATTCTTCAACTCATGTTTGAGTTGGATGAGGGTCAATTGTAATCATTTTCGACCCATTATAGCTTTTTCAAACAATCACAAAGCACTTTTTTTTACCCACTTCTGACACCAATGGAATGTGTTTGTGTGGGTTTAAATGATAGAACTTATTACTTTCAATTCAATCTCTTTATTCAATTCAATTAGAATTCACAATTTATTCCCTTATCTTAACCTTTTCACTTTTATTTATCGTTTGCTTTAACCACTTAATCACTGTCTTAGTTCACACTCTAAATTCAACTGATGAATTGATTTGCATACCTCGGGGATGCTGATATTTATACTCCAATGACATATTTCGAGAAGAATCTGAGCCATCCAGCATTCCATACATTTTCCAATTTGCTAGAAAATTCGATTCTACTCTCCACTCAATAATGGTTGATGCTTGTGCTGTCGAAATCTTCTCCTATGGAAACATAGATGACGCTGCTCGCCTTCAAATGGATTTGTAGCTGATATGTCAATATATACAGCCACCACCTACCACAAGCACAAACCTCGGTAAGATTTTGCTTGCTTATCATCGCAGACAGCAGCCCTTTCAAATACAATAAGCCAAGAACTCATAGAGTTCAGTCGACGTCTCAGATAATTACACTCAACATGGAAATCCTCAATAAGCTGTCCAGACTCTCTAGCAACAATAGATCACGCTCATCCTCTCGACATCCTATACTATCTGTTCCACCGGCATCACCTGGACTTTGCTTCTATCACAGCACATGGAGGGCTAACGCTCGCAACTGCAAGCCTCCTTGTGGTTTTAATCAGTCATCGTCATCGGAAAACTAAATTCGCTTTCGCCAATACAGGCGGTAGGCGACAGCAACGTCTACAACTTCGTCACCGCCGAACACCGCCTATTTATCTTTGATCGTCATGCCAACATGAAGTTTCTGGTCGACTCAAAGGGCGCTGTCTAATCGATCGACTGACAAAACTCACTGCACCCGGCCAACACACTGCACAATCAACACTCACAGCATCTCCACCGTCAGCCCATCGAACTCTTCCGGATCAACCCTAGCGCCTGCGTACAGGGAACATCTTTGTTAGTATATCCAAATTACTAAGCCATCACCTTTTCCTTCCACCAGAACGGAATCCTGTCATGCACCACATTTTCACCACGGGTCCATCATTTGCAGAGCGCCCACGCAGGCTCATTTGCGACAAACTGAAAGCAGTCAAGGAAGATTTCGAGCTGCTTCTACAGCATGGTGTAATAGGACCTTCAAGCAGTCAGAGGACCAGCCCTCTGCATATGGTGCTAGGAAACTAGGAGGCTGGCGCTCAACAGTCCACTACAGGTCCCTTGATAAACAAACAGTTCCGGACCTCTATCCGATACTGTATATCGACGATATCATATGGTATAGCACTGTCATTTCAACCATTGACCGAATTTAAATAGCCTATAAAGATATAAAGAAAACGGCTATCACGACTCCTTTTGGCCTTTTCGAGTTTCTGGGAATGCTACCTGGCCTACGAAACCCCACTCAAACGTTTCTGGGGCATATGGACAATATCCTGAGAGACATTCAATTTGCCGCTTGCTACATAAATGATATAATCGTTTTCTCCCAAGACAGAGATCAGCACAAGCATCATATGGAAACTACCTCCCATATCCTACGCGATCATAAGCTTACCATCAACCCTAACAAATGCCAATGTAGCAAGGAACAAGTAACGTTTCTGGGTTACACCATCAGAAAACATGGATTCTCTTGACCAGAAGATAAGATTCAGGTCATCCTCTCCTAACCGAAGACAGAAACTATCACGGACCTCCGACGCTTCCTGGGCTAATAAATTATTATCGCCGCTGTATCCCGCACGCTGCTCAGTTGTAAGCACCTCTCAACAACTATCTCAAGAACGCCAAAAAACGGGATAAACGTAAGATAGATTGGACACCGCAGTCAGAAGCTGCGCTCAGAAATTGTAGGGACGTGAATGCCTCCCGTGCCAGACATCCAAAGTACAAAAGCTCATTTGCAACAAACCTGTGCACATAGTTGTTCCAGACAATCGTTTCGAACAAGTGCATCTTGGCCTCATCAAACTTCCACCAGTAAAAGGACTACGTTACTGTCTCACGATGACGGACCGGTTCTCACGCTGGCCTGTCGCAACGTTACTAGCTAACATCGAAGCTGACACGTTCGCTACGGCTTTTTACTCGAATTGGATTGCCCAATTCGGCACACCTTTAATTATCACAACGGACCAAGAGAAACAATTCGAGTCCAAACTCTTCACGACGCTGGCAAACATGGTCGGAGCTACCAAAATCCACACAACACCATATTGACCTCAATCCAATGGCATCATAGAGAGATGGCATCGCACTTTCAAGCCCTCACTCATGAGTCATGCTCCAACATCCTGACCTAATTTACTTGCAACAGCTCTCCTCGGCCTTCGAACATGTGTGAAAGAAGACCCTAAAGCATCACCAGCGCAACTGCTCTTTGGTGTGATGTAAGAATAACAGGAGAATCCTCTCTCACAGCAGACCTGCCAGCCAATCCTAATACATTCCTGGATAAGTTTCGAGTGCACATCAGTAAGTTACGATCCGCGCCGACGGCCCATCACACCAAGTCACGTTGTATCATCTTGAAGGACTATTTCACATGCTCGCACGTTTTCCTTAGAGTGGACGCTATCAGACCTCCACTAGATCCACCATACTCTGGCTCACACGAAGTCATCAAACGTGTTGACGTCCGAGTTTTCATCATTCGCATCAACGGCATTAAAAAAGCTATCTCAACAGAACGACTAAAGCCAGCATTCATCGCCAAGACGGACCCAGATCATCAATCAACTCCAAAAGCATTGTCTTCAACCCAGAAAAACTCATCATCAACAATGGATAGGCCGCTTAAATCATACACCTTGAAGTCAGTTTCGTTTACCGACCAACACTGGAGGGGAGTGGATGTGGCGGATATTCCATCATATACAGCCACCAGCTGCCACAAGCACAAACCGCGGTAATAAGTTCCTTGCTTATCATCGTGGACAGCTACCTCTTTCACGACGTCAGCGCCCTACGGCCTTAATACATACATACATACTTTAGCAGTTTTTATTTTTCACTTCTTTATATCGTTTTCTCCGGTACAAGCCGTCAACCACGAGCTAGTGCTATCTATGTCAATAAATATCTTTGTCAATAAATAATTGCGTGATTATATTAAGTAAGCCCTCTTTTATTATGGACAACACTAAACTCCACAGATATCACACAATGGTCTTTAATAATTTTGTTTACTGTATCTACTATTTTTTTTAGTATAGGGTTTTCTAATAACGACTTGACAACTTATTTTTAAATAAAAGGCAAACCATTTAAGATTTTTCAAAAACTTTTTTATTGGCTAGAAGTACAACCGCGTTCACGTTTGCAGCGGTCGATTCAATGGACCCAATTTTCAACGACTCGGCCACATATTTCGGCCGAAACGGCCGCTATTTCGCGTTCAATGTGGCTCTGAGCTCTTCCAACGTCGTCGGCGTGTAGACACAAACCAATATCTTAACGTAGCCCCACAGAAAATAGTCAAGAGGCATTAAATCCAACAAACGAGGTGGCCAGTCGACTGACCCATGTCTTGAGATAACACGTTCACCATACTTACTCTTCAATAAATCGGTTGTAGCGTGTGCTGTGTGGCTTGTGGCACCATCCTGTTGAAACCACATGTTGTCCAAGTCCATATCTTCCAATTCGGGCCAAAAATAGTCGGTGGTCATGGCGCGATAACGCTGACCATTCACAGTAACGTGACGATCGTTATCGTCGACGAAAAAATATGGCCCAATAACGCAGCCGGCATGCAAACTGCACCAAACAGTTATTTTTTTGTGGATGAAGTGCTGATTCATGAAGCACATCTGGGTTTTTACCCGACCAATACCGCATATTTTGCTTATTGACGAGCCCATTGAGCTAAAAATGAGCTTCGTCATTGAAGATGATTTTGCGATGAAATTCATCATCTTGGCGCATCTTTTTCAGAACCCAATCGGAGAACGTACGTCGCTTCAAATAGTCCATCGGCTTTAATTCTTGAGTCAGCTTGGTCTTGCATGGGTGTAAACCAAGATCCTTACGCAAAATACGCCATAATGTGGTCTGAGCGATGTCCAATTCTTGAGAAAGCCGTGGAATTGACTGATTTGGATCGTTTGCTACGGACGTTTGAACGGCAGCGATATTTTCGACACAACCAACCCGTTATCTCACTGACACGGCAACATCACCCAACGAATATGTAGACTCAAATTTTTGCACTAAACTTGTTATTGCCTGTCTACCAGGGCGAGAAATACGACCGAAAATTGGAGTTAACGCTCTTAAAGTTGCAGTTACAGATTCCGAATATCTGTAAAAAAATTTTATAGTTTACAGACGTTGCTCGTTAGTGTACTTTACCACGATAAAAATGTTGAGCTTATTGAATAAACTGACAGTGACAGTTTGATGATTAGTGAAAGAGTACATTCACAAATTAAATTAAAAGTTGTCAAGTCCCTATTGGAAAACCCTATTGGAAAGCCCTATAAAACAAAATTGGTTGTAATCCAAGGTTGATACTTTTACTTGATTAGTTTTACCATAGACGTCGCCACCAATTCTATTCGAATTATCCAAATCAATGCCAAACCAGATCAAGGTAAGTGGTTCGTTGAAATGTCGCTAGTAGAGCTAACGTATTGATGTACCTCGACGAACGACGATTACCTCAGACCTAGTGTTTTTCTTTTTTTTTTCACGATGTTTTCTCAGGAACTCGGATTTGTGATTTGTGACCTCGGTGATCACAACTCGTGCGCCCATACACAAACGGTTCATGCACCGACACGCAAACGGTTAATGCACTAACAACACCAACAGTTTTTTTTCCTTTCAGCGCGAGACAAATGTAACGGGAAATTTTCGAGTTATACGAGACAATGGAATTTTTTTTGTTTTTTTTTTTTTTTTCTTTAGAAGATGGGAATCCTGGTTGAGCCCAAAGAATTTTATGGAATTTTCCTCCTCTCTGAATGTTGTTAATGAGTACAATCAAATTTTATTTAATGAATAAAAGCGAATGATTGAATGGTAATTGAGTACGTCTTATTACGGCAGCGGATAGAATTCGACTCCGTTTGTGAAACCTAGTTAGCTTGGTTTTCCCGACTCTGGTGAATTTTTATTAGCGTGGGCATAAGGTGAGCCTACAAAGTGGTGAATTCTTGGGAAGGGCATGTATTAAGTAAAGTCAACTCGCATGTAGTGTTTTGCTAAAATCAAGAGCAGGAAAAATTACTACATTATAATAAATAAAATCCAAGAAGTAACAATAGGGAATTTAGCTCGGGAAATAAAAAATCTTTATGACATACATCAGAAAAGAACCATTTTATATTCTTACATTGGCTATGATATTGGAAATATCAAGATTAATGGACAAGTAGACAAACGAAAATAACCAACAGAGGATTCCTAGGTATAGTTCACTTAATGATAAGGAAGCAGGCAAAACTACAGTAATAATCCTAGTGGACAAAGACATTTGGGAAATCTCAGACAAAATACTATCGTTATTAAAATAGGACAGAGACCTTCGAAGAACTCCCAGAACCACACCACACAGAACTGGCATAACAGACCAAAGCGGAGGGATACTAATACAATCCAAACAAATCAAGATGTGAACCAGCAATACATTAATTCAGTAGAGCCGCCGGTTTTTCTGAACTGAGCCTCGGACAAGTAATGACATTAGCCATCGATATCCAAAACCAACGGTACTCTGTTTTAGTAGACACATGCAATGCTATTACTATCATCAAAACTTACAAACTTGATATGACAGCATAGATACATGGCAGGTAGAGTTTAGAACTATAAATAGTATTGTAACTATTGTATTTCAATTTCCCATACCAAAAGAATTCGGTTATACTTAGCAGTAACACTTTAATTAAAGCTTTATGCTTTATCTAGAAAATAAAAATTATACCATACATTACTCCTGCGTATGGATGTTCTAAAGAAGATTATTAAAATCATTGACATTGGGAAAGGAACTATAACCTTAAGAAGTCAAACTATGCTTAAGATAGAAAAAGGGCACGATGTGTCATGCAATCCTGACTTCGGCAGTCTTAATCGCTAAAAGCAAACGGCTTTAACCTCTCTAAAGGCATCTAATATAAGGATAGCGACCATTTGTCTTACACTTCGACTATAAAGCATGAAATTGATCTTAAAGAAGATAAACCGGTGTATGCAATACTATATAGGTTACCGAAAAACATGAGGAGGAAGTAGCTAAACAAATCATAAAAATGGAAATACAAAGGAAAATAAGAAAGAGCATGAGTAGATATGATTCTCCAGTTGCGGTAGTGACCAAATAACCGAATAAAGAGGGCGAAATTAAGTACAGATTTTGCGTAGATTATAGGGAATTGAATGAGTTAACCAGAGATGATAAATTTCCGTTAGCAAATATCGAAAGTCTTTTTGATAAACTGGGGAGAGAGCAATAGTTTTTCAGCATCGATCTATCTAAGGGCAATCATGAGATACTGATGCATCCGGATGATGTAGAAAAACAGCATTTTTTACTCCACAAGGACTTTACTAATTCATTCGCATGCCTTTTGGACTAAAAAATGCACCAGGCATGCTCTTACGGGAGCATATTAACAAAACCTGTGTTGTCTATCTAGACGATATTCCGATATTCTCAACATCCTCAACAGAGCACCTTAAGATCTTAGCAAATGTTCTTCGGGTATTAAAGAATAACAATCTTAAACTTTAAGTAAGTAAGTGTTCATTCCTCAGAGAAAACACTGAGTTCCTAGGTCACAACAAAATTGTTGCAATTAGGAATCTTTCTCTTCCACAAACGGAGGAACAGCTTAGAAGTTTCTCAACAGCCTCTTGATATTATAGGAAGTTCATTCAAGGCTATGCAAAAATAGCCTACCCCATGACGAGATACCTTAAGAAAGGAGCGAAAATTAATATATTTTATCTCGATATTGCTTTCGAGATTGAGTACCTTAAAGGGCAAGAAAATAAAGTTGCGGACTCTTTAGTCAAATCGAAGAAGAAGTCAATTAAATCTTAGCCTTTTTTTTTTGGTAGGTAGGTGTGAAAATCTTCATAGACACTATGAACCCGTTGCTCATAGTAGTGTGAGATTCTTACTTACTAAAACACGCCTTCCTTCCTATCGACTACAACTAAGTTACCTTATCAAGTAGTTTCCGTTTCAAATAACTTTCGCGTGGGGCAGGTAGATTTTCAGCAAAAGCACCTGCTAGTATCGCTATTATATGCGTATAGTCCTTATCGCGCCAGATAGAATGGTCTCATTTTTTGATTGTCTCGTCTCGTCTCGTTACAATGACCATGAAGACGAATACGGAGTTTGCCAGCAAAGTTCATTATTTCGTCCTCGACGGTAACTATTTCTATATACCATGGGGCGTTCACGATTTGTCTTAGAGCTCTGTTTTGATAGCTTTGGAGAATATTTTGGTTGCTTGGTTTAGTACAGCCCCAAAGTTGTATACCGTACGTCCAAATAGGTTTAAGCACTTGCTTATAGATGAGCAGTTTGTTATGTATGCTTAACTTAGAATGTTTTCCTAGTTTTCCTAGTAGTAGTATCTGGTGTCATTCCTACATACTTTGCTTCATTTGCATATGGTATTTGTACCAAGTTAAAGAAAATGGGAAGGTTATATATTTTCCGGTAAGAAAAATTAACATGAGTAGATTTGGTCTCATTGAGAACAATTCGCCATATCTTTGTATCGCCGTGTCGTCCGCGACCGTGGCTACTATGGTTCCTGATTCTTCCGGTATGTCTCCGGTTTAGACTAAAAACAATACCGGTCCAAGTACACTTCCTTGTGGAACTCCAGCAGCTATCTCTTTAAATTCCGAGTATTCGGTGCCATGTTTAACACGAAAAATTCTGTTTTCCAGGTACGATATCAGAATAGTATGCAGCTCTCTCGGAAGAACCTGGCTTAGCCTTAAATTTAAGCCTTCGTGTCCTACCTTATCGAAGGTTTGAGACACGTCAAGAAACATGCTAGAACATATCTTTTTCCCTCTAAGGCTTTCTCAATTTTATTCGTAATTCTAAAAACGTGGTCAATTGTGTAGTGCTTAGTTCGAAAACCGAATTGATGTTCAGGAATTAGGCGTCTCTCTTCAAGCGCTTCAATAGGAGCTTTTCAAATATTTTAGATATTATCGGCAGAAGCGATATGGGTCTGTAGGACTTTTTTTCATTTAGAGATTTGCCTGGTTTCGGGACCATTATAACTTCGACAACTTTCCATTGGCTTAGCGCGGCATTTATAAGTTGGAGCAGTTTGATCAGGGCTTTCTTTGGCAGCTCCTTGAGAATTTGAGCAGTTATAAAATCATAACCAGGGGCTTTGTTACTTTTCAATTTTTTAATTGCTTGGTTAAGTTCTCGTAGCGCTACACTGTTTTTATTCTAAAATTGTCCGGTGCCGTCATTATATAATTAGAACGCCTATCTATCAAAAGGCTTAAACGTTTCTTCTAGGTGCTCGGCAAATAGATCCGCCTTCTCTTTATCTCCTTTTGCCCACTCGCCATTATTTCTTCTTATGGGAGGAAATTGCATATGAGGCTTTCTGATTCCCTTCATGGCTTTCCAGAGGGAGTAATTTGAACTTCTTTCAGTCAGACCTTCGAGATATGTAGAGATATTCCGATTTTTGTAATCTCGTATTGCTTCTTTCAATATGTTGCATAAGTGGTTTAAGTATGTTTTATGCTGGGGAGCACGGGATTGTTGCCATCTTTTTCGCGCTCTCCTCTTTTCTCTTACCAGTTCTATTATTTCCGGCGGATATTTTATTTCACTGCTTGCTTTCTCATTGCAGTAGTTTCTAAAACCGTCCCAGTCAGTTTTGTTATTAGTTAATCTAGGCGCCACTTCTTTCTTAATTAAGAGTATGCTTAGTGTTAAAATGACTGGTGAGTGATCTGAGGAGAGATTATAACTTTCCTCGATGTTTGTAGAAATTTTGGCTGTTCCCTTTGTGACAAAGAAGTCTACAAGATCGGGGGTATTTGTTATATCCGAAGGCCAATATGTAGGTTTTCCTGTCGAGGAAAAGTCAACTTTACATGGCATACCGGCTTCATAGAGTTGTCTGCCTTTTGTTTTATTACATCTTCAGCCCCAGAAGGTATGTTTCGAATTAAAGTCAACACTAATTATAAAATTCGGTCCGAGCGAATCAAAGATACCTTTAAAGTCATTTTTTTCTAGCTTGCATCGCGGAGGACAATAAATGGATGCAATGTTGTGGTGCAGGTGGTTATATTTTACGCGAACCGAACTTAACTGCATTGCATCGCATTCAATCTTCATATTTATAGAGTGCTCAATACAATCTTTAATGAACAATGAGGATCCGCCTCTGGCATTGTTTGATGGGTGGTTTGCATGATAAGCACAGTATCCCTTTAGTTCCACACGAGGTCCTTTCCTCAAGTGAGTTTCAGAAATCAAGCAAATGTCAATATTGGCTTTTTGTAGTAACACTTCCAGTTCGACGAGTTTTTAATAAGGCTGTTTGCGTTCCACGTGAATATTTTAAGCACTTGTTTCATATTCATGCTTGAAATCGTATTTACGTATTTATTTCTCGAGATTGCTCAATTTCTCAACTAAAAGTTTATTTGTTTTGCTTTGTTCCTCAAGAGTCGTGAGAATTAGGGAGAAAACGTGAGCCACTAAATCTGGCGTGATACCGCTTTTTTTATTTCCTTGCGATGTAGCTTGTGCATACGTTAGCGCGTCGATTGGTGGCGGCTTTTCCTTTGCGTTTTTTTTTATATCCTTCGATTTTACCACAAAGGATTTTCTTTCTTTAACTGCCTGGTCTTTATCAATATTAAGTTTATTTGTAGTTGCATTTGGGTTTGGACATAAGGTTTTCTTAAGCGTATCGCGCCTTTTTTTGGAGTTCTTCTCCACTTCACATCCGCGATAGTTTGCTGGGTGCTTAACTTGGCAATTTATGCCAAAAGGTGGAAGTTTTATATTTATGTTGCACTCTTCTGAGAAATGTTTACCGGCACATTTTACGCAACGCGGTTCTTTTTGGCAGTAAGTCTGCGTATGATTGAAGCCTTGGTAACGCTTACATTGCGGGATCGATCTTGTGTTCTTTCGCGCAGGTTCGATTTTGACTACGATATTTAGAATAGTTTTGATACTATAGATATCTTCTTTATTTTCGAACTTATAGAAACTAAGCATAAACAGTGAAAGTCCCCGCTTAATCAAGATTTCCTCGTCTTTCTCTCTTTTTATCTTTTCCTTTCTAATAATACTTACGACGTCTAGGACTTTAAAGCCCTTTGCATGGAGGTCGCTTACAATATCGTTTTTAGTACACGAAGGGTGAAGTCCTCTCGCTACTACACGTAATGGTCTTTCTGACTTGTTTTCGAAAGTGTACCATTGGATCTTTTCGGTGTTTAATTTTTCGGACAATGCTCGGTAGTCATCGGAGTTGTCGACGTTAACTTTCCACACATTGTTGCGCAGTGATGTAACCTTATACTTACATTTAAGCGTATCTTTGAGAAAGCAATGCAACTTGCTATAGTCTGAAACCCCAACAACGTTGATTGGAGGTGGAAGACGTAATTTTTTTGGGAGTTGTTTTTTTTTGTGACTCCTGGCTCTTATCTAGAACGACTTCAGGTGAAGAACCAGCTTTACATTTCTTAGACGGTCTTTTCCTTACGGTCCAATTTGTTTCGCGCGTAAGCTCTTCTTCGTCCGTATGGTATTCGCGAATAGTTGAGCGGAGTGGAATGCTTTTTTGGGCTTCGTTTATATGCTTTGTTTTCAGAGTCTTGTTTTTCTCGGAGTATGTCTACTTCTTTTTTAAGGTCTTGAAAAAGTAGCTCCATTTGCTTAGGCTTCGTACGGAGTGTGTTGTTTTCGTCCTCCAAGCTTTTGTTTTCTCGCGCGTAGGCGCTTCGGACGGACTTCTTTTCCTGAAGAAATTCGATCTTGGTGGTGGAGATCGTGATATCCCTGAACTTTTAGAGAGGGGATCAAACAACTGCGGTAAATTCGTTGAATTAACTGCGTTATTTGCGTTGTTTGTATTATTTGTTTTGTTTTTGTCTAGGTTTATTTAGATCCCACGAGTATGGGGGAAGGGAGATCCACCGCATCAGAGACCCCTGTAATGCGGGTCTTAGCCAATGATACAATTCACTCAGAAGAAGGAGAAACAGAACAACAACGTAACCATATACCCACCAAAGAAGGGATCGTCAATCTGTACAAACAGCAGATCACATTAAGCTACGATAGAGAACCGAATGGAGAAATTGTCTACGATAAAAGAATCTTGTATGTCAGAGCGTCGGACCTTATATAAATAATAGTAAGACAACTCAAATATCTTAGTAAAGGAACAGTAGTTATCTACTCGAAAGTTACAGACACGGAATATAATAAGATCCACCAGGAAATTATCAACTAATATCCAGGTAATATAGTATAGCTATGAAAGAAGACGGTGGAGGAAGTCGAGAGACAAGTTTACCGCTATCACATTGAAGAGAGCCAACGTTCAGGTATAAATGAAACTTACAACACATTAAAACAGCAAATTTACTTTTCCAAATTTACACGAATTATCACACAAATCATTGACAATTTTGAAACATGCCAAACAGATAAGTACGAACGGAAACCCATAACGGATAAATTTAAAATAGGAGAAACACCTAGCAAACCTAATCAAATAATCCACATAGACATTTTTTTTATTTTTATTTTTAACCTTGATTAACAAACTTAAGGAAAGAAAGGATATGTAAATAGACTAGAGACTAAGAATTATATACACAAATCAGACGCCATAACAAAACACTTTACTAAGGAGGGAACACCTATAAAAATAATAACAGATAATGAGTTCAAAACAATGTACATTAGGGATTTTCAACGAAATGTGCAAGTACACTTTACTAAATCGAATGCTCGAACCGGGTAATACCGACACAGAACGCTTACACAGTACAGTAGCAGAGATCTTAATAATCATGAAACAAAAAGAGTCAGTTAACCCAAACATATTTAAAGCTTTCCAAATATACAACAAACGATACCACTCAACAATTGAAAGGTCCCCAGAACAGGCTCAAAATACGAACATAGAAAAACTAGTTACAAAACTCAAGAACAAAAAGAAAAAAAAATATTCATAAAAAGAACAAAACCATTTAAAAAATTTGAGACATAATAATTAACCTGACTATGGAATTAAGAGATTAGAAAATGTACATACATAACACATTAAACGTCTAAATTAAACTCGATCACTCTTACTATAACTACCACTATTAAACCTGGTGACAACGAGCTTAGTACAAGAAATACTGGTTATAACGCCAACCAAGTAACCAAGGGCTTACAATGATAAATATGGATGAAGGAGATATCGTCGACCAAACACAACCAATTCTCCACAATGACTTTAAATGAAATTAAGGAACTTGTAATAGTTAGACAAGATTTAGAAATTAAAAGAGAGTGTATTAATATTAATATTAATATCAATGAATATTAAGCAAAAATACTTAGTATCATGTTTTAAGAAACGAACAAAACGAGGTATACTAAATGCAATAGGCACTGCTCATAAATGGTTGTTCGGCACTTTGGATAATGATGACCGAGAAGAAATTGAGGATCACCTCAGAGTCACAGACATTAATAACCAAAACGTGGTACAGACAGAATTTTAACTGGGCTTCAGATGTTAGAGATATTCATCGACAGTATTCTTGGCACAGTAGCCTGTGAAATGAACGAAATGAACTTAAATAAATTCAGATATAATAATGCAAGTATAATGCAGTATCAAGATTATTCTATTATCATAGCTTTAAAAATACCCGAACAGATTATATCCTTCCCTGATAAAATAATTATACCTATTCCAAGTTTCAAAAAAAACAAGAAATTGATTTAGATCTGTATGTAGTAATAACTTGAAAAACAATGAAAAAGAATGTAAGCATGACAGCCAGAAAAAATGTCAACGAATTGGTAGGAAGACGTGATTGCATGCATTATAAAACAAACGTATTGGATGAAGAATTGTAGGAACTTTAAAATCATTAAATTAAATAAACGAATCTTTGTTGTTGAAAATGTAACAATCCAAAACCATTGCGATTCTAGAAATATATATATATGGTAAATTTTCAAGGGAATTATACAGGGTGCGGCAGAACCAGTTGAGCAATTTTGAAGAGTTTAAAAAAAAAAAAAAACACCAGAGTATATATGAAACAAATGTTTTTATTTTTGAAATCCGTAGAACTTACCATTTTATACGCATTGATTTTTAAGACTAATGTCCTGCAATACATTGCTGTAGCCGATTTCTAAAGTTTTGAACAGCCCGTTGATACATTTCTAGAGGTATTGCGTTTACTTCTTTAACAATTCGCTGCCTTAGCTCTGGCTGGTTTTGGGGCGACGTTTAAGCACTTTTTCCTTAAGATATCACCAAACAAAGAAATCACATATGCTTAAATCAGACGACCGCACAGGCCACCGTACGTCACCTCTCAAAGACGTCCTGGAACATTTTTTCTTAAAGCATTTAGAGAGTTTCAGGTTGTGTGGGCTGTAGCTCCATTCTGTTGGAAACAAACATCCCCTAATCCCTCTTCTTCAACGGAATCCACGGTCACGATCATCAGAGATCTTTCGTGAACAATTTGGGGGTTCTTTTCAGCCCGGTAGCGAAAATTTGATTATTCACATTCCCGCTTACGTGAAAATGTAGTCCGTCGCTGCTGGAGAGTGCTGCCTCAGGAAAATTCAAATCTAAATGCCGAGTCCTCCCAAAACTGTGGTCTAAAACCCCCAATGCAATAGTGTGCCTTCGCGCAGAAGGTCTTGGCGATTGCTCGAATGCTTCTCTCACTAGCTTCACATATCTGGTGTTCTGATGGATCGTCGTCGACCATATACATCTATTCTTCAGTTTCCCCTAACTGCTGAATCCAGTACCGAATTGAGTTCGCAGTAGAAACAGCATTATTGCGCGGAATATTATAGCGTCGCCGAAAAGCTCTTTGCATCGCAATCACAAATCGGCACGCACGCACGACGTACTCCGGTTCAAACCATATTTGCTACTAAATGGAGATGCCGGTAGAGCAAAAGGAGACCTGGTGCAGCAGCCTCTCCCACCATCGCCCGAAAACCTGCCACCAACCAAACTGCTCAATTGGTTCTACCACACCCTGTATTATTAACATCCAAAATTGAATGAAATACCTCTGAAATACAAAATAAAGAAACAGATTATATGTTATATGTAACAGTAAATACAATGTTCGAACAATTTAAAAATTTACAGGAAATTGATCAAAGGCATGCTATAGAGTTAATACAATATCACAAAATCAAAACACTTATATTAATAACAACTATAATACTGATAATAAAAATAATATTCACAATTTGTAAGAATGGCAAAGGAACGGAGAAGATAAAGATTAAAATTAGCAGTATTGAAACAGAGCCACAAAAACATGAAAACCTTTAGGAGAATGTTCAATATAAAGAAAAAGGAGTTAAGCATTGTTTTTAGAACGCCGATTTCCTTTTACTTTGTATTCCATTTAATGTAAATAAACAAAAAATAAAAATAACAAAAGTGATCCAATGAACTGGGTTCACCACTAAAATATGTAAACTTTTCATAGATTGTAAGTGAACCAATATACTGGGTTCACAACCTGACTTTGTAAACTCAGCAACGATTGTGGGCTACACAAGCAAATCGATAATGACCTATATTCTCGATCAGTATTGCTTGAGTATATTGTTAATAGTTTATTTCAAATTTATTGATAATTGAACTTCAAAAAAAAGTTGGTACATAAAATTCTTAGAGTATTTATTTCTAAAGCATATGTATTATTATTGTGAATAAAAGAAACTTTTTTGAAACTCTATGATAGTATTAAGTCCCTGGCGAACGGTGAGAATGGCTTTGATACCGAAAATTGGAAGAAGAATTTTAGACCTATAAGTCTGACCTCCTTCATGCTGAAAGGCATCGAAAGAATGGTTGAGATCCATGTGCGCAAGACTGCCTTGCGAATGCATCCTCTGTCGGAGATGCAACATGCCTACCAACTCTGAAGATCCTGTGAGAGTGCGCTTCAAAATCTGGTAGGCATGCAATGGTGCATGCTGGTCGAATCACTGCTCAAAGCACTCAACAGTTCTAACGTCTACGCACAAGCGTACGCGGATTATGTAGCTGTACTGTGTGTCGGATCGTGTCAAGCGACTGTCTGCTCCAAAGCGCAGGCAGCCCTAAACGTGATCGACAACTGGTGCACCAGTAACGGGCTTTCAGTCAATCCTCTCAAAACTGAGGTTGTTCTCCTTACGAGAAGAAGGAAGCTGCCTGGTCCAAAGAACGGTAGCACTCCTGGTTTCGCTCTAGAGGCATTTATGATCTCCCTCCCCTTGATATTCATATCATGGGCCGTACCCTCAAAGCCATCTTCGATGACCTTGCGCTCCGGCTGTCTTATGAATCCGGTCTTTTGAACATACCGTCCGATGCAATGACACCGGAACTCCTGTTGCGAAAAAACTACGAAATCGACTTTCTTTATGCCCAGGAATTTCTTCGCCCAGAATCTGAGCCAGAAAAGAAATGCAGTCGAGTTTTCATGAACAATTCCAGAACCTGTGGACTCCCGCGAAATGAAACAGAGGAAAGATTGGTCAGGAGAAAACATGGCTGAAGATTAGAAGTTGAACTGTGAACCCATCTAGTTGCTTGTCGAAACGGGAGAATATATTTTTAATTTATAACATTGTAAGAAAGAATTGCAGTTTTTCTTCTTGATCTGAACTGTTTAAAAAAAAACGTGAAGACATTTTTTTAGTTGAAAGCTCGCATAAGCTATTGCGATTAAACATTTGGTGCCGAAACCCAGGACGATAACGCGTGGCTTCTTAACATATGTTATATAGTATGTCGCAATAGTAAAAGAATACAAGGTCTTCAGTTGCTTCCTCTGACATTCGTTATTAGATTTTAAGTCAGTTGAATAACAATCGTCAACCCAACCAGCAGAAATTATAGCAATAAAGAAAAATTATTTAAAAAAATTCTGTTGAGTGTATTATAATTTATTTCTCGCGACTCGTGGTTGACTTTTGCGCGTAAGTTCACCAAACCTTCTATTGTAGAAGGTGGTTTCCTTTCAGTCACGGAATTGGTGGTATTATTACAACTGTACTATAAACCGCTATATTGATTATTTTCTTCGTTTTCAAATATAGGGTTTTCCAATAGGGACTTGACAACTTGGGTTCTGGTTCTGGTTCTGGAGAAGATGAGCCAAGATGATGAATTTTTGGCTCAATGGGTTCTCAATAAGCAAAACATGCGTTATTGGTAGGGTGAAAACCCACATGTGCTTTATGAGTCACCACTTCATCCACAAAAAATAACTGTTTGGTGCGGTTTGCATGCCGGCGGCGTTATTGGGCCATACTTTTTCGTCGACGATAACGATCGTCACGTTACTGTTAATGGTTAGCGTTATCGCGTTATCGTTATGATCACCGATTATTTTTGACCCGAATTGGAAGATATGGACTTGGACGACATGTCGTTACAACAGGATGGTGCCACAAGCCACACAGCACACGCTACAATCGATTTATTGAAGAGTAAGTATGGTGAGCGTGTTATCTCAAGACATGGGCCAGTCCATTGGCCGCCTCGTTCGTGTGATTTAACGCCGTTTGACTATTTTCTGTGGGCCTACGTTAAGTCATTGGTTTATGCCAACACGCCGACGACGTTGGAAGAGCTCAGAGCCAACATTGAGCGCGAAAAAGCGGCGTTTTCAAGACGTTGAAAATTGGGTCCAACGAATCGACAGCTGCAAACGTGCCCGCGGTGGCCATATGAACGAAGTCGAGTTCCATTCATAAATGTTTTGATTGTACTTCAAGCCAATAATAAAGTTTTTGAAATATCTTAAATCGTTTGCCTTTTATTTAAAAAAAAAGTTGTCAAGTCGTTATTAGAAAACCCTGTACTTGAAGTTCGATTTCAGGCATCGGTAGATTTCTAGAACGATAGAATGTAATCGCTCTACATGACCATTGACTTTACTGCGTTGGACGGGAGTTCTGTAGACTTCTGTGTCCAACATTTTGATGAAGTTTAATATAACTGGACTGAGTATTTATTTTTTGTTTATGGTATTTTTTATTTTATTTATTTATTTATTTTTATAATTTACATAGTATAAGATATGATGGGCAACTAAACAAACAAATTTCGAAACAATTCTTAAAGATAAGATAGATAAGTGTAGCTATCTTATAAATATAAAAAATAAGAAAAATATTATAGTAAGATGTTGAAGATGAGAGTTTAGGACTGGGTTGTTGATTGGAAGAAATAAAGAAGGACTGCACTTTTAAAGTTTGCATTAGTTTGATTTGCGGTAGTAGTGAATTCTTTAGTCTGACAGCATTGATAAAAAACAAACACGATGTATTTAAGCAACGAAAAGGAGTAATATATATTATTAGGTATACTCAGATATATGGTCATATCTTTGAAGATCGTATACGTATCTTACTGCATCATTGAATGCTACTTGTAGTTTACTTCGGGAAAAAGAAGCCAAAGCATTGCAAACTACCTCAGAATAAGTAATAAATAAGGCAAAATTAATGTTATCACCAACTTATGTCTAGTTATTATAGGAGTAAAAAATGAAGTTAGCCACAATTTACGTGGGCAAGCATAGATACGTCCAATGACTACATTAGTATGACTATATCCTGAGAGGTTACAATCAATACGAAAACCTAAACCAGTGCACCATTCGACAGTCTTTATCTAATTATTATTTATAAAAATATTAGGTAAATTGAGACCAAGTTGAAATTCGAACAAGTCTGAGAGCAAGTCCGTCTATTTTATCAAAGGGTTTGCCAAGGGTGAGTTGAACGTCATCAGCATAGAAATGTACAGATGTATACACACAGACTGATGGAAGATCATTTTTGAACATGCAAAATAAAATTGGTCTAAGAATTTACCCCTGAGGAACTCCTTGAAATAAAGCCTTTAATGAGGAGGATTGTCTAGAGATCACTTTTCGAGATCTATCTGACAGATAGCTACCAACAAGTTTGATTGCCGGGTCACTAAAACCAAAGAAGTTTTTGAGCTTCCACATAAGTAAACTGTGATTCACTTTTTGAAAAGCTTTGGAAAAATCTAGTAAACAAAGGAGACTAACATAACCCCTGTCATATTTATTTTAAAATCCTCAAGAAGGTTAACCATAGCTGTGGAACAGCTATGATTTGTTCTGACACCAGATTGTTTTATGTACAATATTAGGAGCTAGATGTCTTAGAATTTGTTTTTCCAGATATTTTTCAAGGACTCTGAAGAGACAAGACAATAAAATTATTAGTCTGAAGTCAGCGGGTGAGTTGGCATCCTGCTTTCTTGGAAATAGGAAGAATCTTTGCGATTTTTCAGCATTGGGGAAAAGTACAAGAAGCTACGCAAAAGTTGATAATTTGGTTGAAGTTGATAACGATTGATTAGAATTAGCGTCACCTGTCGTTACTCTTGGAAATACCAATCTTCCTTAAGTTGAGTTTTTTGGCAGGTAGTGAGCAGTAGTAAGAGTAGTAGTAGTTGAAGAGTAGTAAGCCTTTTTGGAGGAACGTATTTTCGCATTTGTGCTAATACGGGCCTTCTTGAATGTTTCCCAGTTTTCATTAATTGACCTTCTTTTTCATCTGCTGTGCAACTTATTACGGTTCTTTATTGAATTGGTAACAACAAAAGTAAACCAAGGGCAGCTTTGGTTTTGAATCCTTATTGTCTTGTGGGGAACATATTCATTAAACATTTATAGTAGTATCGACTGGAAAATGTTGACTTTCTCATTAGGATCAGCAGTTTGTCTTAATTGATACCAAGGGGCAAGGTACGTTTATGGAATCGTAATCTTTGTACGCAAAGCACTCGGTGGTAGAACATTAAGTTATGTTTATATTATATGTCATATAAAGCAAGTCGTTCATACTTCAAAAGTTGTTTGGTTAAAAGAACAAGAGTGGGATTGGAGACGATAAAAAGGTCAACAAGACTGGGAAAATGGTTAGGTGCGAATCGGGTAGGGTATGTGGTATTTAATATACGTAATCCAACTGAAGACACCAAATCTTTCATTTGAAAGGAATGTGAATCGATTTTACTCAAATCAGCATTGAAGTCGCCGCAAACGATAACAAAGTCATACATTGCACGTTTCGGTAAATAGAATTTTTGCCACAGAGAAGTAATGTACCCTTTTGGTATTATATGTCTTAGATATAGTGACGATCTGTTCTTAATATCAATCAACTTGGCAAGCTTGGAGAATTTTTCGATGCAACTAATGTATTTTTTTTTCAGCAATTTCATTATGTTCATGTAAGGTATCTTGCAAGGATACGATGGTACAGGAGCCGCACGGAGCTCTGGATTCATAGGATGCCTATCGTACTTGTTCGCAAGGCAGATATTGCAAGTTTTAATATATTTTGTAATCGGACTAGTCATTTTCGGAAAATAATATTGTTCGAGTAGCTGCTCCCTATTTTCCCTAGCATTTCTCCTAGTGGTTTCTCGGAAATGTCTAAATATTTTGTGACCCTAATGATAGTTTGGTGGCCTTCACGTGAGGAATTGATATCTTGTCTGCTACCTCTAATCCAATATATACCTTTGCTGATGACAGGACGTCCCTGCTCTTAGCCTGTAGAACGGGAATATCATATATGATATATGATATATGTAATATCATTAAACTCTGATATCAACAGCATAAAAAAATTGGGTAACTATCAACAGCGTGAAATTTAATGCTTACAAAACTCTATCTTGTCTGCTGTCATGAAAGCGGAATTTAAACACCCAACCATTATCCATGAATGGCACTAACATCATTGAAACTAAAAAACTTTCCATTCTCAGTTTGTGTGTCAGTGACAGCTTACGTTGAAATAACCGCATATTCAATGTCGTCAAAAATGATGTGAAATGTCTACGTTTCCTCAAGCGATGTAAGAAATATTTTACCTCTCTGATCAGACTTCAATATATAAGGCATTTATCCGCCCACATCTGGTCGGGTGCTTCTAAACATCTCTACTAGATAGGATTCAAAACCTTGCGATAAAGCTCATGGGTGATATTTACATTAGTCGGTCAATTGACACCCTTGAACGCCGACGTAATGTCTCCTGTCTCACTTTGTTTTATCGCTATTTTCACGACCAGTGCTTTATTAAAATTGTCAGTAACATTCCGCCCCTTAAAACCTTCAATTGTAACACCCGTCTCGCTATGATCATCCGCTCATATATGCTCAATTCCTCTTAAAATATTGTGATTCGTTCTTGAGCCGCACAATTCTCTTATGGAAGGACCTGCCGAGCTCTCTATTTCCTGGTCGTTATAATTTGCAAACATTCAAAAGCAATGTACATAGATACCTCTCTCTTTTTCCTTGTCGAGCTCTGTTTCCAGAAAGTGAGTCTTTTCTAGGTTATCTTTAAAGTTCATCCCATGTAAACCCCATGCTGGCTCGTTTTTAAGGCCTAATCGTAATCGAAACCATTCGTACTTTACATTCATTGTGGAAAATGCGGTTTTTGGTAGTCAGATCCAGAAGTAAGAACAATCGTGGTGAAGTACTTTGCCTTACCTAGACTGGCGAGCGGTAAGGTAATGTCCGTGATTGGTTATGCGTCGGATAAAGTAACGAGGTTCAATCGTTTAAAGTCGACCAGGTCTGTATTGGAGTTCTCCTGTGAGTTTTGGTTTTTCGCCACAACCCAAATCGGAGAACTATAGGGGATTTTAGAAGGACGAATGATTCCTTTTTTATTTCTTTGCCCACCTGCTTTCTCATGCAAAGACGATAAGAATAGCTTTTCATGTAAATGGGTTCATCGGTGGTTTTTTCAGTGATGTTGAGACTACCGGCTGCTGAATTCACTGGAAATGGTTGCACTAGGCGGGTTGAACCTTGAGATCAAGGTGGTCTTATGAAATTTTTGTTAGCTCTAGTGTCAAGGAAGACTAATGCAGTGCCGTTTTTAAGGAAGTAGTCTAT
This sequence comes from Volucella inanis, assembly GCA_907269105.1. Taxonomy (NCBI): domain Eukaryota; kingdom Metazoa; phylum Arthropoda; class Insecta; order Diptera; family Syrphidae; genus Volucella; species Volucella inanis. The sequence continues at coordinate 9,825,576 of OU026158.1, forward strand.
GTATGGAACGATGGATAGCCGTCCCACATAAAATTTATCTCTTCCTCGTAATTTACCTCAGCCACTTCATTGTAGGCTTTGGGCGATATCTCTTGATATTCAACACGATATTCTTCAGGCACTTCGTCTCGACTTTCGAGTGATGCCTTGTGCTTTGTTTGAAGGTTGTACAACTTTTGCTATTTTTGGGAAACCTCATGAAGGTGAAAATTTCTCGAAATGTGCCTTCCTTTTGCGAAGATTGTTTTGAGAAAATTCGTATAATCTACCTCCATTTTGAGATGAAATTTTGAACCAGTTGGCCCAGGGGCTGCGTCAGAATTTTGAGAAAAATGAGGGTGATTAGGAGCGCTGGAAGTATGTTGTTTGGAATGGTATCCCTATTGAAGAAGAGTATGTCTATTTTGTCGCTTACAAGATTAGTTGAAAGGACCGTAATTGTATTTGTCGCATTATTCACATAAATATAGTGTTTCCGGAAGTTGAGATTCTGAATCTCTAGACATGAAGCATACGCCTCAGGTAGGGTTTTCGGTCTTTTCACAATGAGCATCCTTCACAAGCTACCGTTAAGACCTCTTATGAAGACGTCCAATGCTCTATTATGGCATGTCTATACCAATGCTCCAACGGTTTCTTGCGTATACGATTCCATTTTCATCTTATTAATTATCAGAGAGAAATGATGATTGACCTCATGAACTTGTTCAACCACTAGCCTCTCTGCGAGAGTTGGTTGAGTTGATTTTCAAGGGTTCAGTATAACGTTTATCAACGTAATGCGGAGACAATACCTTTCTAATTTATTTCTAATCGTCATTAAAGATATTGTAGAAAATCAGGGCTTTGCCTGTGATTGCCATTTGCCATTACGATTACAACTGTCTGCCCAATCCACTCTCATCCAACTCCAAAGCTTTGACTCTATCCAAATGTTCCCATGGATATCTCCTGCACGTGCATAAACTTACATGGGAAGATGTGCAAGCAAACAATATGCTGACTCAGCTGGAACCTGTCTGTGCGTGTCAAAGATAGTTCAAGCGGTACACATTCGACTGTGATAACTGGATCGTAGAGTATACATAAATTTTACCCCATTAAAAATAAGACCAATCGTAAACTATTGAATATTATAAATAAAGATATTTTACTAGCCACCGATTCTATTTAATGTAGTCGGAAAATGGGAGAGACTTCATGGTGGGAAAGACCTCAGTGGAACCACAGAAAAACATGGTTCCTGTAAGGATCTAAGTCCAAAGACAGTCAGTGTAAAGGTAGAAAAGGAAGAGATAGTGGGAAAATGTGCACCTATTGAGGCTATCTTGACTACAACGGAGACAAATCGGGAACACCGATTGCGAGTGTCCAGAGTATGAAAATCGAAATTAAAGTCCTCAGCCTCTTAAACTTGTATAAAGAGAAGCGTATCCTGGCAGACAAACTAATCGGCTAATACTGATATATTTGCTACACAAGGCGGAGATAAATGGACGTACACAACTTGTTTAACACCACATTCACACCGGAGACACCCGACCAATTCGTCAACCTGCAGGGTGTCTTCCATTGGCAAAGCAAACACAAGTTGCCAAAGTAGTGTCGCAGAAGAAAGCTGAGGGGCTGCTTGATGAATCGCAAAGTCCATGGGCATAGTCTGTGGAGCTCGTGAAGAAGAAAGACGGCAGCACGAGGTTTTGTGTAGACCACCGAACTCTCAAGGATGTCACCAAAATGACAGCTACGTCATAGGCAAGACGTTCGAGGACCATCACGAAAACTTAAAAATGTCTTTGAGAGACTGTGACACGCTCATTTGAAGCTGATATCAAAAAAGTATGCTTTGCCCCGTCCGGAAGTAAAATTTCAGCGAAAGGAGTAAAGACGGATCGTGACAAAATCGAAGCGGTAAAAAGCTGACCTGTCCCAAAAGACAACAGTAACTGAGAAGCCCTTTGGGAAATGCCACGTAATACAGAAGGTTCGTAATGAATTTTACTGGTATTGCAAAGAGCCTGCACCAACTTACGGCAAAGGGCCAACAGTTCAGGTGGTCTGGTAAGTGTGAACAAGCATTGCAAGAACTCAAACAGCAGATGTGGATTCCCCATCTAAGGCTACACCACACCCGCAAGAACGTTCATCATGGACGCAGACGCTAGCAATTTTGGGGTCGAAGCAGTGATCTCTCAAGTTCATGGTGGTCAAGAGAAATTGGTGTAGACCCGAAAGAAACTACTCCGTAGCCCGGAGTAAACAGCTGGCTTTAATTCTGACAGCATAAGCTACTCCTTGCACTAAAGATTTATTTTTCGTAGCTTTTGAATGGGTTATCTTATTAAAGAACTTTGAAGGCAAAGTTGCGAGATGGATCGAGCAGTTACAGGGCTACAACTTAGAAGTGCAACACCGCAAGGGGAAACTCCACTTAAACGCTGGTGCTCTCTCTTGTCGACCATTTGGAGTCAAATGCGAATACTGCAACCGTAAGGAAGCGAGGGTCCAGGCCGCTATCCAAATGATCAGGGCTGAGCCAATAGAGGGTTGGAGAACTAGGTGGGGTGAAAAGTAACCTTTTCTCACAAAACATTATTTTTTGAGAGGCAAAAGGAAACAAAAGAAAAGTTGAATAAATATTACGGGGCTAATGCTCCGTCAGACTACACCGTCAAATATTGGTTTCGAGAGTTTCGTGGTGGCCGCAAATCCACTATCGATCAAGTCCGCAGCGGCAGGCCCTCCGATGCGGTTACAGAGGACAATGTCATAAAAATACATGAAATGGTGTTGGCTGAGCGGAAAGTGAAGGTGCGCGAGCAAGCAGATACCACAAAGATTAGTATTGAGTGCACACGCCATATTTTGGGTAATATCCTGCATATGAAAAAGTTATCTTGCCGCTGGGTGCCACGCATACTCACTCCTGACCAAAAACACGAACGCGAGAGCACTTCAAAAGAGTGTTTGGACTTGCTGATGAGGAATCGGGCGGACTTTTGGCGTCGATTGGTAACTGTTGAACACCAGAGAACATAATGAGTGCCCGGCAATGGACTGAAGACGGCATGAGTGCTCCGAAGTGGCCGAGGGAGGCTCGATGGGTCGGACAGGTTATAGCGTCGGTTTTCTGGGATTGTCATAGCATATTCTTCGTGGACTACCTCCAAAAAGGAAAAACCATTAACAGCGAGTATTACTGTGCATTATTGGAGCGATTGAAGGCCGAAATTACTGCAAAACGGCCTCACATGAAGCGAAAAAAAATTGTTTTTGCAAGACAATGCACAAGCGCACTAGAGCATCACAACCATGGCTTAAATCAATGAATTACTGCTCCAATTGCTGTCGTATTAAACGTTTTCGCCCGATTTGGCTCCCTCGGACTATTATCTCTTCCTAAACCTCAAAAGATGGCTCATCAATATAAAATTCAGCTCAAGCGACCTTCCGGAAAATTACTTTCGAACGGGTTCAAGAAGTTAGAATTTCATTGAAATAAGTGTATCAAACTAAAAGGAGACTATATTGAATAAAATAAAAAAACATTTAAAAAAAATTTTTTTTCATTCCCGAGGAGGTTACTTTTTACCCCAACTAGTATAGAAGGAATCCATTCCTCCCAACAGACAGATAATGACATCGAACCTATTTTGGGCTGGAAAGAACACGAGGGAAGTCCAAACTGGCAGGATATATCGGACCAGAACCAAATTTTGAAGGCATATTGGGCACAGTGGGACGTTGTGTGCTAGATGGTGTCGGATGAGAAAATGTAGAGTTTAAGTTAAACAACATCTCGTATGCAGCTAATTGTGCCACGGTACACAGTCAGACAAGTGTTTCATGAAATACATTACGGAATCTCGGAGGCCAATTGAGAATAAACAATACGTGTGAGAAGGTAAGGGAAAGTTTCTATTGGCTATGCGCAAAACAAGATGTCGAGAGTTGGTGCAAAGATTACATAAGCAGTGCGGCTACCAACGGCGTAAATGTAAAGCGGGAGCGACGAATGCAACAATACAATATGAGAGCACCATTTGAACGACTAGCCGTCGACATCGCTGGCCGTTTCCCAAAACATTTAATGGCAACCGATACACCCACGTGATCGTGGATAGTGATAAGTGGCCAAAAGTGTCTGCAATCCCAAATTAAAGGGCTTTGACGATAGCAGAAGAGATAGTTGACAACCTGGTGAGCAGATTTGGGTCTCAGTGGAGCTAAGTCTGATCAAGAGCGAAACTTTTAATCAGATATGCCAATATCTGGGAATAAGAAAAACAAGGACAACGTCACTACACCCTCAATCAATTAATAGGACGGTGAATGAGCATCTATCTAAGGTCTTCGGCAACTGCCAACGGGACTGGCATCGACACATACCTCTGTTCTTTATGGCTTACCGAAATACGGTCTATAGTTTAACACGACTTGCTTGGGACGAATAACTTTAGGAAGGAAGGAAGCAGTGTAATACCCATTTGAATGTGAACAGCGTCACCTACCATATATTTGAATAGCAGAGGATCTCAATATTTGAAGACTCAACTGTTTGCGAATGGAAACATGCAGCGAATATTCTAATACGCCGTAAGTTGCTCCATACAACTAGAGTACAGAATGGATAGTACAGAATGTTCTCGGAAGATGTCAGGGGAGTATTAATATAAGCATCCCCGAAGATATGTAAGTCAGCTTTAATGTGAAATTTGAAATGTGAATTACGAGTAGTGATAAAGTCGTTTAAGTAAAAGATAAAGAAGAAGATAAAATCGGTTGATAAAAGCGAATAAATTGTGAATTGTAACTGTATTTACAAAGTGATTATATTGAAAGAAATAAATTCTATCATTTTTACCTGCACTGAGATTTTACATTGCTGTCAGAAGTGGGATAGGACTTATTGCGTGTAAAAAAAGTGTATTCTGATTGTTAAAAAAAGTTACAATGGGTCGAAATCTGTTGCAGTTAAGCAAGAGAAATCTCAGCGCCAGTGAAGAAATAAATGACTTGGTGCTCCGATCTCAGGATGCTTTGAAAAACGATACATGATTCAGAGAAATACTCCTTTGACGTTCCCGAGGAAGAACAAATGAGTACCGGCAACGACATGGCTGCGATGATGCAACTCATTTTATCGAAAATAGATGAGCAAAAGAACAGTCCCGAACAAAAGCTGGACGAACAAACTAAAAATCTTTCCGAACAAAAGAACAGCCTATACGATTTTTAACAAATAATGGATGAGCAAAAGAATAATCTGGAAGAGCAAAAGAACATTCTGCAACAAAACTTCAAAGAAATCGATGACAATTTCGAAAGAAAAAGAGAAGAATGTTGAATAAATTTGTTGACAGGGTTGAGCAACTTGCGAGGATGTTCTTTAAGCGGTTTAAGGAGAAAAGAGTTGAAGCCTCCCTCATTCGATGGCTAGACCATTGTCTACTTACAAGAGCAATTTGAAATGGCTGCCTGTGCAAACAACTTGCCCTAACGATGGCCTCGCACGGTCCTGCAGCAGAGCTATTGCAAACAATAGACATCGAAAAGCATAAAGATTATGTGGCTTTACAGTAGGATATAGAGAAACGGTTTGGATGTAGAAACATTCAGCAGGTTTACAAGGTCTTATTACAAAGCCGAATTCAGCAACGAAGGGAAACATTGCAAAAGCTCCAAGCAGACGTAAGTAGACTGGCACATTTGTCACACATCACCGTAGGTCAGGAAATTATCATAGATATAGCAGAGGACATTCATCAGGGAAATCGACGACTACGGTAGGGATAGTAGTGAAAACAACCCTTGCTGAAGTGCTTGCCTTCGCTCTGGCGACGGAAGCAGCCAATTATGCTTCTAAAAGAACACATTTCGCCAGAAAAAAATAGCATCTGTAGAATGCTCCTGCGCAACACTTAGTGCCCAGGATCGGGATAGACGAAGTATGTGCTACTGGAGCTACGATAAAATAGGACATCTTTAAAGGCATTGTAAAGGACCAATGCGACGAAAAGGCTGATCTCACAGTGGCAACAAGCAAATAGAAAATAAAACCGGCACAAGCTTCGGTTGGTAGAAGTCGGTAGCAGGAGTCGACAGCTATAGGACCTCCACCCAAATCTCGTTAGCAAAAGAATGGAATATGAGCCTATGGTAGAAATACTCAAAGGGGGAAAAAAATGGCAATAATAGACACCGGTGCCACAGCAGTTAAAGCTTGAGAATAGCTACGGGAGAAATGGTAGACTTCGTACACGTCCTTCTGGTGGCTGACATATATTTTTTTTTATTTTCTTTTAAAGAACTAAACACTGAAGAATGTATGAATACACTTAAACAGCTTGAGTACGTGTTAAGTTTTTAGGAAAATACAAAGAAAGACTTTTGGACTCAGTAATTATTTCGCTCCATGGGTGACATCCAACATTTTATGGGGAGACTAAATTATTAGTTTAAATTGACTTGATGTTGTATTTAGGCAACCATTCATCTCACAAGATCTTAGTTGCCTGAAAAAAGTCTCTTCGTCGCTGTTATTGAACCGAGAACCGTCCGATTGGTAAGTCAATACACTACCACTTAATTGATTGAATCGCTCGTGGAAAAATGAGTCTAGTTCGAGAAATACTTTATGAATTTGGAAATCCTCTCTGCAATCGATTAAGACACGTGGTTTCTCCATTCAAAATATTTTGCGCTGAAATCCACCGAAGGATTTAATATGTAGATATATATGGATTTTATCGCGAAGTAGGATAGTCGCTGTCGGTGATCGACAACACCAGCGCCAGAGAACTCCGTGGTAAACATAGAAGAACAGTATCGGTAGGGTCAGTAATCGCCGTCAGAAATTGTCAATAATGTCGGCTGGAAAACCCTATTTAGCTAGAAACAAGTCAAAGCTGCATTTAACCGACAGAGGGGCTCCGAATAAGAGTATAATTAGCGATGCCAACATATAAATTAAGAAGTAGGAAAGTTAGCAATTCGGCAAGACTAGCATCGCCCCATGAGGACGACAAGAAGGCGACATGAAACCCATACATCCGCAAAAGACTACAACATTAACGGCGATATTGCAGATAACCCGAAACAACCGACATTATCTGCATTTTATGCCAATGCAGCTTCAGCATATATGCCGGACTCCGCCAACATACACGAATAGCCCACACCGAGGCATATTACACTGAGCTGAGACTTCATCAACATCCCGCTTTTGGATAAACAAAATGCTTTAGAGAAAGCCAAGACGGAACTCAACACCAGAGATCTGACCTTATTTATCATTCATATAGCCACACTCTCAAGAAGATCTGGAAGGGCTATTAAATGAAGACAGCAAAGAGTGTCCAAGGATTTAAAAATACCCTACTAAGACCAGAGGAAAGCACCAGCTCAGAATATGAATCCGCAGACGAAAACACCGAACATAACGATAGAGGTCTGTCTGAATATTTGAGCCAACTCGGAGATCTAAACGTTGCCGACACCACATATAATACTCCATTCTTTCCTCCAGAACAAGTGCAGAACAAACTCGAAGAGTCGGCGTCAACTCTGACATGAAGGCATAACACTGATGTTGGAGTGGTTGCTGGCTGGGCTAAATATAACGAACTAACAACTAGCACGTACTGAGACCCACTGGCTGAGGATGTACTTCCTCGTCCCCTCCAGTTTGACAACCACCTCTGGGAAAAATATCGAAACCTAATACACCTGAGTTTCAAACTACTACACCACCCGCCCGAGTTATGTATCGCGTTGAGACCCGAAAGAAAAAAAACACTTATTAAATTTTCTATCGGTCAACGGGGACCGTTCGTTTATTATGAAAAATCTTAATTTAACTTAGCCAATGATGACCCACCGTCTTCAGCGTCGCTGCGATCAACAATGGCTATAAACGAAGTACTGGTCGCTTGCCCATAATTGATTTATCGTTTTTAAAGCCGTTAATTGTTGAGTCTGCAGTATTGGTTTTAGTGTCATTTGCTGATATTGGGGGATTTGCATTGTGTGACCCCATTCTTGCTGGTTTAGGTGGATTGACCGAGAATTGCGCAATTGCATATGTTACTCCTCCTCGGTTTGAGTGAAAATTCTCCTGAATTTTATTTTCCGATATTTTTACTTTATATGATTTAGTACAATAATAAGTAAAAATAAATGTTACAATGATCAAAATTATTATAATGCTTAAGCTTAAACTATAAGATATATTTGTGTGTAGTCTTAATTCTTTCATTTCTTTAATATTTTGGAAATTAGTAGACACAATATAGTTAAAAGTCAAAGTTTTGGAGAATTTAATATTAATGTTATTATCGGGATAAAAATATTTATCTTGGAACGTTTCTTGTTTATTTTCGAATGATTCATTAAGTAATGTTATTCGACAGTTGTAAAAATTGGAAAGATAGTTTTTATTAAGTAAAATTTTTCGTTCGTCACAATTTTGCTTTAGTAAGTTTTGATTAGCATTTTTAATTACAATGGTAGTTTCATCTATACGATAAATTTGCGTCTCGTTATTATATCTAAGTTTACAATTTTTCGTTACAATGCAGTGTTTGCTTAATTTTAAGTTTTTTTAATGTAACATCGGGTTGATAATTATAAGTTTTATTTTCTATTTCTACAATATATTCTTCTTTATTATCAATTTCAAAATTTTCTTTATTCGGTAATGGAGTTATTAATATTTTTTTAACTAATATATAATTTCTTGGAATTTATATTGCTATAACAACAAAATTATTTCTGTATTCGGTAACTCCTACCTTTAACAGCTTGAGTTTATAAAAATCGATTTTATATTCGTTAATTTCTTGTGATGTGAGAATACTTGGATGAACTATATTATGTTTAGCTGATACAATATTATCTTGAATTTGGTTGACTTTATTTTCAATAAAACCTATTTTAGTGATCTGATCTAAGAATAACTGTTCTTTTAAATTATTATTTATAACGCTATCTACTTTATTGTAAGTGTCTAGTATTCTTTGTCTATCATTCCGTAAAACGGTTTGTAAGGAATGTTTGTTTTCATTAAAATTTGATTAATTTTGAATTGGTTATTAATTGTGTAAATTGCGTTGTGTGCGTTTTCTTCTATGTTTCCAAGATGATTGAAAATAATTTGTCTGTCTATATCGTCTATAGTTCCGAAAAGCCATTTTTCTGCTTTTCCTACTATATTCAACAAACCTCTTTTCTGTCTTTCTGCTTTCTTAGGCATTATTGAGTTAATTTTAGCTATTAAAGTTTCTAATCTTTTGTAAACTGTCTTTATTTTCAATTTGTATATGCCGAAGGTTAGTTTTTAGAATAATTGTTGTTCGTAATATTTCTTCTGGGTTTATAAGGTGTAGAATAATATTAGTTTGGTTAGTGATTTGTACTGTCTCTGTTTTTATTTTCAAATACCCTGACTGCTCATTGATTGGTGTTATCTGAAGTGTTGCATGTATCATTGGTATTGTAAATACGATGATCAATAGTATTACCTGTAAATTTATGTGGTCTTTTAATATTTGTTAAGTGCACATTGTTTAAATTCTTGATCTTATATCTAGTTTCTTCTTTATGTCTAACGTGTTTATAATTTTTAATCGGACCTACCTGTCTTTGTTTTTCGTAATTTTCTCGTTTTTCATTAAGCTTATTAATTTTTTTAATTTTTATTTCCTGAACTCTATTACTTCACTTTTATTCACTAATTTTGTCCTTAGCTTTTCTAGGTGTTGCCCTAATTGTAGAATGAAACCGATTATTGTAGTTATTTTAAACTAATTATATTTTCATTTCTACTGAAAGATCTTTGTCTTCTACTCCTGTAAATTTTTCTAATATGGTAGAATGAAGTCTTTCCATGAATTACCTGTATGGCTATTTGGTTTAGTCCAATGGACTTCTACGTTACTTTCTCTCAAAAACTGTATAATTTATTCTGATTTGAAATCGTTGTCTGTAATAATCCTTTTGGATTTTCCAAATTTAGAAAAATGATCCATTAAAATTTCCTTTTTGCATCTCCAATTTCTGTCATTGATTGTATAAGCTACAGCAAATTTAGTAAGTTTATCGATAATTGTAACAAAAGATTTCTTTTTAATGTGAAATATATCTAGATGAACAATTACGTTTTTCTGCGTTGGAGTTTCTGTAATATGAAATTTAAATTTTGGTTTAATTGGCTTCCTATCGTATTTTATTTCTTGACATTTTTCACAATTGCCAATTAGTAACTGAATTTGTTCATGAAGTTTAGGAAAATAGATTTTGTCTTTAAGTGTGTAATACGTCTCATTAACGGCACTGTGCATTGATTCCTCTGTGTGATAGATGGAAATTTGTTTATGTACCTCCTCCTCGGTTTGGATTTCAGCAGCCCTCTGTGAACACCTAATGAATTTGACATTTGCATCTCGTGATAATAGCTGTTTAATAACTTGTTGGATTATGTTTTATTGATGATCCTCAACTTCTAAATATATTCCTATTATTCCTTTCTTTATCTTAATAAAACATCTTTGCTTTTACTTACTTCTTCAAGTGGGTTCAGATATATTATCCTTCTATTATGTAAAATTTCAATTTCTTTCTTAACATTATAAGTTAATATAAGTTGTGTTTTGTACTTCTTAACGATTTCCTCTTTAATACCTATATGATCTAGTTGTTGTTCCTCAACTGAGTGCATGGTTTCTGTTAGTTCCATTTTTGATTCGGTATCGTTATTTTCCTTGATTTTGGGTGTATTTTCTAACCTGCTTAAAAAATCTGCAACCTTATTGTCCTTACCTTTAAGATATTCTATAGTAAAATTGTACTCTTGTAGTTTTAATAACCATCTCTGATTTCTCTGAGAAAATTCTTTACCTTTGTATTTGCTATGTAAGTACTTAATAGGTGCATGATCAGTTACTATTTTAAATGTGTTTCCATATAGATATGGACGGAAATATTGAACAGAGTAAACGATTGATAAAAATTCTTTACCTGTGACACTATAATTTTTTTCGTGATCGTTTAGAGTTCTTGAAACAAAGCAGACTGGATGCCCATTTTGTGATAGAACGGCACCAATAGGATGATTGCTGGCGTCCGTTGTTAAGACAAATGGTTTATCACATTCAGGGAATTTTAAAATAGGATGTACCGTAATTAAGGCTTTTAGATTTTCAAATGCGGATGTATATTGTGGGTCATTTTTATATTTATTTTCTCCTCTTTTTTTAGGTATTTTATCATAGGGTATGCTACCTTCGAATAATCTTTTATAAACTTGCGGTAGTATCCTGTCATACCTAAGAATCCCTTAAGTTGTTTCTCAGTTTTTGGTATTTTCAAGTTTTCGATTTCTCTGATTTTGTTTGGATTTGGTGTTAACCCATCTTTAGTTAAAATATGTCCTAAGAATTCAGTGTTTGTTTCATGAAGTTACATTTATCAGCCTTAATTTTTAGATTGTCTTCTTGCAATTTTTTAAATATTTTCTCTAAAGACTTTAGATGTTCTTCAAGACTTGTAGAGAATATTAAAATATCATCAAGGTATACAACACAAATTTTGTTTATATACTCCCGCAAAATATTATTCATCATCCTTTGAAACGTAGCAGATGCATTCTTAAGTCCGAATGGCATTCTGACATATTTATAAGGGCCTGATGGTGTTACAAAAGCAGTTTTTTGGATATCACGTTCTGCTACCAGAATTTGGTGATAACTCTTAGCTAAATCTAAGGTGCTAAAATATTGAGCTTTGCCCAATTTATCCAAAATACTTTCAATATTTGGAAGAGGGTGTTTATCATCTACTGTTACCTTATTTAATTTTCTTTAGTCTACAATAATTCTGTAATTCTGTTCTCCAGAATTATCAATTTTTTTCGGAATTACTATAATTGGTGAACTGTATCGACTATTGCTTTTTCTAATAATACCCTGTTTTTCCATTTCATCTATTTGTTTTCGAACTTCCGCTTCATGTCTTGGTGGATATCTGTAAAGTTTAGAATTGATTTGTTCATCGGTAGTAGTGTTGGTCTCCTTCGCGAAATATCAGTTTTTTGTATTTAGTAAGAAGTGTTTCAATGGATTGCTTTTCCTTATCTTTGAGATGATCTGTCTGAATGTACCTAGCTTCACATGCTTCTAACGTATTTACTTCGTTGAGTAATTTGGTTAAGAAGGGAAGACGGATATCATTCATCAATAAGATTTCTGGGCTTTGTAAATCTATTATTTTAGCGTGTTGCGATATCCAATCCATTCCGATTAAAAAATCGTATGGTTTGTCCAATGCTATTTTTGTCCATCTCATTCTAGCATTATGGGGCATTTTAAATTGTTCGGGACACTTGGATTTTACTTGTTCTGTTTTCTCTTTTACGAGACCTTGAACCGTATTAAATTTTATGGGATGTTCTGCTATCTTCTTGTATAACTCATTGGGTAATCTATTGGAATACAGGTTGATTGTAGAACCTGTATCAATTAAGGCTACAAAATTATTGCTTTCTAATGTTATTTCAATAAAAAAATTTTTCGTATCCGAGGCTAGTTGATAAAAAACTCGTTTTCTATCTGATTCACTTTCTCTTTAATACTAAGAGTATCTACTTCCATTTGATTCTCCCTATTTTGTCCTGATCTGTGTTGTCCAGAGTTCTTATTGTTATTATAACCATAATTATTTTGGACTCTTACTTGATTTGAATGCGGAGGTGGCTTTGATTGTGCTCCTCCATTTTGTCTAAATTGTCCTGATCTCTGAGGCCTATTGTCATTTAACGTGCTATCACTTTTTGTTTGTGGTTTTTGATTCTTAGAGTTTGGTGTCTTGTGTTGGTTGTTGTGTGATTTATAACCCTTTTCTATATTAAGGTTATATTTATCTTGACCTATGTATTTGTGTAATGTAGCCCTAATGCTCGACAAAGAATATTTATTAATTTCGGCAGCTAATGCACCGGCTGTAACTTCTTTGGTTTTTAAAATAAGTGTACTGTTTAAACAAGAAGCTATTTCTAGACCCTAATCACTAAGGGCAGCACATTCAGTAATATTATTAACAATGTTTTGGACTACATCTAATAATTGGTTAATAGTAAATACCTTAATATTATTGATGTCCTTTATGATATGAAGTTTAAGCTTCTCCTTGCACTCATCCCACGTTGCTGGAACATCGCTTGATAAGTAATTTTTCACGGCGCCAATTATTTTTTCATTATAAATTACCCGAAACACTTGTGGGGCTTGTTCACCAAATTCTAATAAAGTTTGATCAATTGTTTCTAAAAACGAGGTTAACGTCCCCGATTCACCTCTGAAATGTTGAACGAATTTTATCTCTTTTTCTACTGCGGCTCTCCAACTCTATGGCTGGTTTTGTCTCACCAACAATTCTGTTAGTGTAATTAGACATTGTTCCACTGAAGCTTGTTGTTGAGCCATTTCTCACTAACTATCACTGTATTTCACTTTTAAGTTCTTTAACCCGTTTCTTCGTGTATTGGTAAATTTTACTTCAATACACTTCGTTGTTCCGTCTTACGAACTGTGTTGCGATCTTGACCTTTCACGTATCTTCCTCTTTTTCACCGACTAGAGGATTACCGACTGCTTAAACACTTATTAAATTTTCTATCGGTCAACGGGGACCGTTCGTTTATTGTGAAAAATCTTAATTTAACTTAGCCAATGATGACCCACCGTCTTCAGCGTCGCTGCGATCAACAATGGCTATAAACGAAGTACTGGTCGCTTGCCCATAATTGATTTATCGTTTTTATAGCCGTTAATTGTTGAGTCTGCAGTATTGGTTTTAGTGTCATTTGCTAATATGGGGGGATTTGCATTGTGTGACCCCATTCTTGCTGGTTTAGGTGGATTGACCAAGAATTGCGGAATTGCATATGTTACTCCCGCGCCCTGGAGAAAACCCAGTAAAAGGGTATTTATATCCCGCGCGCGCAGGATTATAAAAAAAAATTAAACTCAGACGAAATGGTGCGCCACTTCAGAGTGACCTTTTGAAAGGAATCTCAAGAATACATAAACCCATCACTACCAGATTTCCTGAACGCGCCATAATCTCGAAATCCATTACTACAGAAGAAATAAGCAACATCAAAACAATATGAAATCCAACTGCCCAACAATGATGGCGTAATTCACAGTGGGCTGAAAACCATACCGTCCGCAAAATTAGGAGTATTATATAACGTAATGATTCTACTCTAGTATACTACTGAAGTGTTAATAAACTTAGAACAACAATTATCCCAAAGTCCGGAAACCTTTGGCGGCTTTTTACAATTTCTTCATCTGCTACATAAAATTTTCGTGAGCAGATTGGAAAAAATCAACTTCCACATACACCAAAGGAGCTTCAGTAAAATCGGTGGAATCTTCACGAACATGTTAACACCCCACATGATCATAAAAGATCCTCGAAAAAAAACGAAGCCATTGTGGGTCGTAGATCTCGACTTTCGAAAACCATTTAAAATGATATCGCAACTTGATTTTAACAGATAAACATAAGATATCAGCAAAGCTCTACCACCATCAAACGCGCGACCGACAACATTCACATTGTTATCAACCGTGGGGTGAAACAAGGGGAATCACTATCTCCAGTCCTCTTTAATATAATTCTGGACAAACTGCTAAGAAAACTGGACTCCTTCATCGGTGTCGAAAGATTTACATCAAAATGACTGCCCTGCTTGGCTTATTCATGGCTTGTTGTTCTTTGCCAAGTCAAGAGCAGACGGTATGCGAATGCTTCGGACGACGCATACTTTTTATAAAGCTAGAGAAATGGAACTTAGCAATTTAAAAAGTAAATTAGAACAGCTGCAAGAATTGCAAACAAAAAGAAGGTATATGTGGCCAAGGTCCCCATCACAATTGACAACCAGCAAATCGCGGCGATTATCAACGAAGAACAATTCCGATATCTCGGAACCCAATTCAACACAATAGTTGAAGGCGCAAAGAAGGAGAAGTTCTGCAAACTTACTCGCGGAGTTACAAAAGCTGCAAAAGACACCTCTGAAGCCACAACGAAAGATGAATTTATTGTGACAATTTTTAATTCTTCGTTACGTACCATACCTCTAGAAACCAAACGTCACTAGGAAAACGCTTAAAAAAACTGACAATTAGTGGAAGCTGATGACTTATTTAAAAACATTACAACCATAGGGCACACCTGGATAGCACCAATAAAAGTATGCTAGTCCCCAAAGCCCCCACTAGGCCCTGGAGTACTCCTACTCCACCAAGAAGAAAAGGCTGGATGCCAACAACGGATCCCAATATTACATTTGTTGTTCCAAAAGGGGATCAAGTAACAGTATATGGCGTCGCGATCCACTGGTAAGGCCCTGAAAACCTCGCCTTCCAATGTAATACCAATATCGCGAACTAAGACGGAGATACGAAATCTATACTGACCGAGAAGAGCCTGGTGTGACTTCAATAATTACTAAATAACAGAGCTACAGCTAACACAGCACGTCGTGAAAGAAATTATTACCACCACCATAAGAGGAAGTTGAATGATACACCAGGCTTTCATGCAAAAGGAATGCGCATAATGCGAAATAAACAAATTTATTTATTTGCCCTTATCATAAATATAATGCTTTTAATAGCATTAACTAACTATCTAACATAACTATGTAAATCACCATAAAAGGGGAACACAAAGTCTACATAAATAAATCCCTACTAAAATTAAGACCATTTTTAAACTATTTAATATTATAGATTGAGTATATAGATCAGGCGGAACAGCAGTGTTGCTTAGAACTGAACTTTTTTTTATAATCTCGCGCGCGCACCAAAGGGATATGAATACCCTTTTACTGGCTTTTCTCCAGGGCGCGGGCGGATGGTGTAGTAGTTTGAAACTCAGGTGTTAGGTTTCGATATTTTTCCAGAGGTGGTTGTTAAACTGAAGCCAGTGCATCCTCAACCAGTGGGTCTTAGTACGTGCTAGTTGTTAGCTCGTTACAATTAGCCCAGCCATCATCATATATGCCTTTATGTCAGAGTTGACGCCGACAGGATTTACATATAACTACATATAAATTCCATATACCACTACACCACGGCCACCCTCTTACACGATTTAAACAAAAACCGAACGAGAATTAATCTGTTACACTTGTAACCTGTTACGCATAAGTTTTCGTTCAATTTAAATCATACATATATATATATATATATATATATACATATATGATATATATCATATATATGATATAGATATATATGTGTTTATCTGCTAATCTTGCGGCTTCCTTCAGTAGTTTGCGTGAATGGAGATCGCTGCACCGCATTCCACTCGCACGATGTTGCTATCTCTTCAAATTCTTTTATCCAATTAGCATACTCTTAACCTCCCTCTTCCGAAAACTGTTCCAGAGACTCTTCGACGTTTCAGAAAACGAAATTGGCTTTTGTGGACATCGTTGTTTCTTCAGCTTGTTATTAAATTTCCTTGCCTTGGTCGCTTGTATCCGCTAATTCACTCTCCTCTTCTCTTGCGGCTTGTTGCACGTCTTCCGTCTTCATACTTCCTCCGAAAGTACTACGAACTCGATCCACTGAGTCAGTTTTGACGTTGTACCTATAGGACAACCCTTTACTTTTAAGGAATGCCTGTAGCTGGCGAACCGTTAATGTCGAACGTCAATTCACTTTACTTCGTAACTACCACTGTTCCTTTGAAATTTCCCCGCATTGCACTTAACTTTCTTGGCACTCGTATCCCTCGTTCTTCTTATCCTTCTAACACTTTTCCAACTTCTTAACTTTATTTCGCTTCCTTAACTTTTTTAGTTTCTTTTCTCTCTTATTCTTCTTAACACTCGTAACATCACTGTAGTTATTTACTTGAGGAAAATTAAATAAAAATAATTCCAGTTTTGTAGGAAAAACTATTTTAAACTTTATTTTATATAAGTAAGTAACAATGTACAAATTATTCTTGTATTAAGATTTTATTAAAATTCAATTCGGACGGTCGACCATACTCCGACTCTGACCAAAGAAGACTCATCCCTTTTTCTAACCATTGCTCGCTCGTTGACTCCTCACCCTCATCCCAGCAAATTCCATTGGCCAAACGCATTCGGAACTTGGTGCCAAGCCCACACTTTTACAATGAAATTCAGCGCCATCCATCCACCGCATACACCCTGTATGACCAATAATAGTTTCAATGAAGTTATTTTATTGCTAATGACAAATGATCGCATCGTATTTGCTTTTTATGACCGCCGATCTAGGTCAACACCTGAATTCCATTCATGATGAATCGATGTCATCGATTCCACACCTCCGCAGTTGTAACTCAAAAAACGAAATCAAATTCAGGTCGTAAGGATCAACTAACGAACGCACGATGTCCAGTCACGGCAATTAGAGCTCGTAACATAAACACTATCTCATCATGGTGATTAGAGCTCGAAACATAAACGAAAGTAAACTGAGAACAGGATAAACTAGATACGACATATCAAAAATTTATCCAGAAAATTAAAAATACAAGTTTATTTATCTAAATCTACACCCTGACTAAATCGAACTGGAATCAATTTCAGACTGCTATAATTTTCGAAGCGTTCATGACAGTGAGCTCAAATTTTGACACATGACAGCTTATTTTATTATTTATTGTTCAAAATTTTTATCCGCGATGGAATTCAAACGTGGTAGTGTGATTGCTATATATTTAACTGGAAAACCACACGTAGCTATGGTTAGAGCCCTCCAGCACCTCAACGTGAATAAATCATTTGTGTCTCAAACCATAGCTCGTTACCGTGATACCGACAGCGATGCAAAACGCCATGGAGGTGGTCATAAAAAAAACAGCAACATCGGCAGGAATGGTTCGGATTGAGCGAAATCCGCGTCGAAGTGGAAGAAAAATAGCTCGTGAGCTCAACATATCATTGGAACGGATGCAGCACATACTGAAAAATGAGCTTGGGCTCAAGCCACGTAGTTCCAAAAAACACACGATCTTACACCGAAACAGAAAAAAGTTAGAGTCGAAAGAGCGAAGGAGTTGCTACGCTTACACGAAAGTGGTGAGTTGCCGAATTTGGTTTTTTCCGATGAGTCGCTATTTGTTATCGGCAAATATGTCAACAAACAAAATGACCGAATTTACTTGCCAAGGAGGTCCTTCGAAAATTTACACCTTCGGACGGCCACCAGAAAGCAGGCAGCACCAATGGTGATAGTTTGGGCCGCCATAACCGCCGATGGTCGCCCTCCGCTCGTATTTTTGGACCGTGGCGTCAAAATAATTGCTATCGTATACCGTGAAACTATCTTAAAGGCAGTATTGAAGCCTTGGGAAAACAATCATTTTGGTCGGAGAACGTGGACATTTCAACAAGGCTCAACATTGTCTCACAAAGCGCGCGTCAACTAAGATTGGATTTCTCTGTCTGGGGTATTTTGAAGGCGAAGGTTTCCACCAAAAAATACCAAAGTTTAGACCACCTTAAACAAGCACTTCGCCAGGAATGGGCCAAGATACCGCAGAGCCACTTGCGTGCAGCGTGTGATGCTTTGTTCAGCTGTCTGAGTGCCATTATTAGTGCCAAAGGTGGACATATTGGAAACTACTGATACAATTTGAAAATTGATGTATTTTCCAACATTTTTTACTTTGGCACAGTAAAATTTATCAAAAAATAAAAAAAATTATAGCATTTTACAAAGTTGCAGTTCGAGTCAGGCAGTGTGCATATTGTCCCCTTCAAAGTAACCCCCATAGACTGCAACACACTTATGCTAGCGCTTGATTCAATCTTTGAAACATTTTTAAAATTCGTTTTCGGTATGTCCATCAGTGCTTCCTGCGATTTTTTCATTACTTCCTCTAGGCTGCTGAAACGCGTTCCCCGTAATGGTTTTTTAACTCGATTGAGCAGAAAGAGGTCACAGGGAGCTAAATCAGGTGAATTCGGTGGCTGTTGGATAGCATTTGTTGCATTTTTCGTCAAAAAATTACGAATAATGATGACACTGTGCGACGGTGCAATGTGCAAAATCCTCGAGTTTTCTGCCCACATTTCTGGTCTCTTTCGGCGAATTGCTTCACGCAAACGTATCATAATCCCCAAATAATACTCTTTGTTTATTGTCTGGCCTTCTGGAAAAAATCCATGATGCACTACACCGTTGTAATCTATGAAAACCGTGAGCATTGCCTTCTTTTTTGGCTGAAAACCACGTATTTTTTTGTCTCGGCTCATTTGGTGAACGCCACTCACTTGCCTGATGTCTGGATTGCGGGTCATACTCATAAACCCACGTCTCGTCCCAGTAATTATCCTTTTCATGAATGTGGGATCGGATTCAGCCTCGCAAATCATCAACACGGTCTCTTTTTTGCATGAAATTGAGGTCTTTTGGCACCAGCTGCTAGACGACGGAAACCCAAATCATTAACGAAAATATCTTGGACGGATTCATAGGCAATGCTTAAGTAATTCGCTATCTCTCTAATGGTTATTTTACGGTTATTGACCAACATTTCTTTTACCTTATCAATGTTTTCGTCGGTTTTCGATGTCGATGGCCTGCCACTGCGTTCATCATCTTCGATTGACTCACGACACTTTTGAACCGCTCGTGCCACTGGTAGACGACCGTTTTTTTAGGAGAATCGTTACCGAAACACTTTTCTAACACTTCCAACTTTCGCGCACCATTAAATCCGTTTTTTACGCAAAATTTAATACAAATTCGTTGTTCCAAGTTTAAATCCATTTCAAAATTGCAAAAATCGCCAGCACACACAGAGATATGTAGATGTACTCTTGGCTACATAACTTTTGCAAATATCAAGCTATGACGCTAAAAACAGATGTACCAACTTAACAAAAAAAAACTGATAAGTGATTCTTTTGACTACAATACGGTAAAAAGAGAAGCAGCATACAAGAATTTGCTTGAAAAACTGAAAGTGTCTGATATGGAAGCGACGATTGCCAAAGTCAAGGCAAAAATTAACAATATTCGTTCTGCATAGAACAAAGAGCTAAAAAAAGTAAGGAGTTCAAACAAAAGTGGAATAGGGACGGATG
Source organism: Volucella inanis (assembly GCA_907269105.1). Classification (NCBI taxonomy): domain Eukaryota; kingdom Metazoa; phylum Arthropoda; class Insecta; order Diptera; family Syrphidae; genus Volucella; species Volucella inanis. Next base: position 9,845,725 of record OU026158.1, read on the forward strand.
AAGTGTACGTACCAAATCTATGGTACTTTGATTTGCTGTTTTCGCTCCTGAGTGATCAACAAAAGACTCGTGCAAGTCAGTCCACAGTGGATAATAACTATGAGGGAGATAACGATTTTGTAAGTTTAATTTAACAATTTTTTTTTTATATAAAAATTCTCTAATTGAAATTTTTACAATCTATCTCTTATACCATATATCTTATTTGTACTAACTCATCTTGCCATTAAATTTCGCCTTCATTTACAAAGTATTGTACAAACTTAACTCGAGAAGCCTTTGGTTCAGTGCCAATACTGTTATTGGTTCCTTCTTGAAGGCTTACTACTTGTACCTCAATAACTGGATTTCGTTTAACTTCGTCGTTTCCACATTTTTTGCGTAAAAAGTAATGCAAGTAGCAACATGCCAGGACAACAATATCTACGTTTTCAATTTTTAAATTTATGTTAGATTGAAAATTTTGAAATCTATTCTTTAAAATTCCAAACGCATTCTGAACAATGCGTCGAGCTCTTGATAATCTACAGTTAAAAACCATGGGTTCATAATTCAACTGCTTTTTATTGAATGACTTCAAGATGCTGCGTCTCAATGTAAACACTTCATATCCTACAAAAGCGTACGGAAGCTTGTTGTTACCTGAGGTTGCACTCTCATCCGGAGGCAACTTTAAATCACAGTGAATAAGTTTTTCGTAGAATTTAGTTTTATCGATGCGTGCCGACATCGCACATAATAAATTCATAATTTGAATTTACAATGGCCATAAAAACAATTCTATGAAATCTTTTATAATTCCAAAATTGGTGGTATTATCTTGACGTGTTTCCCGTCAACAGCTCCGATACGGTTTGGAAATTGCCACCTAACTTGAAAAAATTCAGCAATTTTTTTCTATTCCATCTCATTTGCTGGCATCTGAAAAAGTTAATTTATTTATTAAGTTAAATCGCTTACTTTAATACTAAAAAGAGCATATACATTTCTTACGAATTATTCTTTGTTTTTCATTTTAATTTTCAATTTTAAAGTGGGATATTTTCAGTAGCCATTTTTTTTATGTATAACTCTAATAGAATTGTTTAGCTTAAGTCAATTTTTATCTAGTACAATATTTAGGTTTACGTTACTTCTAGTCTCATCAGCATTTTGATTATCATATTGTACTTGTTTGAATTTAAATCTAATACCGTAATGAATTTATCTTTAACCAAAATGTCAAAATTATTGTCGCCCCGTTTAACAATTTTGAATTAGCCATCATATGGCTGTTTAAATGGAGGCTTTACCGGATCATCTCGGAAGAATACGTGCGACCATGTTATTAATTCATTTTGGATTTTTGTTTTGTTCAAAAAATGATTGGAAGTATTGATTGATTTGATCCGATTCATTGCATTTTTATGGCGATTGGAGAAATCAGAAGTAAAATCAGCCCTTGAGTTGACGAGAAAATCTCGCGGTAACTTCAATCTGGCAAATTGAAGTCACTGAGAACGGTTTTATTGCGAAATTGAAAATGAAATTATTGAAAGTGGCTGACATGTTGTCAAGAATTGAAGAAGTCAATGCGTATTCAATTTCATTAGGATCATTGGTACAATTTTAAGTCAACGATGAAGAGATAGATAACACCGTCAACAATCAATCAAAGTACACGTTCACTTTAAATACAATTTCACTTTCGGATCCGAACCAATTCGTTTATTGTTTATTCCACGAGATGAATGTCAGTTGTGAATTGACCGATGTAGTCCAAATGACCAATCTAGTCCACATTTCTTTAATTTTTGCTTAAAAGCAAAATTCAGAGGTTAATTATCAGTGTACACGATGCATTCGCGACCTTCGATCATAATTGTGGTGCTTGATGGCTTGGTAAATTGCAAGGTAAGGCAAGTTTCGAATTCGGCATTGGGTGCGCAAGTAACGCGGCAACGGGGGTGGCCGTGGTGTAGTGGTATATGCATAGACTCCTCAAGCAGAAGGTCGCGGGTTAGAATCCCGTGCGAGGCAATTCTCTGAAAAAATGGACTTTGTATGTAGTTGTATGATTATCCCATCGGCGGCAACTCTGACATGAAGGCATAACATAAATGCTGGAGTGGTCCAGTTTGACAACCACCTCTGGAAAAAAAATATTGAAACCTAATACACCTGAGCTTCAAACTACTACACTACTCGCCCGCGCCCCGTAGAAAAGCCAGTAAAACGGTATTCATATCCCCTTGGTGCGCGAGTTAATGTATATTCATTGTTTTGAATATGCGTGCAGTTTATTTATATTCTTAAGACTACAATATTCGATCTTACTGCTATTTATACTAACTAGGATGCGGTTGTGATCGTATTGTCGTTTATGTCGATAATGCAAAACGCATCGGATTATTGAGTTGAAGTATGTTTCCAATATTGCAAGATAATGAAGCATTTTATCGTTTTTAACGTTTTTGCGAATTACAAGTTACTGTTTTCGCTTGTTGAAACATGTTCTCGTTGTTTACGTTTGTAGTGAGAGATAACGAACATGTTGTCGTTGTTTACGTTTGTAGTGAGAGATAACGAAGAGGTAGACAGGTAAAAAACTACCTATTAACTCGAGCGTGCGATTATAAAAAAAAAATTGCCTATGTCTTGTTTACAACTTTCGAATGTGCGAAGTGCTTCATTGGTCCAAACGAGTAGAGTTTTGTCCTTCTTGTTGTTGCCTTTAATGACAATGATCACGCAAGACAACCACACTCGTCGCCGTTTACAATTCAACTCAATCTTAATTCATTATATTGGCGACTTTAACGCTCAACAAGAACAACAGATTAGATACTTATGTACATGTGAAGAAGTAAAAAACAAAGGAGAATAATTCTTATGATAAATAAGAATACATGTCGTGAATACTGCGTAGGGTATAATATGATACATGTCAACCTCCTTAGAGTATTATCGTGTACCTAACCATTAGTGCAGCATTTGGAAGAGGTTTGTTGTCCGGCTTCTGGAGACCTTCCTCTAGCGGTAGAGGACATATCTTAGCGATTGAATGTTTGAAAGTACCCGATGAATTCCTTAAGTTAACGACTCTGATCAATCCATCAGGACCTGGATGACATAACTCTACTCGTCCTAACGACTATTTTCTTGGTGGTAAGCGATCGTCTTTGATAAGTACCAGCTGGCCGATTCGAATAGATGGTGCCTGAGTGGTCTATTTTGGTCTTTGTTGCAAATGGTGAGGAAAATCCCTTGACCAAGTCTTTTAAAAATGATGAAATATATACTGCATCAACTGCAATCGTTTCAAATAACTTAACTTCGTATCACTAAGGTCAGGTTCTGGAACCGCCGTTAAAGGCTACCCAATCAGAAATCTAAGAAATCATCTCGCAAGGGCATGAGTGGTCAAGAGTTCAAAACTGCCTCAATTTGTGATAAAATAGTGCTTAATTCCTCGAATCGCAACGTTCCGTCTCCCAATATTCGGCGTTAATGGTGCTTGGTCGATTTTGACGGCCGTCTCCCAGATTCCTCCAAAAATTGTAAACATTCCCGGAGCTGTCTATCTGCTTCAACAAAATTCTTCCCACGATCACTTAATAGGTCGCTGCAGATCCAACGCCTTGACGTAAATCTTTTGAAAGCAGCTATAAAGACATCAGTGGAAATATCTGATGCCAACTCAATGTGTATCGCGCGAGTGGCCAGACACACGAAGACACATATTTTGACGAATTGATTTGGGCCCTGCATAGTCGACACCAGCTTAATGAAGGGACGACACTGCTGAACCCTAGCCGCTGGCAAATTGCGTTGTGCCGTTGGCCCTCCGTCGGCAGCAGATGACACATCAATGAATGTGTTTTCGGACTTCGTTTCGATCACCAAGAATCCAGAATTTTGGCGAGTGTAGCTTAGCGTTAACTGAATACCTGCATGAAGGGTCATCATAAAAAAAGACGTATGTTTCTTACCAAATGGAATATGTGCCTCCTGCAGGCAGCCACCAACTCCAAGCAAGTCATCATCATCTAGTCAAACCGTTAAAGAAGAAGACTTCGAACGTTGATCAGTTGATTTCGCTTCAAGGATAATATCTCTCCATAAATTTCGTACTGTTGATCTAATCTGATAAATAATAATTCGGGTTGCCACATTTCTCCCCTTTCTAGAATTCCAAACTTCCGTTTCGACTTTGGTTGCTTACAATTGAAGCTTGAATTGAAAAAGCTTTCCAAGTGAAGAAAATTTTTCAAGTATTGACCATTGTTCTGTTGGTATTATGACTGACGAATTGATTGAATTTGACTTTCTAACCAAAGTCGTGAAAGACTTTCTATGTACTGATCTGGCCACGCAGATGACTGCTGACGAAGCTAAAAAGGTTCGGTCCACCATATAGAGCACGATGCCAACTTACTCGGATATAGACCCCTTGAAGCACAGTCAGCAAGGTTACCATCTAAAGGTACGTATCATCTGTATGAGATGTTGATCCCATCCTGAACTTCTGCCACCCGATTCTCGACGGAAGTCTTCCAACGACTTGGTTCCCCACGGATCCATGCTACATGGATGCTGTCGACGTCGTGAGTCACTTTGATATATACAGCCATCCATGCAGCTGACACGAAAGTTGACTCGAATGCCTCCTACCCAGCGATCCATTCTTATCGTTTGTGCCATACCAAGTCCCTTTCGATATGCTAGCCAATCTGTTTAAAGTTTTCATGTCAACGGATCATCCTATTGCAGTCCTAATGACCATAGCTTCTCTAGAAAGATTTTACCCAGTATGATGCTTGGTGCCAGCCATCCTAAAGGATCGAGCAGTTTGGCGATATCGCTTAATACAAGGCGTTTGGTAATGACTTCTGGCAAATGCTGATGTACCCCGATCATGTAGGACAATTTTTCTCCTTCTGGGCTCTAATGAAATCCTAGGGTGCTTATGCCATCAATCTTAGAACTAATGCTCAATTTACTCTTTCGCATGTTCTCAGGTAAGTCTGCTAGCATTTGTTCTTCGTTAGATACCCACTTCTTTAAGTTGAATCCTCCTCCTCGCAATAAGCTTATTAAATCATACCTAAGTTTCAGTACAACCCGCACTGATTCTCAACCCAACAGCACGTCGTGCACATAGAACTCCTTCCAAACTACTGTTGCCACGGCCAGAAACTTCTTCCCGTCATCTTTTGCCAACTTAAGAAACGTTTTCATTGCTAGATACGGAGCACAGGGTGTTCCGAAGGTGACGGTTAATAGCCGGAAATCGCATATGTCATCAGTATTTGGCTTCTGCCATCCTATTCGCTAAAGATCACAAACCTCTTGATTGATACGAATTTAGCGAAACATCTTCTCAATATCTGCTTTGAAAATCAGTGTATTGTATATGCCACGTGAAGGCAGTCGTTCAATGATGCTCCATTTGGGACTCGACTAGATGCGTCGAATACTACGCAAAACTTAGTCGAATGGGCTTTCTTGGAAGTAACCGCATGGTGCAGCAAGTACGAGGTAGTCAGCCATAAATTACTGGCAGTGATCTTGCAGACCACGATCTACCTCAAAACGTCGTTCAGCGTGAGACAATCGGCGAAAGTGTTTGTGAAAAATCTTGACTCAGGAGCGCTTCCTTTCGAGGAAGTCAAACCACGTACCGCCCCGAATTATCTTGTTTGCAGGTATCTTAGAAAAATGCTTCACACTCTTTTTTTAGGGATGAAATGAACATCTTCCAAAGACCAAAAGCGTCGAAATCCTTGCTCCAAACCTGGAACAGGATTGCGATTCCAATCCTACTAAAGGTATTTTCACCGTAAGCACACATTTGTAAGGTAGTAGTCCTACTGAATATCCATCCCAAAGTAATGTTATGAACCAATGGTGTTCCGAGATAACCTTGTTTAATGCCGTCGGTGACAATTTGACCGAAAATGTCCGCTCCTAATAAAAGATCAATGCGGCCTGCTTTATTATATTAAGGGTCAGTGAGTTTTAAGCTATTCAGATGATCCCATGAGCGAGATTCCAGTCCAATGGTAGAAGAGTAACTTGTGACATGGCTATCAAATAACGCCTGAGTTGGATATATGAAATCGGTGTTGTAACATAAAGAAATTGAAATACTCACAAGAGTTTGAATCTTTCCTAGATGTAAAGATGCCAGCCCACTGACATTGCGACTAACACTTACGTTCATGATGCTCAAACTTTGAACTGCACCTTTCGAAATGAAGCTAGCTTGTGAGCCTTGGTCGAGCAATGCTTTTAGCTTGAGATGTGTTCCGTCCAAACGTTGCACCAGAACTCAAGCTGTTGCCAAAAGAACTTCGTTGAAAGTTGCTCCTATGGCATGTTGCTATGTGATGGCGCTGGTTTGATTTGAGGTTCGTGTTTTTTTTTATAATCGGCGTGCGCTCAAGGGGTTTTTGTACCCTTAAAATGTTCGTACACAGCGCGGGCGAAGGAAATTTAGGGAGGAAGAAAAGACAGGTACCGATGTACATTGTTTATAAATGTTTGCAAGCTATAACGACCAGGAAACTCAGAGGTCGGCAGGGCATTCCATAAGCGAGCTATACGGCTTAGGAAAGAATTACGATATTTTAGAGTACGTCAGAAAATGGGCTTGAGGGTATACTGATGAGCATTCATAGCGAGACGGGTGTTACGGTTGAAAGTTTGAATGGGCAGAATGCTACTGGCGATTTCAATGGAGCACTGGTGGTGGAAATAGCGATAAAACAAGGTGAGACAGGAAACATTACGTCGGTGCTCGAGGGTGTCAATTGGTTGACTGATATAAGTATCATCAATTAGTTTTATCGCACGGTTTTGAATCCCATATAGCAGGTGCAGAGACGTTTTAGGAGCATCTGACCAAATGTGGGCATCGTACTTCAGTTTTGGGCGGATAAATGCCTTATATATTGAGGCCAGATCAGATGGGGTACAATATTTCTTACATCGCTTGAGGAAACCTATACATTTCGCATCATTTTTGGTGAATCGAATATGTGGTCATTCCAACGTAAGTTGTTACTGATACACATACCGAAAATGGAAAGTTTATCGGTTTCGACGATGCAAGTCCCATTCATGGATAACGGCTGGGTATTTGAATTTCGCTTTAATGACATCAGAAACCATTGAGTTTTGGAAGCATTAAATTCAACTCGGTTGATAGTTGACCGAAGCCAGATGTATCATTGTATGATACTTGCCGTTACACTGCTTGCATCGACTGTCTGATGAAAAGTTGTTCGCCTAATGATCGGCTCTGAGGCAGTTGAAGGACATACTCCCTTCGTTCTCTAATCGGTTGTTTTCTAAATAACGGGCAATAAATAATGATGTGATTGTCAAAGCACAGTGAGCAGTTTTTGGAAGTATCAATATGATGCGATTTGATCGATGATCGCAAGGCTTGAGGGTGACGACTGTACTTAACAAAGTCCAATTTTGTACCCATAGAAAGCAATGTACGTAATCTCTTTTCTAGGAATTCAATCAACTTCGAACTCTCCGGCATGGTAGTATTCGCAGCAATCGACAGTTCCCAATCCTTGCGGGTTATGGCATCGAGTTTGGAAGTAAGATGGAAATGATCCAATCATCCCACTTATGAACCGGCCTGTCAAGGGATTCTTTGAAGCGTTAAGCATGTCTTATATAGTATCTAATAAACGTCTGACTTCGCCGATGGTTTCTCCTTTCGATACTGGGACCGTGGTGAAATTTCTTAGGTACGTCATGATAATGATTCGTTCGTTCTCGTAGCGACTCTTCAACATTTTCCACGCTACGTCATAGTTGGCTTCTATAAGGGCAAATTCCTTTAATATGAAAGCTGTCTCATCCGTGTTCACGGTCCACGAAATGACATCCATGACAAATAATCCCCAGAAAACATGGAAATCTTGATTTTTGGGAGTTGAGATGACATAATTTCCTGAGGTTTTATGTTGAGTTGAGTTGACGGTAGCACCTTCTCGTCAAGCTGACCTGTTAAATATCCTAAAGTTTCACAAAAGATACTTTCTATTTCGGTTTATCTTTTACGAAATAGTCTTTCTTCTGGTCACCTTTTGCTAACAGATCATAGTGTCATTGTTGGAATTTCAGCCAGTATCATTTAAAAAGATCAATTGGCGTTTTAATATACCGTTTTGTACGGTTTGCTTTGGGGTCATTCCACGAAGGATTGAAAGACGTTCTGAACGACATCCCTCCGATTTGGCTGAAATACTCATTGGAGTGGTACAAATCATAAAGCAAAAAAAGTTTTGCAGAATTCTATATAGCTTGCATGTAACGGAACTTCAAAAATTGGCAAAAAATCAAAATTTATGCTTTCTTTTATATTTAAAAAAATCATAACTTTGGCTCTGCTCATCAGAATTTGATAATTCAGGAAAAGGTGAACTTTCAAAGATTTGGAATAATTTTTTATTTCAAGGACGAAGGATATTCCAGAATATCCTTTTTACATATATGCTGGAATAACTCAAAAAATTATATTTGGTTTTTTTTTTATATTTTTTTATGTATTATAGAGGGATTCGTCCTCTATTTCCATTTCAAATTTCAAGTTGGGAACTCTAAGGGTTCGGCCAAAATAATGTTTTATAAAATAAATAAAAATACCAAATATTTATAACGTTACTTCTCTTATCATTCTCACATATAACCCGAGTGCACATACATAAGTACCTAGCTGTTTTTTTTTAGAAAAAAAAAAAAAAAAAAAACGACACTGTGATTGCTTTATTTCTTCAAAGGCTAGTAACTGCACATTTCCTGTTTTCGAGGATTTTAGAAGTTAGGCTTAATTTATTTGCACTCGGGATTTATTTTAGATTGTATCGTAATAAGAGTTGTGAGAAATACAGATTTATAATGAGCTCTTTTGTGTGGAAAACATGCTGCATTCCTCTGGATTTACGTCCTCATCAACCCAGTGCGCATGATTTTCGGCCTGTACGACCATGGATGGTAACGATGCAACAAAAATTGAACACAAAGTTGGTAGTTTGCTCTACGTGTAGGAAAAAATTGGGTCAGATCAGAAATTCTGATCAAAATGTATTTCGATAAAGACATTGTATTCAATTTAATTAATGAATGCATACAGTATACTGGAGAAGATACATTCGACAAGAGAAGACTTAGTGACTTAAAATATATGCAGTAAAAATTAAAAAAGTTTATGTTGAAAATTGCAGAGAAAGTTTTCTCTGTTTCTATAGATGATGATGAAGATAATTCCAGAGAGGATGAATATTTGGTAGGGAAAATAAAAGAAAATTTCTATAAAACAACAAGCAAAGACACCAATCTTGTTTTGTTGTCCTTACTTTCAAGAGAATTGAGTGCCGACAAAATTATAGAAGAGTTTCCAGGATCGACAAACTATATGATCAAGAAATCTAGAAAACTTCAAAAAGATCAAAGCGTTTCATCAACTTATGGGAAAAGCTTGGATGCTGATACCAAGCAATTGGTAGAAAGTTTTTACTGTGAAGACGATATCAGCCGTTTAATGCCAGGAAAAAAAATTACGTATCTATAAAGGTAACAAAAATTTTTTTTCTCAGGTTCAAAAATAAGATGTTTTGCTTTTTTGTTAGATTGAAAATCAGAAAAAACATATTTAAAAACCCCTGGTTCTGGCTAACCTTAGGGAGATATACAATAAGTTCAAAGAAGTTTATAATAATGTTAAGATTGGATTTTCCAAATTCGCATCGTTAAGACCAAAGATCTGCATTTTGGCTGGGGCATCAGGAACTCATTCCGTGTGTGTTTGCACCATCCATCAAAATATCAAAATCATGTTTGAGGGTAGCAATATACCAAGGCTGATAGAAAACGAAGATAAGCATCTCAATGACAGCAGAGCCTGCTTAGCTTTGGTAATTTGTAACCCTCCTAATATAGGTGGGGTGAAAAGTAACATCCTTGGGAATGGAAAATTTCCTCGCTTGAGCTGAATTTTTTATTGATGAGCCATCTTATGAGGTTTGGGCGAAAACATTTAATGCGACAGCAATTGGAGCCGTAAGTCATTGATTTAAGCCATGGTTGTGATGCTCTTTGGCGCTGGTGCATTGTGTTGCAAAAACAAAATTTTCGCTTTATGCGAGGCCGTTTTGCTGCGATTTAGGCCTTCAATCGCTCCACTAATGCACAGTAAAAATGGATGCAAATTTCATCAACAGCAAGTCCAAACACTCTTTCGAAATTCTCTTGCGTTCGTGTTTTTGGTCAGAAGTGAGTATGCGTGGCACCCAGCGGCAGGATAAATTTTTCATATGTAGAATATTGCCCAAAATATCGCGTATGCGCTCAGTACTAGTCTTTGTGGCATATGCTAGCTCGCGCACTTTCACTTTCAGCTCAGCCAATATCATTTCATGTATTTTTTGACATTGTCCTCTGTAACTACATCGTTGGGCCTGTCGCTGCGGACTTGATCGGTAGTGGAGTTGCGGCCACCACGAAACTCTCGAAACCAATATTTGGCGGTGTAATCTGACGGAGCATTAGCCCCATAATATTTATCCAACTTTTCTTTTGTTTCCTTCACCATTTTGCCTCGTAAAAAATAATGTTTTATGAGAGAACGAAAATCGTTTTTGTCCATACTCAACATGATGCCAAACACGTAAACAACAATCAGCTGTTAAAACCATACTAAAGACAGTATCACACTGAAATTTGGCATGTCTCTCTGAATATGAACGGACTTCAAGCCACCTTTTTTGCAATAGCAGCGCATTCTGGCTATCAAGGAGGTTACTTTTCACTCCACATAGTAAATTGCCTTAATTGCCCAAACTATTCTAAATTAAGGAGAAAATTTGACACTACTTTTAGTAATCACTTCATAGAAGACGTAACATACTAACAATTAACCCACACAGACCGATCAAAATTGGAAGTGAGAATTAAAAACTCTGAGAATTTTTTTCAGAGCTGTTTGAAATGGCTAGGTGTTTTCATTCGTCATGTTTTTATAACTGATCAACAAAACAAACGAAAACGGACATACTTGTTTTATTGGACTTTTCCTAAAATTATGGCTTTGTTGTGCAAGATCAGTGCAGGGATTCCACTGGACTAACAAACAGGCGACGATTCACCCTTTCGCAATATATTACCGGAACAAGATGGATGATATTAAACATGAAAGTTTTGTTGTAATCAGTGACTGCTTAAAGCATGAAACTATTGCAGTACACTTATTTCAGCGCCATCTCTTAGAGTTATTGCACAAGAAATGCCAACATTTTAAGAAAATTATTTATTTTTCCGATGGATCTGCTGTGCAGTTCAAAAACAAAAAGACTTCTTTTAACTTAACATTGCATTAACAGGATTTTAGAGTGATAGCTGAATGGAACGTCTTTAGGACCTCTCATGGTAAGAGCGCATGCGTTGGACTTGGTGGTACAATAAAAAGTTTGCCTGCCAGAGCTAGCCTAAAAAGACCATATAGGGAACACATAACAACTCCCTTACAGTTATATAATTGCGTAACTGAAAATATAATATGGATTTCTCCTACGTGACCACATAAGAGTATAATGAAGAAAAGTTATTGATGGAATCGAGATTTTCTAATTTAAGAACTGTGCCGGAAACAAGAAAACTTCATCATATTTCATCTGTTTCCTTTCCATCGGAAGAATATATATATTTATTATTTTAAAAGATAATAAATAATGATTTTTTTAGTTTTTAAGGCCTTGGGATACAAAGGCCCCAGTGTGACTTTTTTTTAATGAAATTATTTATTACAGAATATTTAGCCGCCTAAAAAATATTATTTTGACCGAACCCATAGAAATCCCAACTTGAAATCTGAAATGAAAATAGAGGACGAATCTCTCTATAATATGTAAAGGAATAAAAAAAAAAACCAAAATACTATTTTTTGAGTTACTCAAGGATATATGTAAAAAGGATATTCTGGAATATCCTTCGTCCTTGAAAATAAAAATTAATCCAAATTTTTGTAAGTTCACCTTTTCCTGAATTCAACAAGGCATATTTCATCAAATTCTGATGAGCAGAACCAAAGTTATGATTTTTTTAAATATAAAAGAAAACATAAATTTTGATTTCTGTCAATTTTTGAAGTTCCGTTACACGCAAAGTATATCGACTTCTGCAAAACTTTTTTTGCCTTATGATTCGTACCACTCCAATGAGTATTTCTACCACTTTTTAGCCAAATCGGAGAAAGGTCGTTCAGAGCTCTCCATATAGCTTCGGCCACCTTTGGCGACTTTATTAAAATCAACCCGAAAATTATTAATTAAACCCATTGTGCTATTCTGTTTTTTCCATAACTGTTCTATGGCGAAATTGATTTTTTATTTTTTTTTTTAACCAGAAATTAAACAGCAGAAGATGGTATGATAGCACCGTAAAATAAACGGCTCATATATAAATACTCTAGTAAAAGCATTTTAAACTAAGGCAATATTAAGTACAGTTTATTACATAAGTTGATTTAGATTTAGCTATATTACATAAGTTGATTTAATATATGTACATATATATATACTGGTGTGCATACATTAATCTACAATACCCTTTATGGACTTTACACTAAAGTTTGTGACAAACTCACGTTATTTAATAAGGGAAATAAAAAATGTTTAATATTTCCCGAATGAAAAGACAGTACAGCATGCTATCCGGCTCGAAGGACCAAAAAATAAGATAAAACACGTACCGCTGAAAGAAATAACAACGACAAGAACAACGCCATTATATTTGCGAGCTTGTAGCTCAAGAAGTACCATAGATTAGATGATTATGAACATGTGAAGATGCAAATAACAAAGGAGAATAATTTATATGGTAAATTAGAATACATGTGGTGAATACTGCGTAGGTTATAATACGATGATAAATTGATGTGTAACCGAACATGGCTTAGTATTAACCTAACCAAAGTTAAATCTTTGAACTCGTCGATCAAGTCATCGCCACCCGATTTGCAGTCAATTGTGCTTAAATGTTCATATTTGGTAAGATGCTCGTTGCATTTCCTGCGAAGACCGGTTTTGTTAATCGTTTGTTGCGTATATCAACCAAGAGTTGAAATTCATTAAGAAAATCCAAACCAATGATTGGTTTCTGCCACGAAAAAATTCCAAGTTAAATCTCGTCTTAACCCAAAATTGACAGAACGAGTTATTGTACCGAAAGTCTCTATAGGTAAGCCATTTGCGGCGAAAAGTTTATGGAGATCTGGATTTTTTGAAACTTTGAATAATTTTTTTTTTTGCAAAATTGAGAGACCAGGGCTAGTATCTGCGAGATATATGATGTTTGATGAATAATCTTTAATAAAAAGGTGGCGCTAGTAATTTGATTCCACCTCTTGTGCCGCAAAATGCGAGGCGGCTTTTAGTTCTCCGAATTTACTTTTGACTTCTTGTAACGACAGGGCTGTTCGCATTTTTTTGCCATTGCACCGAATTTATAATGGAAACGACAATATGGTCGCTTTTTGATTTAGAGCGAGAAAGATTTTTTTTCGAATTGTTCGATTTACTCGAAGATTTACCGCTATCGAATTTTATCGGCTGAACTGATTTCGGCAGGTCATCAATTTGAGCAATTAACTGAGCGAGCTGAGTATTGTGGCTATTCGATGCTTTGACCTCGTAAATTTGTTTCTTTGGTGCAATAATTTCCATAATTTTATCGGCCAAAGTCGCACATGTATTAATGTTATCATTAGAAATTGCAACGACTGCTCTGAGTGATTCTGGCAAACGATCAATCCATAGTGACCTGAGAGCGTCATCGGAGACTGAGCTAAAAGCTAAAGCACGCATTTTACGAAGTAACTGTGATGGTTTGTCAGCACCAAGTTCAGTTTTATTCAACAAAACGCGGAGTTTCCTCTGATCAGACGCAGAAAATTCAGTAATTAAACGTGTTTTAAATGCCTGGTGTTTATGATCAACAGGCGGATGAAGGACATTGTCGGGGCTTTGCTTTTTCTGTGGTGCCTATCGTTGTAGAGTATCGCTCAGGAATATGCGTTGAAAAATAAGTTCCCGAAAATGTGCCACAGACGCGTTTTGCCTTGATACGCCACTGATTTGGTCTTCCAAGAATTGCTCTCAAATATGTGCCTCCAGTGAAGCCGTGAATTTGGTTAAGGTTATGTTTGAGTGCACCCGGTGTTCTCATAATTGCCTTGTGAGTGAAAAATGGTTGCTAGAGCTTATTCTCGACAATTTTTAATCGATAAATATTTTGATCATTCAATAGATTTTTGCGCAAGTTGTCGCATATCACGACGATATCACGTCGTGGCAAAAATGTGGTTGTTCTTTTTGTCAGTGGATGAAATAAAACTTACATTTATTACTTCTTAAGATTTACGACGATATCATGTCGGTGGTAAGCACTGGAATGTTCGCAACGTATATTGAAGTGAGGCACTAAACGTCCTGTCACTTTATCATGTGGACTGAAGGTTCACACACAATGAGAAATTTTAAATGAAATGTTATTTTGTTGTTAAATATTTTATATAGATATTATAGTGTTAACATTTATCGGCAGTGAAGTTTCCTCAATCACAATGTTCAAATCTTAATTGCTTCATTAAATTAACGTGCGAAAGTGATCGTCTTTTTAAACAAAAATCCTTGCTTCATTTGCTTCTTTTCTTTTTAGGGTTCTATTACGTATGTCTTCTAAACGTTCGTCGACTGCTCACGACTAAAATGAAAGCTCAACTAAATACCGAACTGAAGTATAAAAACATCGACTTTTTCAACTGAACTGAAATAGATAATTGAAAAGGGCTTTAGAACTAGGTATAGAGTGATTCATTGTGGGTTTTGATATATAATGTAAACAAAATACAAAAATTTGAAAGCGAACTTTAAATTTTTACTATCAGTTAAGAGAACAATTCATGGCATTTACTCTTAAATATGACGCTATGTTAATATTGGCCGCGACTACGTCTCAGGTGGTCAATTCGGAAGGTCAAATTTAGGCTACTCGTTCGAGCATAGCGACTAGCGCGGATAACACGAGTAATGTTGACTTCCAAAGCGTCAATCGTAGCTGGCTTATTCCTCAAGACCTGAGACTTTACATATCCCCAGAGAAAATAGTCCAATGTTGTGATATCGCACGATATAGGCGGCCAATTTACCGTAGCAAAACGTGAAATTAAGTGCTCACCAAAATGATTTCTCAATAAGTCCATTGCTTCACGCGCTGTATGGCTCGCAGTGCTGTGTTGTTGAAACCAGAGTTCACCCAGACATTGTGCTTGAATGTCAGGACGCACATAGTCGGTTAAAATGGCGCAATAATGGTTACCATTGAGTAACATTCTGCTTTGCTTCATTTTTGAAGAAATGAAATGACCAATGTTTCCACCAGCCCATAAAACACACCATATCGTTGTTTTTAGTTGACATAATGGTAGCTCTTGGTACTCTTCGGGTTGCTGGTCAGCCCAAATACAGCAATTTTGTTTATTAATGCATTCATTGAGCCAGGAATGGGCTTCATCACCGAACAAAATTTCACGATAAAACACCGGATTTTCATTGAGTTTTTCCAGAGCCCATTCAGTGAAAATATGACCCAAATTCAAGTCGCCTTTCTTCAATTCTTGCACAAGTTGAATTTTGTACGCTTTTAGGCCGATATCCTCGTTAAAATACGCCAAGTTGTCGAATACGCCAAGCCAAACTGCTGAGAACGACGACGAGTCGATTCGTCACGGTATTCGCGTAAACTCTCCGCTACAGCTGCTATAGTCTCTTCACTACGCGCTGGATGTGGTTTAAACTGGGATTTAAATTTGCGAATGATATTGGCAATAGTGGTTTCAACAGGTCGATTATACGCAACGTAAGTTCCTCGAATCGAACGAAAAACATTTCTCACAGAACGCTGATTTTCGTAATACAGCTGAACAATCTGGAGACGCAGTTGTGATGTGAGCCTTTCCACGATGACTTATCAAACGATTCTGAAAAAAACTGACAAAGGATTTTGATAGGAGTTACGCATGATCTGTCTAAAAAGCCTATTGAAAAGCAAACCTCACAATGAATCACCCTATATTACCGATGGTTACTATACAGGTATAATTTTGCTATGTTTAGTTTCTATTGCACCGATA
This sequence comes from Volucella inanis, assembly GCA_907269105.1. Lineage (NCBI taxonomy): Eukaryota > Metazoa > Arthropoda > Insecta > Diptera > Syrphidae > Volucella > Volucella inanis. The sequence continues at coordinate 9,861,917 of OU026158.1, forward strand.
GCACGATGCTTCGAATCAAACACTAACTTCTACTGGGATCCCGCTATCCCGGCTGTGGGTTCCTCCTTTGACGGCTGCGAAACCTAGGTAACAAAAAATGGGAGCCACGTGATTTTTCACCGGAATTACGAAACCTTCGCCTGCAACAAAATAACGGAAAATCTTCCATGAAAAGAAAAAAACACAAAAACGTTGAAAAATAAAAACATTGAAAATCAGTTTACATAAAATTAGTTCTTGTGTTAGTTTTAATTTTTATATCACTTCTACTCATTCCCTTTTCTTTGCACGCTTACATGTACAGTTCACTTTTTAACTTGAATTTTGTAAAACCTAGAGTTCTTTTTAAACTTTCCTATACTTCAGACATGTTAGCCTGTTTACTTTCATGTTAACTTTACTTTGCTTTTTTATTGTATATAATTAATAAACGGTGAATTAGTTTTTTTGAACCGAGTTTCTTATATTTTAAATCCTTGCCGGATCAAAGATATATTTTTAATATATTATAAAATTACCAAAATTAGATCTAGAGAAATTTGGAGGTGATTTGTACGACTGGCTGCCGTTTTGGGACCAATTTGACACAGCATCATAATAGAGTGCTTACTGCCAGCGAAAAATTCCAGTATTTAGAGAGCGCACTATATGGATCTGCCAAACGCACAATTTCAGGATTTAACGCTTCAGCGACTTATTACGATGCTGCTACCGTAGTACTCCTCGAACAATACGGAGCCAATGGTAAACTAATCGACCTTTCCATGCAAAAATTGATTAACATTCGTCCCGTCAGCATAAAAGCAGACGTCATTGGTTTAAGGGAACTCTACAACACTGTAACCACATGCACAAGGTCTCTAGCAGCATTACAAATACCCGCAAGTCACTATCAAGTAATGCTAAAATCCATACTGCTACGTTGTCTACCAGCCAATCTACGTGTAGAATATCATCGTGCACAAGAGAAACCCAAAGGAGACGAAGAAAGCTCCACAGAACATGACGAAACAAAATCACAATCCCATTCACAAACATCTCTCTATGGTGACAGCGATCTATATGTGTAAAACATAATGAAATTTCTTAAGAAATAAGTAGAAGTAGAGGCACTGGAAAAGAGCAATAGGTATACTTATACTTATATACTTATGCAGTCAAACAAGAAATTAACGTCATCGCCAATAACTGCCGCCAGTCTCATAGAGATAAACTGTAAAGAAGTATGTGCATTTTGTAGTTAGTCAGACCACTCAACAAAAGACTGTAAAAACGGGATGACCGTGAAAGAGAAACGGGATATATTGAATACAACAAAAAGTTATTCTTAAAAGCCAATACAGCGACAGAAGTGTTTCAATTGTGGTACCCGAAATTTGTGTAAATATTTTAAGAACTCCAGAGAGTTCTTGCGACACATTTAGGAAGCTTGAGTTGGCTCTGTGGATGTGGAAGCAGTGGACGGGCTAAGTATATTACTTTGTTCCGATTTTTATTGGGAAGTAATGACAGGTAGACAACGAAAGCTAACTATACGCCTAAGAGCAGTGGAAACAATTTTTGGCTGGACGGTGCAAGGATCACATTCTTCTACCGATGGAGCAATCTTCAGTCGTTGCTAATGTTTTGAGTGTTCCAAACTATTCCGATGTAGACCTTGCGAAGATATGGTCTTTAGAAACAATTGTAATACGAGGTGACGAAGCGGAAATAAACACACGACAGAAGAAATGACAAGAACGCGCCTGAAAACAATTGTTATGAAGCAACAATGCCCTGGAAGAATCCACAGCTGGTGTTTGAGGACAATCGAGATCTAGCGGTAAGTCGTTTGCATTTTTTAACTAAACGTTTATCTAGAGATCCAAGCAAACTGAAGGATTATGATCTAGCGGTTCGTCAAATGATCAAAGATGGTGTGGCAGAAAGGGTTGCACCTACCCCAGAAGTGACTCCTAGAAGTATCATATATCGATTGGGTCATATTGGTGCTGTAGCTGATATCGAGAAAGCGTTCCTCCAAATAATTCTCAATAAGGCTGATCGGGATTCGCAACGAATCGTCTGGTACTCTTCGCTTACTAAAATTGACAAACAACCCCTCGCCTTGATGCATTGACCTAACTAAATGATGATGGAAAAATGTGTCTGTCTTCCCAGTATATTTTTTCGTTGTTTTCGCAGACAATTTGGTTTATCTTGATCTAGCAGTTTTCAAAGTGAATGAGGTATGGTCCTTTTAATTTTTGCCGGTAAGGTCAACAAATTGTTTGGATGACTGTTTCCGGAATGTTGAATACTAATATAATGTTGTGTTCTGGTTGCCAAATTTCGACTCTGTCTGGTTCTTCTTTTAGGTTGGAATTTCCTGGAAGGCTGTTTAGGAGCTTGGTTATGCAGGTATCATTAGCGTTATTTCTGAATTTCCTGTCATCTCGACAGTAGTATGTTCTCTCAATTTGTTGACGCTTTTCGTATATTTTTGGGGTTGGACATAATATGTATAGGGATTGGTAATTATCATTTTAGAATTGTTTATGGGTATGGGATAATGTGAAAGAATAAAGATATTTCTGAGGAGATTTGTGGGATTTTGATATTGAATACAATGTTAGTTCCGTTATAGTACGCTTCAAGATTAAGGAGTTCGTAAAAATGCTCTTCTGATTTAATTAAAATAGATCTATTTTCAAAAAATTCATATATTGCATTACGTTTTCAAAGCTTTTGCTATGTTTGATAAGGGAGTATTTAGCAAATCAATATTGTAGTTGATTTGCTTGAGGTATTGGGCATACCTTATTGCAATCTCGTCGGATTTCATTTTATTGTTAATTTTTGCTTGCAAATACTTTAAGTAACCTTGAATAACTTTCTGTTGTCTGTTTGTATGGTCAGTAATATAGCTAAATCTCTATGTCATTTGATGGTTAATTTGGGTAAGTCTGTTTACCTCGTCTGTCGCTACTGATTGGCCTTGTGTCAATTATTCTATTTGTTCGTTTCGGTTTATAGCATCGTCTGCGTCCATGTTGTCTGTTATGCATTTAAATACTGATCCTAGTCCATTAATAACTCCTCTCTTCTTCCTTAACTTTGGCATTAATAACTTTATTTTGCTTTAAGTTCGGGAACTTTAATACTGGTTACTGAGTCTTCAAAGTCGGTTGCATTTTAAATGCTGATAAAGAACTTGTAATGCTATATATATTTGCTTGATAGGCTTCTAATTTTACTACAGGTATCAGATTATTAAAGTCACTCAAGTCACCTACTCCTAGTCTCATACGAATTATTCCCATGTTGTTATTACGACCTTGTATCTCTATTTTCTGTCCGTTGGCCATTTTCTTTCTTTCGTTTATTTTTAATTTTAGATTTGTGTAATTTTTTATTATCTGTTGTAATAATTCGTAAGGTGTAAGCTTAGTGCTAGAATAAATGGCCTTATTATAGGTAATTATTGTTTCACTTAATACATATATCATCGTGGTCTCTTTCCTTTTGTTTGTTTTAAATCTCTTTAAGTGTTAAGTGCAAACGTTCTACGAGGGAACTACTACTAGTTTGTTGGAACGAAGTTGTGTGGAAGTCAATATTATATTGCTTACAAAAGTTTTTAAATATGGTTGCAGTAAATTCTAATCCTTGATCAGAGATTAATTTCTTTTGTATGCCGTGAAGGTTCATGATATGTCTTATGGATTTGATTACATTGAGACTGTTTTGTACTCGAAGTGTACCATATAAGCCGCAGCATATTTTCAAAATTTGTCTATAATTGTTAGTACCTTTTTATTATTTATGCTATAAATATCAACATGAATTACGTCTAAAGGTTTATCCGGAGTAACTGGTTTTTCGAATTTTACCCTTGGAGGATTCCTTTCTCACAGTTGTTGAAATTTTTTGCAATTTTTGTTCTCATATAGGGAAAAAATTATGCTCTTTTGAGTTATAATAGAGTTTTCTCAATACCTCTATGGTTATTATTATTGTGATAATCTGTAATTATTATCTTCTGCGTCTTCTTCAGTTATGACTGTTAAAGTCTCTGTACAACGAATTAGTTTAAAAATGTTGCTATTTGAAAAGTATTTCGAATAATAACTTCGAACAATTCTAAATGTATCATCGTCTGTATATATTGCAAAATGTTTGTTAGGAGGTAAGAATTGCTTAAAAAGTTCAGTAATATTATTTTCGGAAAAGTTTTGTTTGAATATTGTTCGTCTTTGCTTATTTCTGAACAACATTTGAAGTGTCAATTATATGTGTTTGTTGGTTTTCTTGAAAACTAGCTGAATACTAAATTCATTCAGTGGACGTTCGGAAGTATATATAAAACATGGGCTGAAAACTCAGTGCCGTTTTATACTAAAACACAAAATTTGTGCAAAATTCAACTTTATTTATCAATATAGTCGCCTTCGAGGGCGATACACTGATTGAAACGATTTTTCAATCTTTCGATAATAGTTTTGTAGTACGACTTCGGTTTAGCCTCAAAATAGGCATTCTTTTGAGGTGTTCGAACAGGAAATAGTCGCTAAGGGCCAAATCTGGAGAACACGGTGGGTGGGGAAGCAATTCGTAGCCGAATTAATTCAATTTTGCTATAGTTTTCATCGACTTGTGACACGGTGCATTGTCTTGTTGAAACAGCATTTCTTCAAATGCGGCCGTTTTTCTGCGATTTCATCCTTCAAATGCACCAACAACGCAATGTAATAGTCGCTGATATTCTGCCCCTTTTGTAGATATTTGATGAAAATTATTCCCTGTGTATCCCAAAATACGGATGTCATAACCTTGCCAGCCGACTGTTGAGTTTTTGGTCGTTATGGACGAGGTTCGTCGCCTACTCGCTACTCAGCTGACTGCCTACTTACATCTGGTGTGAAGTGATGGAGCCAAGTTTCATCCATTGTCACATACCGATGCAAAAATTCGGCTTTATTGCTGTTGAACAGCTTTAAACACTCCTCTGAATCATCAACACGTTGTTGTTCTTGGTCGACTGTGAGCAAACGCGGCACCCACTTTGAACAGAGCTTTCGCATGTCCAAATATTCGTGTATGATATATCCAACACGCTCTTTTGATATCTTCAGAGCCTCAACTTTCTCGATCAACTTCACTTTACGGTCATTCGTAATTATTTTGTGGAATTTTTTAATGTTCTCATCTGAAACAGCCTCTTTTTGACGTCCACTGCGTGCATCATATTCGGTGCTTGTATGACCAATTTTAAATTTTTCAATCCACTTGCGAATGGTTCGCTCGGCTGGTGCAGAGTCTGGGTAACACTTATCAAGCCATTTCTTTTCATCGGCTGCATTTTTTCCCATCAAAAAGCAATGATAAATCAACTCACGAAATTGCTTTGAATCCATTTTTTTCACAATAACAAAAGGTGCTTCACTCACAACGCTATATCTCGAGAACTAATCGTCCGACAGCTGTCAAATTTATACACGTATCTTTTGAAGGTTGGTACTAACTGAAAATAGTATGAATTTAATTCAAGTGGTGCCCTCTATTAGAAACGGACTTTTCAGCCCATGTATTATGGTCGTCTTAATTTTCGTTGGCTGAATGTATAGTAAAGCAGCTAGAGCTGGGGTTTGCCTGATTATTAGTTTTTCCTTCATTAGGGCTTATTTCGATATCATTATTAGAGGGTTGTATTCTGACTCGACTAAGGGCGTCTGCATTTAAATTTAATCTACCTTTTTTATACACTATTTTATAATCAAAGTCTTCGAGTTCCAGTCGCCATCTAACCAATTTTGAATTATTTGAATTATATTTAGGTTTATGGTCAGTTACTGTTTTAAATTTATGATCAAATAAATATGCTCGAAAGTATTTGATAGCCCACACGATGACTAAACGTTCTTTCTCTATCGTTAAGTACCTAATTTCTGTATCAGTTAATGTCCTACTGGCGCAACATATTGGTTTGTCATTGCCTATATTGCCTAGCGATAAAACTGCACCTTATGCGAAGTTAGTCACGTCGGTGGTCAAAACAAATGGTTTGGAGAAATCGGGATATTGTAATATTGGTTCGTTTTACTTTTGGAATATCTTTACATAGCTCAAAGGTGCGTTTGTATTCCTCATTAAGTTTTATTGTAAAACCCTCTTTTAGACATTGTGTTAGAGGCTTGGTTAATTTTGCAAAGTCTCTGATAAATTACCGATAGTACCCAAGGAGTCCTAAAAATGATTTAATTTCTTTCTGTGTTCGTGGTATAGGAAAGTCCTGTATCTTGTCAGGATTTGAATTAACGCCTTGGCTAGTACCCACATGTCCAAGGAATGCTTTTTTCTGTGCAGAATTTCGTCTAATTGCATTTTGAAGTTTGCTTCGTATAATCTATCGAAAAATTTCTTTAGATTTTCAGCATGTTCCTGGAGAGATGTAGAAAAGATGATTATATCATCTAAATAAACTAGGCAGATTTGGCCTTCCAACATTCCTTTAAAACATTGTATATGACTCTTTGAACGGTCGAAGGAGCGTTTTTCAGCCCGAAGGGCATTCGGACGTACTCATAATATCCGCCCTTCACTGTGAATGCAGTTTTTTCTATGTCTGCCGGGTTCATTTCAATCTAGCTGAAACCACTAGCGAGATTGAGTGTAGTAAAATATACGCTTCTACAACGTCATTTATATTTGGTAGGGAGTATTTGTTGCTATTTTTTTTTCATTTAATTTGCGGTAATCGATCACGAGTTGCCATTTTATTTTTCGGCTGGCGTCTCTTTTTTTTTTCTAGGACGATCCAGATTGGTGAGCTCCAAGGTAAGTAGCTCGGTCTTACGACACCTTGTTATAACATTTTCTTTATTTCCGACTGGAATTCCTCCTTATTAATATGGGGGTAACGATAAGATTTGGAGTTTATAGGATTATCGTCCGTGTTTTTGATACTATGTTTTATCTTATTGTTGAAGGTTAGTTTTTGCCCGTCTTAAAAAAAATGTCTTCGTATGCTTCATATGTTAATTACTTTTTTCTCTTTTCCGTTGAGATGGGAAGTTCGAATAAGATTAAAAATATCATCAGAAGTTATAAATCTTGAATTGGGGCTGTAACTATTAATACCAAAGTTATATAGTTCACAAAAATCTTATTTACGGAATTTATAAACTTTAAGTGGTTGTTCCGAAAAGAGAATTTGAATTTGCTGCATTAATTATTAATAAGTTTGATTGCCATTTAATAGCTTTATATATACTTTCAGGAATATAGATATAGGGTGTGATATATGTTGTGGTAATGAAAATACATATCTCCTTTTTCGACATCAACTGGTAACTTTATAATGGTTTTTGAGTCAGTTGATAGAATATATTTTGGGGACATAAAATTGGGTTTTAGTTCTAGAGGTATTTTAGAGTTTTGTGTTATTAGGATTTTGTTGGCTTAATCAACTTTTGCTCCTAGTATCCGTGAAAGCAGAACACTAAGAATCTAGAGTCTAAAGGGTATTCAAACTTCTTCGTTTATTTAAAGAGTATTTAATATAGTTCTTATAGTTGTGGGATAGATTGAAGCTAGTTTATTGGGGTGTATGAGCTCGGGATTGATGAACGATTGTGAGGATGTGTTAATTTAGAATTGTCGTTGAATGAAGTTGTTTTTAGAATTATCTGTATTTATATTTTGTAATTCCTGGTTTGTGATTTTCGGAAACCAATTTTGTCCAAAATTAGTAGGCTGCTGGCTTCTTTAGGTTTGTGTGGTGTTTCCAGAACCGAGTTCCATTGGTTCTACTGGTTCTAAGTTTCTTTTCTGAGTTTGAGGAAATTGCTGGATATGCTGTTGAGGAGGTTATGTTTGTTTCTGGAACTGTTGTCGCTGTAGGAATTACGGATGAAAAATGTCGCTTTTGAAGACTAATTTGATTTAGAGTAGAATATATTTTGCTCTTTATGCATAGGGCAAATGCTTCGGGCAATGTGGTTGGTTTCATTGCAGGGATAGTTTAACCCAAGGGTTCAAATAATCCGGCCAAGAATGTGTTCAAGCACATTTCTTCATAGAGGTTGTTTTTTGCTTTTATAACATCGAATCTGTTTCATGAACTTAAACATTATTGCTAATTGTGGTGAAAATATCGATCGTTTTACTCTAATTAGAAAAGTCTCATTCTCTTATCTTATTTCTCTCTGAAATAAGTCTATTTAAGTATTTTGCTGTAGGACTGGAAGGTGTTGTTCTTGATTTAGGGACATTTTTATTCCTACTCTAATAATACCAAAATTACTTACTATAATGTACTGTTTTCGTTTCCTATTCTTAAATTATGAAGTGAGTCGCTAAGGTTGTCTAGTATATTATTTGAGTTTCTAAGATTATTTTATGCATTATTTTCCTGTTCTAATTATTTTATTTTATTGCTGTTATATTTTGGTTGATTGACTGAACTGTCACTTAATTGTTCTTTTTCAATTGCATCATGATCTAATTTTTCGCCTAAACTTAAATTATTTAATTTAAATCTACTGGAAGCTTGCAGATAGTAGGGAACTCTTCTTGGTCTAGCCTTTGTATTATTACTATCAGACATGGAACTTAGATAGGGATATACGTGAGTAGTAAATTTGACTTACATGAAAGTAGCTGACGTGAGCATTGTCTTCATGTTCTTGAATTTCTCCCTGTTGACTCGTCCTGAAACAATGTGTCAAAACACGCCAAGATTTGTTTCACTATACCAGAGTACTGTATTACTTAATATTTTGGTAACCCGCCGAAAATGTTGTTTTTTTTTGAAAAAAAAAATTTCATTAAAAATAATCCTGTGTTCCGTTTTTTTTCATATACGCAACTTTCGTTTCACTGAGTTCGCTTATCAACAACCCGTTGATTAACTACAGTTGAACGTTTTAAGTATACAAGAAAACTTACTCCGTACACGACTGCGCCAGTTAAAGGGTCGACCGAGAGGTTGGCTGTTTTGGACAGCGTAACGTCGTATTCCACTTTATTCACAAGACTTCGAAAAATGAGTGCATTTACATTGGTTTTTATATTTAATTTATGCTTACTCTACAACAATTGGGAATAAATTATGTTGAAAAATGCATTTACTCATTCCAAGCAAACAAAGTGTAACTGGATATTTAGTTTATGTTTATTTTATGATAATAGAAAAAAATTCTGTGGGAAGTTGCATTTATTAATTCAAAGTGAACAAAGTGTTATTGGATAAGTTTAAATATGATAATGAATAAATGCAAGGTTAATGAAATGTGGATGTTGTCACTATGGATATGTAACGTGCGCGACCTACCGAAGTTTCGATTCAAAACGAATTTTCACATCACTGTACTACATTTACATATCTTTTGTCGTTTGCGGTGTTGTGCCCCTTTGCTGCCACAGTCTTCCTTCTTTTGTTTCCCCCGCTCCTGTATAATCCTTTCCTCCTTTAATCCTCTTCTTCTCCTTTTTTTCCTACCTGTCTGCCAACAAAATCTATCACTTGCGATTCTATTCTCAAAAAAAAACTTTCCACGCAAAAGAAAAAGAAAAAATTTTCTTCTCGCAAATCGAACAACTGAACCCAAAAAAAAAATTCGCTGGATTCTTATCTTGCTGGTCCTCACCAAAGTGCGTTCCAAATATTTCTTGTTCCACAGCTCCCGCTAGACGCACACATACTTTTACGCAAAGCTCACTCACACATTTTTTCAGCTCTAGCGGATGAAACGACGGGGTTTATAAGCTACAACACTAGCAAACTTTGCTACTGTGTGCACCCGTGTAATACTAGGCCTCTTATTCACATCACTTCACACATTCACACTAAGCTCCTTAGTCTCGGAGTTCGGTCCACCTTACAGTGATAATTGGGAACCCCACTGAGAGAGTTTATGGAAGCTGTGGATTCTATCTATGCCTATAATTTCCCCTACCAATGGATTCTACCATGAAAGCAATGTTTGTTTCTCTTCTGATACGCGGGTACTTTTCCCCATCAAATTACGTTATTACAGTTTTTTGCACACCAGAACTAACGCGAAAGGGGAAAGGAAACTCAAGCCGGAGCTGGAGCGTTGGGACACAGCAAAAAAAGTTCTAAAAGGAATTGTGTCTCAATCCAGCCACCTCTTGAATCGCCGCCGCTGCCAAAGCTATGTGCACTGTACCTGTGTAATATTTTATATTTTTATCGCGTTTTTTTTTTTATAATACCGCGCACGCACCAAGGGGATATGAAAACCCTTTTACTGGCTTTTTCTCCAGGGCGCGGGCGGGTGGTGTAGTATTTTGAAACTCAGGTGTATAAGGTTTCGATATTTTTCACAGAAGTGGTTGTCAAACTGGACGGGACGAGATAGTAGATCCTCAACCAGTGGGACTTAAGTACGTGCTACTTGTAAGTGCGTTACATTAAGCCCAGCCAGCAACCACTCCAACATCAGTGTTATGCCTTCATGTCAGAGTTGACGCCGACGGGATTTTCATATAACTACATACAAACCGTGCCTCGCACGGGATTCGAACCCACGACCCTCTGCTTGAGGAGTCTATGCATATACCACTACACCACGGCCACCACCACGTTCTCTGAATACTCCGGTGGATGGGCGCTCAGATTTTAGGACAGGGGGAGGGGGGTTCCGTATAGACTGACCCATAGCGTGTCACTCCTAATTATTATTTACTTTATGTATTTGCCTTTCTACCCTCTGGCCTCTCTGCCTTTAAGCCCGATTTGAAGTTAAAAATTTTGTTCTTTGATGTTATTTGCTGTTGTTTTTTGTTGTGTGTTTGTTGTTTGCTGTTGTTTTTTATTGTGTGTTTGTTGGTTGTTGTTGGTTCGTATTATTTGTTGTTATGTGTTGATTGCTCGATGTTGTTTATCTGTTTGTATGTTCCCTCGTTGGAGGCTGTCTTGTTACCAGGCCGTGGGTTGTGGGTGGGTTGTTTTCCGAGGTCTTGGGTTGGAAGGCCACTGGCAGATGTGACCACCTTCACCTCCGCGAGAGCTCGGTGTTCCCACTCAATGGAAAGAGTGACCGAAGGGTCGAGGGGAAGGGAAAAGAGAGAAAAACAATTTTTTAAGGTTTATTAGACATATCGAGTAGTAAAAATGCAACAACAGAACAGCCTGTCTTCAACAAAATAAATTTCAGTAAGCTCAAGGCATATCTTAATCAGGAGATGTGGTATGATGTTTGTAGCTGCGACTGCCCTTCTAATAATCGTGGGACAAAATCAATGGTTTTCAACCTCGTATCCTTACAAAGAATAGCTTATTATAGGCAAAGATTGAAAGAAAATCAATCAAATGTCTGAGAGCAATGGCGTATTGTAAGTGATATGCCAGGGAAAACAGAATTGAGCCAATCATAGAGACCTTATCAGTTAATAATACAATTTTAGTTGAAAATGCTCAAATTAGTAACAGCTTCAATACTTTCTTTAAGAATACGAAAAATCAAAGCCAGTCACTAATGTATGTACAGTTAAATGCAACAAGAAAGGTAAGTCTGCGAGGTATATATAATTCATCCTCTTTCTTTTTTGCCCAAATTCATGATTCTGGAAAACTTTTTACAATAAAAATCTTAAAATCCAAAAATACATGCGGATAAATCGCTGGATGTACCTTTATAACATCCCCTTACATTTTAAGTTAACAAAAGTTTTGAACGTGGAAAGTTTCCAACGAATCAAAAAACATCAATAATTATTCCCATCTATAAAGGGTCTGATCATGCTGATCCAAACCACTACAAACCCATATCTCTACTTTCAGTCTCCTCTAAAATTTATGAAAAAATCATGGTTTCTAAAATGTTAAATTTCTTCAATTCTTCACAATTTGGTTTCTATAAGAATAGGTTTACTGAGGACGCAATACAGGCTTTTTAAAATAAAGTGCACAGTGCACTTGAAAATAGTCTTAAAATAGTAGGTGTATTTCTAGATTTAGCTAAAGCTTTTGACTTAGTTAGTCATAAAGTACTGCTTCAAAAATTAAGTAACGCTGGCTTAAGAGGATGTCTTATTGAGTGGTTTAAGTCGTATCTGAGTAAAAGGAAACAGTGCGTTAGAAAAAATTGAGTCTTAAGTGACGTTTTAATATCTGAAAATAGAGGAGTCACACAAGGATAAGTACTTGGACCACTACTGTTCCTGGTCTACAGAAACTCATTATTTAACTTACCTCTAAATGGCGAAATAACTGCATACGCTGATGACTTAGCACTCGCCTATGTAGATAAAACACTTACTACTGTAAAAAATAAAACAAAAGAAGATTTATACACCTAAAGTACTTGCTCTAATTACCATCAATTTGTACTACGTACGAAGTCACAAGCAATTATTTTTTCGTACTAAAATTCTAATATTTTGATTGAGGAAATGAAGTACCATGATAAAGCTGTGATCGAGCTAGTTGGAGTAATCATTGCTTTAACATAGAATTCGTAAGTGAATTTAAATATCTTGGGGTTATAATATACAATAAACTAGACTGGAAAACTCAAAAAATGGGCTTGAAAAAACTTCTCTACATTTCTTTAAACAAGATGTATTATTTGCGAAAACTGGTTCAACAAAAGTTGCTGATTAATTTTTACTATGCCCTGGTAAACTCTAGATTAGATAATGACATAGGTTCCTGGGGTTGTGCATACATAATTAATCTACAGCCTATCATAGTAGCACAGAAAACGATAATAAGAACAATGTTACATAAAAATAGACTCGAGTCATCCTTACCGCTTTTCCAATTTATGAAAAAACTCCCTCTAAAATTCTTGTATATACAAGGCACTTAAAATAGTCTTTGTAAGAAGCGGAAGTATTCATTTTAGAAATCATGAAAAACAAGGTGGCGGAAAATTAATCATCCTATCGGAAGATGGTATAATTTTTGCAAATGGCATCGTACGCCAATCATATTTGACATCTGTCAACTGCGCTATACTCCGCAAGAGCGTGGAATAATTGTGTTGATCTTTTTGACCGATTTCCTAATCTGGGCAAAAATTTTAGAACTTAGCTACTTCACTGGTTGCCACCAGACTGGTCGTTCGGTATCGCGGCTGTGGCTGCCGATGTTGCTGAGAACAAAGAAACATCAACCAGATGACGGGCCACGCAATTGGGCATCACCTTACATTTTAATGAAAGACTTGCATATGTTCTCTTATGAAGTGCAAACAGTGCATCAGTTAATGCCTCCTGACTGTCAGTCGCGTGTAAATTTTAGCTAAGCCATTCTCAATCTGAAAAACGAAGAAGACGATTTTGTGTCGAAAATCATCATGAGCGACGAGGCGCATTTCCACTTAAGCGGTTCCATCAATAAGCAAAATCTTCATTTCTGGGGCACTGAAAATCCTCGTGTGATGCACGAAGAGCCATTACATCCACTCAAAGCCACTTGTGGTGCGGCGTTTACGCGGGAGGAGTGATTGCGCCGTATTTTATTAAGGACGCCATCGGCAATACGGTCACTGTTATTGCGAAATGCTACAGGGCTACGATAAACGACTTGTTACTGCCGGAATTAAACGTGCGGGGTTGGGTTAAGATGTGGTTTCAATAAGACAGTGCAACCGCACACAAAGAGCGAACCACAATTATTATTGCGAAGGAAGCGCTTCCTGGTCGCATAATTTTCCGTTTTGGCGATCTGGCGTAGCCAGTAAGCGGCCACTTGGTGGATATCATCTTTCCACTTAACAAAAACAATTGTAAATAAAATAAATAAATATTTTCATCACTCAAAATTATTTTTTTTATTCAGTAAATAAGTAATTCAAAAACAACCTCTACAACACACCTTGAGAAATAATCCTATAGTCACGATTCCTTCAGTTAAAAAAGAGCACGGTAGACGGTTTCCAAATATTATTGCATTCTACATATTCAAGAAAACTACCAATAAAATACGCAGTATTGTCACATTAAGTTACATATTTTTGAAAAGCCTAGGAGAGTAGTTAATCTCAAGATCTTAAGTGGAATCACTTCTTCAAGTAATTACTTAGTGCGTCCAACTTAGAAATTTCTCATTATCTTATTTATGCACGTCAAAACATTAATTCTTGTTTCCTTTTTAACTGTATTTAACTATCTAATTTTGTTTCCTTTAAGTTAAACTAACCCTCAGCAATTTTACTTACACACAAACGTGCGTAAATTGACACCCTAAGTTGAGTTGACACCTTCTTTTTGCGGCTTCCTTCAATATTATTTTCAGGCAGACGGCAAAGCCATGCTTAATGATTTTTTAACATAAATTTGTATTGTAAATAAGAAAACAAACAATAAATCTAATCTAAATCTAATCTATGTTTTTTTTTTCTCATGTAACACCTCTTCCCACAACATACAAAATAACGTTGGCGCCTTACGCCCCTTTTGTATTAGAGGCCGCCCCTGACATAGTTCTTCAGATGTACAAACAATGACAGCAGTGGGCGACCGTATAGTTTGTCGTCTGATTATCGCGTGTTGCGCTGGTATAAAAGGCGTTGGCAAATGGGAAATGAAGCAGTCAGCATATAGTTCAAAAATTGAGAGCAACAATAAAAGAATAAAGTAAAATTGTTCTTTCTTATTCAATTTATTCCGGGGTTTCTTTTTCCTTCTTTTATAGATAATGCAGTCAGTTATAGATAATGCATTTGCTACTGGTTCTTTAACCACAAAGTGCATCTTATTTTCATTCAAGTTCATAATAGACCCTGAATTATATTGTTTCTTTTCTAAATAGTGTTTTGCTTATTTCAGTAAAATTTGTTATTAATATTACATATATTTTATGTAAACGAAATCGTTAAATATTATAAACCAGCAATAATGCATTAAAAACAAAAATGTAAACATTATACAGCGAAACTAAACGTTATAATTGAACCTGAAATGAGTAATAAAAAGATAAATAATATTAATAATAAATAAATATATTTTTCTAGACACCGATTCTACTTGAGAGACTTCATGGTGGGAAAGAAATTAGTAGAACCACATTCCAGAGAATGAAAGCCTCTGTAATTTGGATAAAGAGAAGCGTATCCTGGCAGACAAACAAATTGGAGAGTACACTTTTACATTTGCTACACAAGACGGAGAATATGGACGCACGCAACTTGTTCAACACTACATTGCCACCGTATACGCTTGACCAATCCGTCAACCTGCAAGACATCTTCCATTGGCAAAGCAAACAAAAGTAGCTAATATGGTATCAAAGATTAAATTTGAGGATGATAATCGCAAAGTCCGTGGGCATCTCCAGTGGTCGTCGTGAAGAAGAACGACAGCAGCACGAAATTTTATATAGACTACCAACGTTCCAACGATGCCATGTAGCGTAAGCCTGAAAAAAAATCATTTATCTGTGGTATTCATTATTGTGTTACCGTTCCAAGTCCAATAAATTAACCCCTTCTCTTAAACACATCTTTTCTCCTCCCCACTAATCACTCTTTCCGAACTCACCACAAATCCTGATCCTATCAATCCTCACTCTATGTATTTTTGAATTCCCTCATTCCACTTTCTTCGTAGGGTCCCACGCTACCTGTCTCTCGTTTCTATGGTGAATTTGTCTCTTTTGTCCTAGCTAAAGTTTACAGATCGTGTGGGGGTACGTTAGATATGATTGTTTATGTGTAGGTTATGTACTGTGATAATTTAGGCAGGAACTTTTTTTTGCGAGAGGGATTTTAGAGCGAGAATAGATTATAGGAAGGAAAAAATGGGATTTTTAAGAGAATGAGACCAAAATGTCAATAGCCTTTTTTTTAAATTGAATTCGAGACAGTGAGTGCATAGAAATATACTGGGAAGGTTGCGTGTGATTTGAGTTCCCTTTTTACTTTTTGGTTTGAGGTAATTGGCTAGAAAAGTAGTTCAAATAAATATAAAAAAAAGAAGGATTTTATACAGTCGGCTCGTAAGGTTTCCCAAATTCCTGTTTTTAAATACCCATCGAGTTTACGAGTTTTTTTTTTTTTTTTTGAAAGCAGAAAACAAGTTTGCCCATAGTCAAAAAAAATTCTCCCCGGGAAAAACAAAGTGACTGCTGTAGACAAAAATTTGAACCACTCCCATCCCTCCCTTACATCTACGCATAAAAGGTGATTCACCGGTGTAATAAGGACAATCTACAAATAAGCTAGTGGACGAAAAGTTCTTTTTATGTGCGGTACTAATAATTGGTAGTGCAAAATAAGATCTCCCATACGAAGCTACATCGCCTGTTAGACGTGTATTTTTTTTTTTTTTAATGTATTATATAGGGTTTTTTTTTTTCAATGAAAATTATATTTAAGTTTTTTTGCGCGAAAAAAATGTATAAAAAATGTTTCTTTTAAATTGGATAAAGGGTTCTTCTAAGTATCAAAACAACGAGAGCTCTGTATTACCCGATAAGTCCTACATATACATATATAAGTTTTAAACGACTAGAATTAGAGTAGCCAATTAATATTTGTAAAATAAAATTAAAGAAAACTCATTATTATTTCATATGCTTTCATTTGTGAAATTTTTTTTTCTTTCTTGGCTTTAGTTTAGCGCAAGTGGTTTGAAGATAGGTTAGTTATAGTTACTAACAGGCTATATTGTTTTTATATAATTTCCATACGAAACAAAATGGAAAGTGAGTTGAGATGCACGGGATAGTGGCAAAAACCAACCCCAACCGATGAGCTAGAACCGAGCAACCGCGAGCGTGCCACTGCCATCTACTCCTGCATCATGGAAGCCTCCGTGACCAACTGACTTCTTACAATGACGCCCAAGGAAAACCTATGGCGCTAAACGTTAACAGTTTGTCCGCTAGTTATTTTCTTTTCAACACTTTACTTTCCTTTTTATCTAGCAATCCACTCAGCTCTATAACTGCCTCTGTCAGCGCTTTCTCGACATAGCGCAGACCAACCTTATCAATGATCCTAAGACATTTTATCAATTCGTCAACTTCAAAAGAAAATCAGACGGATATCCCCCCTCTTTCTCGTTCGATAACATATCATCGACCGACCCACATATTAATGCCAACTATTTTGCAAACTTTTTTAAGCAGACATTTGCAGACAACCCCTTCGTACCCGACCCTATGTATTTCAAGTACCTTCCCAATTTCTATTGGGTATGTAATTTAATTCGTGCGGTTTTTTTTTTCAAAATTTGAACGTTTATTTAAGAAAAACATGTACAATAGCATTATTCAAAGTATTACCCATCTGAAGCTAGCTGGCAATTTTTGGATCCCATTCCAAAAGAACTGCGCCGACTTGGCAGCCAAGAATGAATCAAGCAAATTTTTGATATTCTGCTCTGATGTGAACCGTATATCAGTGAGGGCGTTTTGCATCGACCGGAACAAATGGTAGTCAGAAGGGGCAAGGTCTGGGCTATAAAGCGGGTGGGGTAAGACTTCCCATCCACTGTTTTCCAAATAGTACTTAACCGGAATAGTAACGTGGGGCCGAGCTTTGTCATGATGGAAAATTATTGCCTCGTTTCTGGTCGCATATTCCGGGCGTTTTTCGGCTCCTGCTCTCTTCAAACGGATTAATTGTGATCGGTACCGTTGCCTATTGATAGTTTCACCCGGTTTTAGCAGCTCATAGTACAGCACACCCATCTGATCCCACAAATACAGGCCATTACCTTTGCGCCATAGATATTCGGCTTTGCCGTTGATTTGGCTGGTTGGCCGGATTTCATATATGATTTTTTGCGCTTGGGGTTATTGTAATGAATCCATTTTTCATCATCAGTAACAATCCGATGCAAAAATAACTTTCTTTTGTGGAGTTCTAACAGAATTTCGGACAAGCAAAACCGCCTTTCGACGTCTCTCGGCTTGAGTTCATGTGGAACCAAATTTCCTTGCTTTTGAATATATCCAGCTGCTCTTAAATGTTTTGAAATGCCTACTTGAGTGACACTCAAAGATTCTGTGAGCTCTTCTTGTGTTTGGCAACAATCTTCATAGAGTAATGCTTCCAGTTCTTCATTTTCAAACTTTTTTGGCTGCCCAGGACGTTCATCGTCTTCCAAGCCAAAATCACCACTTTTAAATCGTGCAAACCACTTTTGGCACGTTCGCTCAGCTAGCGCATGTTCACCATAAACTTCCACCAAAATACGATGACTTTCGGGAGTAGTTTTCAGTAATGAAGAATAACTCCCCACAAAAACATTTTTTCAGGCACAAAGTTCGACATATTTGAGTGAAAAAAAAAAATTGTTGTTTAAGGTTCAAATGAATGACATATACTGAAATGACGTACAATGACAGTTGCTTTCCAACGCATGTTCCAACGGAATAATACAAGTTACGCCATCTCTTAGCAAACCGCATGAATTAAGTTATAGACCCAATACATTGGCCCCTCTCTCTCTCAACCTTTTGATCCCACCCTTATCGAAGAAAAGTTACAAAATCTCAATGATGAATTTTTATCCGTCCAGATGGGCTCCCAGAAATATTTCTCAAAAAGTGTGCCTCCAATCTTTCGCACCCACTTTCCTCCCTAATTCATCTGTCCCCCACACAAGGGGAATTCCCCCAAGTTTGGAAGACCTCTTTTATAACCCCGGTTCACAAAAAGGGATCAAAGAATGTAGTAACCAACTACCGTCCCACTGCTAAGCTTTCTCACATACCTAAAATGTTTGAAAGTGTTTTATATGATGTTCTAAGCTTTCAGTTCAAGTCACTTATATCACCCAGTCAGCACGGATTTCTAAAAGGTAGATCAACTACTACAAACTTAGTTGAATTCGTGTCCTTTGCGCTTTCAGCCTTAGAAAATGGCAACGAAATTGATTTTACTGCTATAGATTTCGCTAAAGCCTTCGATAAAATATCACATCAACTGATCCTTTTCAAATTGTCTTCCCTCGGTTTTGACCACATTTTGTTAAAATGGATATCTTCTTATCAGGAGAACCGTTACTATAGCGTTCGCTTTAGGTCAGTCTTCTACACGCCGCTTTTAGCCACTTCTGGTGTCACACAAGGCAGCCATCTTGGTCCCCTCCTTTTCATTCTAACTATAACCGATCTTGAGAGGATTATCAAACACTGCTCCGTATCCATTTACGCTGATGACACTAAGTTCTCCAAAATTATTTCTTCACTCCAAGACTCTATTCTCCTTCAAGAAAACCTCGATAGGTTTTCCACCTGGTGTCTAAAAAAATGCTTTGAGCTTAACGTCTCCAAATGCCAATCTATGACTTTGTCTCGTAAGTCCTATCAATCCCCCTCTAGACTTTATTTTCTGCATGACCAACCTGTGCCCGGATTGCAATCCCTTAGCGACCTCGAAATTTTATACGATAGAGAGTTAAACTTCCGTTCGCATATTGATGAGATAATACTTAATGCCAACTCATCGCTCGGTTTTATCAAACAAACCTTATGTGACAAGGTCACTTTACATTACGCTTGTTCGCCCATTTCTTAAATATGCCAGCCAAGTGTGGTCCCCCTTTCAGCGAACTCATATACCCCGAATCGAGAACATTCAACGTCGTTTTCTTCGTTTTGCTCTTCATGGACTACCCTGGAGTGACCCATTTATCTTACCTCCCTATCGCGACCGCCTCAAACTTCTTAACCTTAGTACCATCGAAAAACGCAGAGACGTAGCCGACATTCTCTTCATTCATCGACTGCTCTCCGGCTCTGTGAACTGCGCTGCCCTTTATAACTCTATTTCCATCAACACTAATCCTCGTAATTTACGCTGTCCTCGTCTCTTCTATATCCCAACCCATCGCACCTCTTATGGCTCTAACAAACCAATCTCCCGCATGCTCCGTAAGGTCAACTCAAACCTCCCTCTTATTGATATAACCTGAGCGCTTCTCGCCTAAAACTTGATCTCCTCCACCACTCCCTTTTTCACTCACCCTTAAGTTAGTTTTACTTTTTAAGTTAGCTTCTTAAGTCCTAGTTTTTTAAGTTAGTTTAAGCTTGCATTAAGCGAAATAAATGGGGGCATTAGCCTCCACCAAATTATAATTATAGTTCAGCCATATACCCAATGTGGGGAGAAGATAAGAGTAATGCTTCAGCACTCGTTATGTTACTGAAATACCTGTCTCCACTATTAGTGGCACTATTAGTAAGCTTAGGCCAACTTGAGTACCTATTTCATTCTGGAAAATCGGTTCTAATTCCACACACCAAAATATTTAATAAATCTGTACAATCACCATAAAATTCGTTCAATATTATTTTTCATCCATTATACAGGGTGTTTTTTAACTTGAGACATCAAAATTACTCAAAAAATACGGGATATCGCGAAAAATGTTTCAGAAAAAGTCACAAGGTTCTGAAGGGGACATAAGATGGTGACAACGAGTTTAATCTTGAGACCCATTTTCAAGGTCAAACGAAGGTCACTTTTGATTTTTCAAATGATAATTCCTGATTTTCATTGCTCAGGTCGTATTGCTCGTCGACTTGTCATTTGTTTTTACATACTTTGTTTAGCATAACCCAGAAACAACGACGTGGACGTAGCAGTATTTTGTTTCCTTCGGGGTGATTAATTAGAGTGGGTCAACTTGCCTCCCACTGTTGAATAATTGAATTCTTCCCATTTTGACGTTTATTTCCCAAGACTATTTCAACAAATGCTCGAAAATGTAACCATTCACTTCAATACACTTGTCTATCCGCGCTCTAAATGAACCAACAGAACTGAAAAGTGTTTCTGGTGTAATCTTCCGGCAAGATTCAATTATTCGTCTTTTCATTTCCTCACGTGTTGTTGGCTTTTTTCTGTAAACATCACTTTTTAAGTAGCCCCACAAGAAAAAATCAAGTGACATAAGATCAGATGATCTATCAGGCCATTGAATCGTACCCCTTCGTCCGATCCGTCGTTGATGATAAAAATTGTTTAATACGCCCCGGGCTACTTGGGAATAATGGGCTGGACAACCATCATGTTGAAACCACATTGCTTGTCGCAACTCCAATGGCAGTTCTTCTAGTAATACTGGAGCATGGTCCCGCAAGAAGTTTGCATAATTTTCGCTATTCAAGTTGCATTCAATATAATATGGACCTATTAATTTATCCCCAATAATTCCCGCCCAAACATTAACATTCCAAGGGTGCTGGCGTTCCACTTGTCACAACCAAAAAGGGTTTTCGGTAGCGCCGTACGTCGATTGACCGTACCGTGATTGGTGAAAGTCGACTCATCAGAGAATAACACCTTGGGGAAGAAAAGGGGGTCTCGTTCAATTTGCTGAAGTGCACATTGACAAAAGGAAACCCGGTTGTGAAAATCCTCACTAGAAATTTCTTCATGCATTGAAACATGATAAGGATGGTATTTATGCCGATATAATATCTTACAGACAGTCGTTTGAGAAATTCCTGATTCACGACTTCTTTGGCAGAGCAATTTTGATGTCTTAAGTTTTATGGCGCCCTCTGACGGGAAAAGAACGCATTTTTGAAAAAAGTGTTTCATATCAAAGAATTGTAATTTTTCACGCAGACTACGAATCTGTAAAAAAAATAGGGGTTCCTATTTAAAAATCAAAAGTGACCTTCGTTTGACCTTGAAAGTGGGGCTCAAGTTCAAACTCGTGGTCACCATCTTATGTCCCCTTTAGAACCTTGTGAGTGTTTTCTGAATCATTTTTCGCGATATCGCGTATTTTTCGAGTAATTTGGATGTCTCAAATTAAAAAACTCACCCTGTAGAGTTGTTTTATTTTATATTCTTTAAAGTTACTTATTTTATATTAAATTTTATTATTCTTTTGAGGTGGAGCTCAGCGTTTAAGTGGATAAAAGAAGTACAGTAATTTACTTTTGGAAAAAAAAAGAATTGAGGTCATAGCACATTTTTTATTGTTATGAATAACAAGAAGGGGGCGGTCCCTAGAGACGATGTAGCTATTGAAAATTCCGATTTTCAGTATGAGCGGAGAGTTCCAAGAAACAGATACCAGCCTCCTAGAAATCGCAGCCTCGTAGAATGGGGAATCACCGGTGCACGCGGCTAGAGGCCGCCGAAAGAGGAGCTTTGAGAGATTTGGAGATTTGATCTTACGACGTTCTCGTATGACTTGTATGACATGTCAACATACGTGGATAGAAACAATCAGAGGACAGCCAAATAATATATAAGCCATAAGAGGCCCACCAAGGAAAGATGGGATAGGCGAGGACAACCTTATGTCAAAGCAATAATGGCAACATGCGAAAAGAACCATCATGAACGAAGATTGAAGCTGTTTCGAGCTCCAGGGAATGACAAGACGGACCCAAGTTGCCTCCATACTACAACAGGAACTACGCTCACAATGAACCACGCATTCCTCGATTTCCAGAGGCAAACAGGGTCCAGGACATTCCAGGCCAACAGACCAACAGACCAACGACGACTTCAAGGTAGCTGCTCTACAAAATCAACGGACGAGTAGACCCAACAACTATGTACACTAAATCTGGTTAACCAATCAGAACAGAACTGACGAAACCAGCGGCTTGTCAATTCGGATTCATATGCTTGCTTGTTTCAGTTTTGGCAAGGGAACATCAATTTCCACTGCACTTAGTTTTAGGGAAACCTGCAGGTCGGCGATGATGCTGGAGTTCATCCGTCGAAACCAACTATTATCACGGCGAGCCCCAACAAACCCCGCCATTAGGTATCATGCAGCGTGACTCCACGACACTTGCAGGTTAAGGGTGAAATATGCAATAAAAAGATGACGACCAAAGAGAATACTCAAATCTGTGATAACTATACGACACGATAATAAACCGTTCACGCAAGTAAATATCGCAGGAGGGCTTGGGAAAAGAAGCAGTAGACTTTTTGAAGAAATATAACACATGACGACCGAAATATGGACAGCTGATGGGAACCATCAGAAAATATTCGCACGGTTTACTTCTCCTGTCGCATTACAATACAAAAATCGGGACTTAGAAATATTCGTGATCCCGAATTTACAATAACTATATATTAAGAAATGACCTTTGAGAAGAGCTCAGCGGTCGCTCATAACATTATATCGGGATTTGACTTGCCATTGCCGACGGAAAATGACTGCCAAATCCAAGCGCTAACTCAACCACAAACCGAGCAGTTGGAAAGGGTGAAACTTTTTCCGTCGTTTGCAATCCTGAGGTTAGGCAACACCAATCTCCTACAACATATCATAGAAGTTGACGGTAACCAAGCTTCTATCAAAAAGCGACATTACCCCATTTCGCCAGCGATACAAAAACTCCTATATAACGAGCTGGATCGTATGATCGAACTAGGAGTAATCGAAGAAAACAGTAATGCTTGGAATTCGCCGGTAGTCTTAGTGAGAAAACCGAGGAAGAACCACCTATGCCTAAGTTTACCAAAAGTCAACTTGACAAAAAAGAATGCCTACCCCCTTCCCCACATCGACGGTTTACTACGCCGCCTCCAAGATACTAGGCATATCTCTGGAATCGATATCTTCGCCGGACTATCCGCGCCAATGACGGAATGCCTTAAGGAAGGACAAATTTTTACCTTGACAGATGACGCGCTGAACGGATTTGACAAACTTAGAGCGACTTTGGTGTTCGCACCCATACTCTTAAATCCGGACTTTAAGAAACGCTTCTTCATACTGTGCGATGCTTCGACGACTGGAATGAGTAGTGTGCTAATCCAGGTTGACGCAGAGAAAAACGAACGACCAATAGAATTTATGTCTCAGAAGCTAAATTCTGCACAATGGAATTATAGCGTCACAAAGCTTAAATGCTATGCGGCCGCCTTGTCAGTGAAGTAGTTAAGAGCCTATATTGAGGGTTTACACTTTACTGAAGTGGTTGATGACACAAAAGAATATATCTGTCGCTTGGCCAGGTGGAGCCTAAAACTTCAAGGCTTCGACTTCGAGAACGAGCATAGAAAGAGTACTCTAAACCTATACTTTCTCACGCGCCACCATAGAAGGATTTAGTACTCAATCCGATATTCTGAAGTTTGAGAGTAATTCCCCATATTTTTCTGGAAAAATTCTAATTTTGGGACAGACATGATACAACATGCCAAATCATATGAAAATTTTAAGAAAACTAGACATAGTTAAATGCCTGACACTAAAGAATTAGAAAAGAATGACAAATTAGAGCTAACATGAAGGAGAATTTTTGACAATTTAAGGCACATGACAAGGCGAAACGATCGTTCAATACTAGGAGTAAGGACGTACAACATAAAGTAGGAAGAATATAGACGCAATTTTCAACAAAGTAGTTTGGCCGATAAATACAATGCAAAATTGGGACAACAATTTATAAAATATGTTATATTAAAGGTGATAGGCAATTCCCTTTATGAAGTTGGTAACCAAAGTGGAGAGAACGTGGGCATTTTTCATGCGAAAGATCTCCATTCCTAGCTTATAAGGAGAACGTTAAAACCCGACGCACTCTACCTGTTGTTGCTGTATGTCTTTAATTTATTTATTTATCTATGTTAAAAACATATTTTATTTATATATTTATTTATTTATTTTATTTATTTATTTATACTTTATTTATTTATATTTTTATTTACATATAGATTTATTTATTTATATTTTATTCTAGTCATTTAGATTAACTTATTTCTTGTATAGGATGAGGTTTGGTTTTCAATAAGGTTTTTGACAGATCACGCGTGACTTCTATCAAACTGCTTCTTCATTTTTGTACAGCATCTCCAAATTGTTCAGCTGTATTACGATAATCAGCGTTATGTAAGAAAAGTTTTTCGTGCGATTCGAGGAACTAACGGTGCGCATAATCGACCTACTGAAACTACTATTGCCAATACCATTCGCAAATTTGAGTCCCATTTTACATTTGTGGATGATACTTGACCGGTTAGACCACATCCAGCACGTAGTGAAGAGACTATAGCAGCTGTAGCTGAGAGTGTAAGCAAAGACCGTGACGAATATTCGTCGTCGTCCTCAGCAGCTTGGCTTGACGTATCCGACAACTTGGCGTATTTTACGTAAGGATCTCGACCTTAAAGCGTAGAAAATTCAACTTGTGCAAGAATTGAGCTAGGCTACTCGAATTTGCGTTATATTTTCAGTGAATTTGCTCTGAAAATCTCAATGAAAATCGGGTGTTTTATTGTCAAATTTTGCTCAGTGATAAAGTCCATTTCTGTCCCAATGGATACGTTAATAAACAAAATTGCTGTATTTGGGCTGATGAGAGACTCGAAGAGTACTAAAAGCTACTATTTCATCTATTAAAAACAATGGTATGGTGTCCTTTATGGGCTGGTGGAATCATTGGTCCTTACTTCTTCAAAAATGAGGCAAACCAGAAAGTTACCGTCAATGGTAACCGTTATCGCGCCATGTTAACGGACTATGTGCTTCCTGAAATTCAAGCACTCGGTGAGCTGTTGTTTCAACAAGGCGGCGCTACGAGCCATACAGCACTTGAAATAATGGACTTGTTGAGAAATCATTTTGGTGAGCACTTAACTTCACGTTTTACTACGGTAAATAGGCCATCTAGATCGTACGATATCACACCTTTGACTACTTTCTCTGGGGATATGTGAAGTCTCAGGTCTTTAGGAATAAGCAAACTACAATTAACGCTTTGGAAGTAATGTTCTCAAGTTATCCGCGAGATACCAGTCGCTATGCTCGAATGAGTCGCCCAAAATTGGACCTTCCGAATGAACCACCTCAGACGTGGTCGCGGCCATTATTTACATGAAATCAATTTCAAAAAGTAAATGCCATGAATTGCTCTTTTAATCGAGTTTTAGGCAAAGATATGGTTGCAGAGGAAATCGTTGCACAAGAAACTAATATGAGAACTAGGCGGGCATGCAGAATTTGTCCTGCAAAGAAACACAGGATGACTACTTATGTCTGTGTTCAATGCAGAAAGCCTGTATGTCTGCAGTGTTCACATCCTTTGTGCAAAGACTGCCAATAAATTTGCCATAGAAAGTTTATTGTCAAATTTTTATTCTTTGTTGCCAGAAGTGGTTATTATTTTTTTTAGTCTCTTGTTGATTAAAATTAAAGAAAAAAAAATTATTTTGTTAAAAAAAAAACATTAAGTTACTAAAAATTGACAAAATTGAACCTATGTTAAAAGAGTGTGAAATGTGTTAAGTCTATCAGATTTATATTTTTTAATAATAAAGCTGATTATATAATAAAGTTTTTTAATTTTCATAAGCCTATACTTTAATAACGACATAATTTTGTAGTAACTGAAATATTATTCAGTAAAAAACCTACATGTGAACTTAGGAGCATGTGAGTCTCCATTTCCTAGGTAGTTTTAGGAAAAAATTAGGTCCATACTTAACTGTTTAAATTATGTAGTGAGAAATTATAGATTATTATTAATTATAATAATATTTTCGTCCACTTAGTTTTTCAAGTTTTTGCTTTCTTACCATTGTTATATTTCTTAGTTGCATTTCATATTTTCATAGTTAATATCGTTCGCAAATTTTGTGCAAATACTGTCAAAAAATAGTGTATTTAAGTAATCCTAATTTGGAATTTTTTTTTAATCTGTCGTATATAAAATGCCACTTGAAACGAGAGCACATCGCCGGAAACAACAAAACCAATCTCACCCAAAGAATCTGGAGACAAAGTTCTAACAGTGTTGCTGACAAATTATGGAGTTAAATCGAGAAGAAACTGGAGAAATGGGGAGAGGATTTTACTAAAATATTAGTTACAAAATTATCATCACTAGAAATAAAACTAAATATACAGGTCAGTGAAACCAAAGGAGAACTTGAACAAAAAGTCCTTGAAATTCCTCAAAAATGTACACGTTTAGACCTCTTAATTGATCAGATCGAAAGAGATAAAATTGGTTCTTATGCAGTCATGTGTGGCATCCCCGAAACACATAATGAAAATTTAACCAACATGTATCACAATATATGATCAAAAGTAAATATCTCCGCTCCACCTCTAGCAAGAATTTTTCGTGCGAGGTCCACACTACACACTCCAACACTGCAGATGCATATATCATAATGATATTCTCTGACAAACGTGCAAAACATTACTCAGGTTCAGTGATGGTGGCATAACTTCTTCAAAGAGCCAGTTCAATGCAGACCCTGATGGAACCGTAAATAAAGTTGAAATTTATTTTATGGGAGATAGAAATCTGTTGTCTCGGTAAGGTACAAGAAGGTAAGTAGAGAGTGGATGCGCCGAATCACCCAGAAGATGTCCACAGTCTACTACATCTTTAGAGTCAGCCCTCAATTTCTTTCCCGTTGCACTATTTTCCCAAACGTTGGCATCATGGCAGCTGCCAATAAAACCAAAAAATACATCAAGGAATGGATTTGATTGCTATCACAAATTGCCTATGAATTGCAAGATATATTAAAATTTTTTATTAATCACACATTCTTACCTGAAGATTATTAGAAGTTATTTCTTTTCTGTTGTAGTAGCTAACTTTATCATATAAAAGAGAAAGGATGGGAATGTGACTTCATTCCACGTATCTTAGTACGTAAGGAATTGGATTCCTTCGCAAATTCTAAAAGTATTCCATGACTTTTTTTCGTTCTTCATTTAATAAATTTTTCTTTCTCTTTCTGGCCTCTATTTGCGTTCATTTTGTACTGAGCTCCTCGTACGTTAGGGTTTCACTTCTGGCTATCCTTTTAAGGTGATATATCACAGATTTCACTTCTGCCCTCAAAGTCCTACGAAATGAGGGGAGACAGGAGGAATGAAATTCCTTGTTGTACCCCTGTTACTTACGACTTCAGTCACCTCTTTCCAATCTGTTTTCGCAGTTTTCAGCATCCTTCGTAGTTCATTGTTCGCACCCACGAAGTTTTTCCCGCAATCGCTATGTGCGGAAACATCTCTCGTCTTGAAGTAAATCTGCTGCAAGATGGCAGAAAGACTTTAGTCGTCATGTCACTTACACTTCATCAACAAAGGTCTTAAAATGTCTTAAAATGCGCAATGGTTGAGTATTTTTCATGAGGGTCCCTAACTACAAACATTTGCTGTTGGACAATCTTAAATATACTGAGCTCTACTGCACGTAGCTCTGTCGACGACAGTATATCCTCTCTATCTGGTTTTGATTGACTCCTCGCGTTTGCAATAAATCTTATGTAATATGATATGATTCTAAAATTTGTTTTAATTTTCGAATGGTTGTCTAAAAATTGATCTACTGTACTATAATATTACTGGTGGTAATGGAATGTATTGGTTTCCTAATCTAACGGTTGCATCGGGGCAGTAAAATACCAATCTCCTTGAAGAACTTCAGGTTCCATCCACCACATATGGTTGTGTTCCAGTAGTGATGGTAGAATTTCTCTGGATACCAGATCTTCTGGATTATGCTTAGTGAGAAAATGTCTCCAAATTTTAACGTTAGTTAATCTCCGAACCTCTGCTACCCTGTTGGCTAAAAATTTTTTTCATTTTGAAGGAGGTGCGGCGATCCAATACAAGGTGTAATCTAAGAGCTTCGCCAATATGATAGCTCCGCGGAGTTCTTGTCGTGGAAGAGTACGGTGCTAATCGGGGCAACTCTTGTCTTCGACATCAACAGATGAGTGTGTACTTCGTTCTGACTATCTAGGATTTGAACGTTTACTACTGCACCATAAGCTTTCACAGAAGCATCGCTAAGTCCATGGATCTCTAAGTAAGTATTTTCCGTCGGGGTATTGATCCAAATGGCAGCTCCTCACAAAATTTTTGCCATTCCTGTTGAAGTCCTGATGGAATAACTTCGTTCCATGACAGCTCTTGCCACCATAACTGCTGCATCAATATTTTAGCCCTGAAAACACATGTTGAAATCCATCCAAGAGAGTCGAACATTTTTCCAATCGCCGAGAGAATTAATCGCTTGCTCACGTTCGTTTGTATGGGTATCTTCTGAAACGAAAAGCAGTCGCATGAAGGAAGCCATGTTATGCCTTATGTTTTGATATGTTTTACCAACCGGAGCCTTAAGGGTATGTTAATTTTACGATCTTAAGGTGGAATAAATTGATCATCATTGCTAGCCTATTTTTCTCAATAAAAGCCAGCAGACGATAACAAAGCTGTCACTTGTTCTAATTTTTCATCAGCATTTTCAAGCGAATCTGCCCCCGATATTAGGCCGTCTACGTATATCTCCTCCCGTATCATTTGTGCTGCTAATCCTCATCACTTGCCAGTTTCCTCAACATCTGAACTGTCTAGAATAGAGCAGATGCGGTACCGTAGGTAACTGTTTTCAAAAGATACAGTCTTAGTGGTTCGCTTTTATTTTGACGCCAACAGATGAGCTTATAAGGGGAGTCGTCGTAACGCATATCAATATGGTGATACATCTTTTTGATGTCAAACGTAAAGGTGAGTTGATATTTCAACTATTTTAAAATGATGTCGACTACATTAGCTTGAGTCTTAGGTCCTACCATAAGATAATTATTTAAAGATGTTCCATCAGTGGATTTAAAGGCAGTATCGAAGACAACTCGCACCTTTGTAGTTGCACTAACTTCCCTTAAAACTGCGTGATGAGGCACCACGTAGTGGTGAGGCGAGTTCCACACACTATTATTTACTTCATTCATGTGGCCTAACTGTAGATATCCGTTCAGGTTGTATATATTTTATGCATCAAGAAATTGTTTTCTAGACGTTTTTTAATTGCATAAATCTACGCAGAGCTTCTTGCTTTGATCTTCGCAGACCCGAAAGAGGTAATAGAGTTAGAAGCTGATGTATGTACAGTTGTTAAGGTAATGGTTCGTAAAACAAGAGCATTCGAGAAAACCTCTTTTACTCTGCCTCATGTCCAAAACTGTAAATCTCCGCTCATAGCCGTAGTTAGGTGAATTGCAGTAGGGATGTCTCATGCTGTTCTAAATGTTTTAAGATAGAATCTGTTTTAGGAATCTAGGTGTATCAATAGACATTAAAGCTTGAGAGGAAAACAACATAGCTGACTTAAAAAAATATATGTTTTGTGCGACACGTAAAATGTATTTGTTACAAAATCACTATTCTAAAAAAAAAAACTGTAATTTATTATGGTTTCATTAGGTCAAAGCTACAATATGGTTTCACAAGGAAAACAGTCAGATATATTTCTAAAAAGAGAATGGAGATAACCAATATTCGCGGGCTGAAAATTAATCACTTATCCGCAAACGTCCACGTTTGTAAATATAGACCAGCTGTTTTGGCACATAGTGAAAAACATGTAGATCTCCGCCCACACCTCTCAGATAACTCTGATCTGAAGCTGCCTGGCTACGAACTAGTGTCATTATTCTTCTCTCACCGCGGTCTCGCCATTTACGTGTGAAATAATGTAGCTGACCCAACTCCACCACAATGTAGTCTCTGTCCTAATCTGGAATTCAATATCATGTGGTTAAAATTCCATCTCCGTAAGCCCCAAACTGGAAAGAAATTCTA
Organism: Volucella inanis; assembly: GCA_907269105.1. NCBI lineage: Eukaryota > Metazoa > Arthropoda > Insecta > Diptera > Syrphidae > Volucella > Volucella inanis. The sequence continues at coordinate 9,892,421 of OU026158.1, forward strand.
CCTTTAGCGAGTTTGATGCGCTTTCTGACTCCATATAAAGAATTGTATCCCTGTACCCTCATACTGTAATTTCAATATACACAATTATTCGGCTTCGACTGATGAAAACAACTTGATCCAGCTTGTAAATAAACCCACACGAATATCAGACGTTGATAGTCATACCGAGAACTCCCTGAACTTGTTTTTAATTTCTCACCCTGATAAGTACACCGTTGATGTGCTCTCCCCTCTAGGCTCGTCGGACCATTGGCAACACGAGAAAGCCGATTGGAGCGGTCTTAATAGCTTCTTGGGAACTTTAACTAATCGTTATGTTTCTTCGATAGCGACATGGATTCCGTTGCTGATATCTTCACAGTATGGACATTTACCAAAGAGTATCAAACCAAAAGAAAGAAAGCTTTTAGGTTTAGAGAAATGTTTTTTTTCAGTCCTTCAAGACCAACACGACAGGAAAACCGAAAAAAGTTTAAACAAACCAGGAATAACTGCAACGTCTTATTTAAACGTGTAAAATACGACCAAATGTCCCAAGTGGTACACGTTTTTGGTCGTTCGTTAAAAATATTAGAAATTAAGCCTCATCCTCCATCCCAACGCTCATTTACAATGACATTAAAGCTGTCAGATCTTTGGACAAGGCCAATCTGCTTGCTGCACATTTTGCGGCCAGTTAAACACTTCCAGATTGTGCTTTGTCTCCACCTACATTTGAGTGCATCGAATTTTCAATAGGACAAATCCACTTTCGCACCAGTGTAGTAGCAAGAGTTCTTAAAAATCTTAGCATTCATAGATTCGCTGGTCCAGATGGTATATCTGCCCTTCTTCTGAAGAGGTGTTCTTCTGCGCTGGTAAAACCACTGCGTAAACTTTTTCATCAATCCTACTCTTAGGACTCTTTCCGAGCAGATGGACCCATTGCACTTACGTCCCTTTTTTCCGAGGTCATGGAAATGCTGATAAACCGTCAGTTCATGAAATATCTGAAAACACGAAAACTTTTCAATGAGCGGCAGTACGGTTTTCGTAGTAACTGGTCTACAGGCGATTTGATGCAGTGTAACCGACATGTTTAAAAGAGGAGAAGTAGAACAGAACTAGATTAATAACTGCTACAAAAAAGCAAAAAAAGGCAGTCAACTTTTCGAGGGAAGATGCGAAAAAACGTCATTATACGATTGCATACGCACTTTAATTTTTTTAGTAATAAAGAAGTAGAGCAAAACGTATGAAAAAATCTTACATTTAATAAATTCAGAAGTGGGATCCAATGGATTCCTACGAATTTGACGATTTAACAACTAAACAGTTGAAGAAACGATGCAGTAGTATGGGTCTATCAACGGTTCCAAGAACGATTTTAAAGAATGCCTAACATCACACATAGTGGAAAAGAAAAATATGGAAGAAAAACACATCCTCAAGCTAGAGAAGGAACTATGTTAGATTACGCTCTTAATAGAACTACATTTCAAACGAAACCAACGCGACCACACGGACATATTAATTTAATTAATTCAATTAAAAAATTTAATTAATTAATTGATTTAACCCCAACAACGGCAACGACAACGCAACCAACGAATTTCCGTATGGTACATAGGGAAATACATCCGTACCACTACTGCCCCCGCTCTCGTCTTTCGATTGGAGCAACAACTTCACTGTGCGAGACTCATATGATGACCTAAGAGAGGCGATGTCCCTCATTCTCGATTTCCATCCAAAATCCGACACGTCCCTCAACTCATTCGAATACATCCAACGGGTCGGAAATCTGAAGGATGCATATGGATGGAGCGACAGAACAACGATTATTGCTGTGCAATGAAGGGACCGGCGAAGATATGGACAGATGGTCATTCTGTTATTTCAAGGATATGGAAAGAATTTGCAACGAATTTTCTTAAAGATTTTCCTCATTCATTTGACATTGCTGATATTTATTTTGATATTGCAGAAACCAAATAGAATGATCGTGATTCATTCGAAGATTTTTACTACAAGTCATTGTCTTTAGATCTGAGGGCTAGTGTATCGGAGACGTCCCCAATTTAGTACTTTCTCAGAAGGATCTTAAATACCGACTTGAAGAAACAACTAACTTTTATATCATTTTCGACTTGCATAGATCTGCTAATAGCAGTGCAACGATTTATCGCTATGAGAGATCTTAAGAGATCGGAAGGGATTTCAAGGTGCAACGTCGAATTCTTAGATCACCAACAACGACTGATAGCACCGCTGGAAATAAAAAGAAAACACTCATTTGTTACAACTATAACAAACCTGGGCATGTGTCCTTATATTTCTAAGAGCCTCAGAGTCGCGCACGGTGTAATATTTGTCAACACACCAATCAAAAACCGGAAAACTATTCTAACAAAATTCGAGGTGCAATTTCTTCATCTACAATAACAACTGCTCGATGTAACGTCAATCAAATCAGCGCTGGCAATCAACCAACAGACGAGGGAACGGATTTAGGTATTAGAAAGTCGACAGAAATTTAAAAAATTCAAGGTAATTCTGAAATGAATTCTAAACCTTTAACGAAAACAATTGTAAGTTCTACTCAATGTACCAGAGAGAGTTTTGTAACATCCGATGATAGTCAGATAAAAATTGTAGGCCTTGATGGTTTGAAATTCACTGCGGAACGAAAATTGCAGAAGATCGTAGAAATTGACCAGAAACAATATGCTATTGACTTGCTCATCGTAAAAGACAACTTCGTACCTGAAAAGATCCGGCTGAGATTTGTTATGTAGGTCAGGCAATCGTGTTTTCATAGAGCGATCAGATTGCTGGTCTGAAGAAGCTTAGAGGGTATTAACTGAAGAGTTGGTAACTGCAGGTGAAAAAGAACAATTGAAGCAACTGCTTAAGAAACATCGATGTTGTTTTTCGGAAACGACTAAAAAGCTAGGCAAATGTTCTTTAGTTAAGATGGAAATTAAATTAAGGTCCGATTATTTAATGCTCAACTATATAATTCGGCAATCTTATTCCGAGTACAGTTCTCCAATTGTCCTAGTAGAAAAAATTAACGGAGAGCAACGTCTTTGCCTGGACTACCGCCAATTTATCTATCCTACATGCGCTCACCGACATTTTATCATTGTTTGGTCTCTCGAGTCGCATTGTCACAGATCGCGGAACAGCATTTTCGTCAAGGTCGTTTGGTGCCTATTGCGAAAAGAATTGCGTGCAGCACATCAAGTCGGTAGTCCGCGGCCAGGTCGAATGTGTCAACCGGACTGTCTTAGCATGTTTGAGGACGTCATCATCAGCGAATGGCTCGAGCTAAGATGATTGCTGCAAAACATACAGTGGGCTATAAATTCTCCGAAGAACGCAACCACAGAGTTGAGCCCAAACGATATTGTATTTATTTAACTTGCTTGACATAACAGGAAACTATCTGATTAGGGCCATACAAATGAAGGATGAAGAGGACGACAACTACACCAGCGAAATTAATCCTTTAGCTGATGTGAATGATAAACAAAAGCAAGCGCTCGAGAACATTAAAAGAGAACGCATAAGTGGAAGAAAACGTTAGACCGTAAACACGCTGAAACCACAAAGTACACAGAGAATGACTTAATTGTGGTGGAACTTGAAGCGGTCTTCATGGGATCATCTAGAAAATTGGAGCCTAAATAAAAAGTCCCATATGGTAACGCCAAAGTGCTGGACAGCAACTGAAAATACTCATCTATCTACGCATCGCATATGATAAAACCATGGTGTCATACTCTGCCCGACTTTGATGGTCTAGAGAGGATTGAGGAAGACGATAATGACACGTGTGGGGATGACCCCATGTAAGAGGATGACATGATGTCAAGAGAGGCCGAGTTGTAACCGACTTGTTAAAAAAAAAGTAGAAGAAGAACAGATTTAGATTGACAACTGCTACAAAAAAAGAAAAACATAGAAACCAATTTCGCGAGGTTAGATACGAAAAAAACACTGTTATAGGATTTCCTACGCGTTCTAGTTTTTTTTTTAGTAATAAAGATGTGGAGCAAATTTAAAAAACAATCTTTCATTTAATACATGTCTCACCGGAAAGTGGAACCAAAGCGTACATCAAGTTGGCGAAAGCAAGATAGTTTCACTTGATATTTCTAAAGCATTCGACAGAGTTTGCTTTTGGGATGGATGACTCTCTTCTTCTATGGTTAGAAATTACCTTTCGGAACGTTAAATTAAAGTTGTGTTGAATGGTTTCAAGTCTGATGAAAATAAATGCTGGAGAGTCTAAGGGTTTCGTTCTATCACCGACACTATTTTTTAATTTTAATCAATTAGGAACCACTAACAAAGTATAATTTAATGCTTTCAAAACACAATTCTTGTCCATGAATGGCACTTGCAACATCTAAACCGAAAAACTTTTCATTCTCGTTATGTTACGTTGGAAAGACCACATATTTGGTGCCTTCAAAAATACAAGAAATAAAATTCTTATAATATATATGCAATTCAATCAATCCAAAATTTTTTGTATAAACGTATAAAAACGATATTATAAATGTTAGTCTATCATGAAATTATTAAGAAATAAAATAAACCACACACTTAATTTTTCAAGTTTTCGAATAACAAAGTTTAGGTTGCGGTTCCAACGGAAAAATGCCAAATCAACGGCAAACATTGGTCCATTGGTCCATTTGAGGATTTTGAATTTAAAAAGACATTACAGACAGTTTTGTGTGCAGTTGTGTAATTTTAGGTGTATGAACTAAGTAAAACATACATATATCCATATATAGAATACATACACATATATGCACAAGAATTAAAAAGACTTGCAGTTGTGGACTTTGACAATTATAAAAGATTTTCATACCAACCAGGATTGTGCAAATAGGAAATTTCGCTCCGCGTAATTCTACATGTTACAACAATCATCTAATCACCTTACACTAAAGGCTTAAATGTAGGTCCTTATTTTTTTACTTAACTTACTAAAGGCTTGAAAGTAGGTCCTTATTTTTTTAATTAACTAACGTTATACATCAATAAATATTGATATATAAACATTAAATTGAAACTGTGTGTTAAATCTAATTTAAATTATCTACGCTTTACTAAATTCTTAATCCTATATTTTAATATATAGGGTTTTCTTATAATGACTTTTCAACTTTTTTTTTAAATAAAAGGCAAACCATTCGAGATATTTTAAAAACTTTATTATTGTCTTGAAGTACAATCAAAACATTTATGAATGGAACTCGACTTCATTCATATGGCCACCGCGGGCACGTTTGCAGCGGTCGATTTGTTGGACCCAATTTTAAACGACTCGGAAACACATTTCGGTCGAAACGGCCGCTATTTCGCGTTTAATGTTCGCTCTGAGCTCTTCCAACGTCGTCGGCGTGTTGGCATAAACCAATGACTTAACATAGCCCCACAGAAAATAGTCAAGCGGCGTTAAATCGCACGAACGAGGCGGCCAATCGACTGGCCCATGTCTTCAGATAACACGCTCACCATACTCACTCTTCAATAAATCGATTGTAGCGTGTGCTGTGTGGCTTGTGGCACCATCCTATTGAACCACATATCGTCCAAGTCCATATCTTGATAACGCTGACCATTCACAGTAACGTGACGATCGTTATCGTCGATGAAAAAATAAGGCCCAATAGCGCCGCCGGCATGCAAACCGCACCAAACAGTTATTTTGTTTGGATGAGGTGGTATTTCATGAAGCACATGTGGGTCTTCACCCGAACAATAACGCATATTTTGCTTATTGGCGAACCCATTGAGCCAAAAATGAGCCTCGTCACTGATGATGATTTTGTGACTCCGAATATCTGCAGAAAATTTTTATAATTTTCAGACGTTGTTCGTTAGCGTACTTTACTATGATGAAAACGTTGAGTTTACTGAATAAATTGACAGTGACAGTTTGATGATTAGTGAAAGAGTGCGTTTAGAAATTAAATTCAAAGTTGTCAAGTCCCTATTGGAAAACCCTATATTTGTACAAACACAAATAATATACATATACATATATGGTATATAGAACCATCAATAAATTTTGCATATAATGCACATATTACTAGTATTTTACTTACAAATAAATATTCAATTACCATGTCGTATAGAGAGGTGTACTATTTGTTCTCGATTTTTCAAATTTTAGGAAGACAAGTAAATCACGTCGTACAACAAATTATTTATCCACCCGTCTATCATTCCTTGATGATAATTTATCAACAGCAAGGCGATACCATGAGGAAATTATGTGTGCAGGCAAGTTAAAAAAGGATTTAACAAATGAAGAATTATTGAAGGTATATGAAGAACTTTTAGAATCTCACCTGGACTTTCGCTATGAGCTCTTAGATGCCATCGACAAGTGTGCATCAAGTGCAAAGGCGATCTCAGAAACGTCCAACACATCGTTTGTTGCAGCTGGTACTGGTGGGGATCTTCGCCTTCCAAAACTTAATATTCCAACGTCCTCCGGATGCTATACGAAATGGCGTTCATTTTATGATATTTTTATATCATAATACAAATACAAATACTCACCTAAGTGACATTCAGAAACGGGACCATTTAAAATCCTTAATTAGTGGTGACGTAGAAGGTCTTATACAGCGTCTAGGCCTTGAAGCAAAAAATTATGTCAAGGCATGGGACTTGCTAGAGGCGAGATATGACCAAAAGCGGGTCAATTCCCAGTTCAATCTTTTTCAGCCAACCGTCAGTAACAAAGGAGTCCAACGATGGGTTATGGTTGATGCTTGACTAATCTCAAGAATGCTTTCACGCATTAGAAAACCTGGAGTGCCAAAAAACCACTGGGATGTTACTCTTATCTACATTCATTTCCAAAAACTCGCAGCAATTATGGGAAGAAAAGTTGGGCAATTCTATGGAACCTCCCAGCGCAAAGGACTTCATCAGATTTTTGGAAGCGCGGTGTAGGATGCTTGAAGCAGTTGACCAGCAGCCTCTATTGCGGTCGAATCCAAATACAAGGTCATCTTTTATTTATTTATTTATTTATTCATTTCACAATCTACAGATTTCGAATTCATTAAAATAATAAAAATATAAAAATGAAATATAATATAATAAAATAGTATAATAAAAATTCATTCTTAAATTCAACTTAATTTGAGGCTGTTGATCTGCCCTTCCAAAAACCATGTTGATGGATACTTATATACTGTTTCACTGTAAAAACTAGTTTGTTTCACAAGTTTATCCAAAAGTTTAAGAATAATTGGAAGTTTGGTAAACGGCCTATAATTTGAAATTAAATCTATTCTGCCAGATTTGTAGAGACTTTCCATTCTACAGGACAGCGAGATATTAAAGAGCTCTGATAATGGGATACTAACCGACTGTAGCGTAAAACAATTCTAAAGTATCAGCTTTTCTTTGTGGTTTTATGCTACGTAAGACTACTTCAACATCACTAACATCAAACGATTAACATATACAATCTATAATAGATGGAAGGGAATGGACGTAACGAGAATGAACAAAATGAACTATAAATACTTAGGAAATACAAAAAAGCAAACATATCCGCAATATCATTAAAATCACAAGATTGCTTGTCATTTAAACTCATCTTAGTTGGAAATCTAGTACTCTTTCTCTTTTGTTAACGAATTTCCCAAAACTCGTTGGATTACTTTTTAAATTACTTTCAACGGATTGAATATAATTACAAAAAAGAAACTTTGATAAAAAATAAGCTCTTTTCTAAGGTGTGAAAAAGTTAAATATTCAACATGGGAATTTGATTTTATAAACTTTTTATGTGAAATATTTTTAGCATTTTTTAATTGACATAATCTATATTATTGTTATGTGACGGGAGCGTGAATTTATTTTCCTGCAAATCATGGGTACGCAATCTTTAACTACATTATTAAAAAAATCTTTAAAACAATTAACTTTTCAGGTATATTTTTGCGCTGAAATTCGTTTGACCAATTAATTTCTTTAAAAAAAATCATTCTGTTCCAAGGATGGCTCGGCCACCAATTCAGAAAAATAATTCGAATTTTTAGAATGATCTCTTTTCTTAATTTTCTTAACTCTTATTTTTTTTTTTATCAAACCTCGATTTACTTAACTTTTAGTTTTTTTTAATAACTTCAATTGTTTTAGCTTTATTTTCTTAAACGTATTTTAATTTTCTTAAACAAACTTGAGTTTTCTCTTAACAAACTTTAATTAATTTTTTCATAACAAATCTAATTTACTTTAATTTTCTTTTCTTAAAAATTCTTTTTTCCTAGTTTTTTTGTGAGCGTCTAGTCGCCTCAGCATCTGTGCTTGAAAAAGCAACTTGAGTTAGTTAGTTAACTTTCTAGGTCCAACATCGTTTCCGCCAATCGTAAGTAGCAGTGCTGCCAGTTACCTACGTTTTGATTATGGACCTATTACATTTGCAGGTTCGGTAACACTCTCCTACGGTGACATGGGCACTTCCCCCTGATTACCATTTTCTCTGACTTGCCGTACGTTTACAAGTTTAGCTACCGGTCGCGTGCAGATGCCTTTCGTTATCTGAACTACAGCGCTGCGCACCACGCCATCTCTACCCTTAATTGCCTTTATCATTTTACCCATTAGCCAGTCCCTTCTTGAGCTCTCCCGGTCGAATACGATAACGATGTCGCCCTCTACTACCGATTTTAATGAATTAAGCCATTTTGTCTGACGTGTCAGATCCGATAGGTACTCTCGGGTCCACCGATTCCAAAATAAGTTTGCATATTTTTCGCTTATAAGCCGAATCGTGATCAATTGAAACATGAGTAAGCGGTCGTGAATTAACAATACTCTCAACTCTGCCATCATACTGACTAAAGGTTCGTCATTCGGGTTGCTTGGCGGAGTGATCTCTGATAAGGTTGGTTTCACGGAACTCACAAGTTGCTCCCAACTGCCTCCCATGTGAGGGGTCATTGGCGGTATGAAATTCCACTTGAGTTAAATTTCGAACTCTTTTGCCAAAATACTTTCGTCCAACATGCCCAGTACTTGCTTCAACACCTCGCTTGCTCCTCAAAAATTCGTTCCGTTATCAGAAAATACCTCCAAAGGGAATCCTCCCCTATAAAGCGCTTCAATCCCAGGATGCACGAGTCGATCGTCAGGTTGATTGTATGTCACTCATACTGTGAGACATGTTATCAGCATTCCCCACCTCTTTTCTCGATGTAGTCCCACCGTAACATACAAAAGACCGAAGCAATCTACGCCTACATAGGAGAACACCCGCATACGTGATTAAATTCTTCAACCCCTTTTTCGTACATGATACCACTCTGTTGCACGTCCCTACACACACACATGGATGCCACAACTCGGCCATCCTGACTGAAAACGTCCCGATTTATCCTTTTCCATCTTTTCACCATTGCTAGCTTCCCATACATCTTCATACGGGATTTGACTCAGTTAAAAACCCTCTACATCTTTCACCACGTACTGATCGTTTGGAAAAACCGTTTCTATTTTATGGGGACCTTTAAGTTTCAGCTTGCTTACAAAGCTTCGTATCATTACATAGTCACCTTCCTTTTAGGACTTAAAAATTCTATAACTACACCTTCTCTGTTCATGATATGTGTGGCATCGTTTCATTTTATCTGCTGCTCTTTTTCTAATTTTAACTAAATCGCGATTATCTTTATATTCATTTGCTTATCTTAATTCTTATTTTACTAGATCAATCACCTTTATTTGGTTAACACCAAATAACAAGTCACTGCGAATATAGCTTCGCAATAAACTGTGAGCTAAACTCCAGTTCAGTCGTTTGATCTGTCAATTCGCTTGAGGCGATCCTGTAGCGATTTTAATATGACGAACATCATTACATTTCATAAACTCTTCAAAATCTTTTGCTGTAAAAGCACTACCGCCATCTGAGATTACGGCTTTTGGTCTACTATAAAAAGTGAAGTATGTCTTAAGACAACTTATAACTTCCTTAACTCCAGTTGACCTTACTGCATACTTAGAAAATCCATCAATTGCTAAAAACACATACTTTTTTCTACCGTTCTTCAGCGACACTGGGCCAAAATAGTCAATGTGAACAGTATCAAAGGGTATACTGTGAAAGGTACCCTGCTGCTCATTGAATTTAGAGGGGAATGCAATTTAATCTTACTTTTCATCTGCGAAACCAATATGCTTTCATCAACGAATGATAAACCTTATCAATCCCTATATGACCCATTTCATCATAATACATTCGTTACAAATTGTTTTCCATGCTTTTTGGGACGTAAAACAATACCTTTTTCCCATTCTTCCTATAAACTAGACCGCTACGCATCTCATACCAACGACTTTCTTCTTCTTTTAACCGTTTTATAATTCCATTAATATTCTCATCCCTAAACTGATTAATCGATAAGTTCTGCTCTAATGTATTTTTTTCTAAGATCAATATATTTGAAGTTCTACTTAGTGCATCTACATGCTGCATCTTTGTTACGATGTTCTAGAACATAATCATAATTCTGCAATTCCAATGCTCCTCTAGCTATCCTTGGATTTATATCCTTCTTATTCAGGGTGAGCGTTATCCGTCACTATCTTAAACAAGTAAACCCTGAACCTTCATAGTGCATATATAATAGCAAGATTCTCTAATTCGAAACTGCAATACTTTGTTTCTTGTTCAGTCGTGCGTTTCGAAAAATAAAAGACTGGGTGGAATATACCATCTGCCTTCTTTTGAAGCCCAATGAACTCCCATCACAATGAAGTTCAATTTCATCATTTGGGCTATAAATAGCTAATATTGGCGCTTTGATCAGCTTTTGTTTCAGCTTCCCAAAATAAGTTAGTTCTTTTTCCTCAAATTTTCTTTTCTTATCAAATTATTCAACGGCTGAGCTATAAGCGAAAAATCTCTTATGAATTTCCGGAAATACAAAAATAACCCTTAAGAGCTTTCACATTCTGTGGTAAAAGAAAATTAATAACAGATTCTATTCCCTTTTCAGCTGGTAGAATTCCGTTTTTCAATACTGTTTATCCCAAATATTTAATATACAACTTCATAAAACTACATTTATCTAATCTCTGTTCCAATTTGTTATCAACTAACCTTTGAAATACTTTTTCAGAATATCCAGATGCTCCTCCACATTGTCAGTCGCTATCATAAGATCACAGAAGTATATAAAAACCTCACACGATCTTATCATGTCATCAAATACCTCACTAACAAAACGCTGAAAAACTCGAAGGTGCGTTTCTCAAACCAAAAGGCATCCTTTAGAATTCATATTGTTCCAACTGGGTCACGAACGATGTATATTTTATCGACTCTGCAGCCATCCGAACATGATGGAATGCACTCTTTAGATCTTACAAACTAAATATTCTCTTAATAGACAATCTATCTAACAACTCCTCATGGGTAATTATCCTTAAGGGTTACTTTAGTCAGAACCCTATAGTCTACACACAAGCGAATATTACCCGTTTTTTTCTTCAATAATACAACCGGAGCAATATACTCCGCTTTACTAGGTCGAATAATACCTCGCTCCATCCACTCATCTTATATTGACTGTACTTGTTGTCGTTCAAAGTATGGCAACCTTCGCGGAGAAGAATAAAATAGTTTCTCGCTATTCAAGTTCAATTTCATCTGACATTGGATCTGGGCAAAATCGAGACGCTTACAATTTACATAATACTTCTCAAAAGTAATACACAAACTGTCTTTTGACTCGAAGTCAATGTTATCATTTTCTGTGTACATTTTCTTTTCATCAATATTTATGTTTATTAACCTATACACTCATTTTCATACAATGATTTTGACTTTTCATCTTTTAGTTTTATTCTTTTTGATTCTAAATGAGCCTTTTTTCTAAAGTCTCTTCCTAGTAGAAGAGAATACCATATTATTTCTTCTGGTACTACAAGTATCTCGCATTTAATCATTTCATTTTCAAAATAAATTAGACAATTAACAACTCTTTTAATAATAAAACGACTTTTATTAATACCAACAAAGTTGTGGTATGTGTGCTTCAAAACGCAAATTGGCGGGACAAACTTTTCATCAAGAATACTGATCCTAAAACTGATGATTTCTTAACTAGTTTTATAATTATAAACATAAGCATCACTATATGCAAACAAACATGCATAAATCTTATATAATTACCATCTTCTTCACAGAGATCAATCTGGTGAACGATAATTTCTCTCTTCTTTACGCAGTTTGCGGCGTAGTGTCTCATTCCTCCACATAATCGTACATGACAAGCACCCACTTGTCTCTTCGACTTACGGCATTCAGCTGCTACGTGTCCCACGGCGTTGCAGTTATAGCACTGAAATATCTTAGACGTGGACGGTATTCCTGCAGCAATTTTTCGTGTAACTGACGGATTTATTAATCACTTTGCTGAATGCATCTAACATCCTTGAACCGATGTGTTCTTTCTTGCGCTCTTAGGTGGTAGTCCGGTATCCCTTCTCTTAATCTCCCCAAATGATACTCTTATTAGCCAATATTGTTTTATGGTGCAGATAATTCGGGAAATTTTCACCAACTATCCATACTCGTTCTTCAAATGTTTGCCTTAATGTCAACCGGATCGTTCTATCTGCGAAAAGGAATTTCATCTCTGACAATAAATGTCCTGTTGTCATTCTCATCAAATCTCTTCGAGAATGAAACCACTCCAACGCTTTACCACTCAATTTAATAGAAATGAGTGCTTTTTTACTGAAAAATCGTGGAACAAGTCTTTTACTTGGTAGAAATCGTGTTCCTTTCTATCCTTATTTACTTCCCTCGTTTCATTTTCTGTACTTTCTCTTCGTAACATTTCATTTTCACGTTTTATTATTTTATTCTCCCTCTTCTGCAAATCTATTTCCCGTTTCATCATGTCCAATTCACTTTGCATTAACTTCCACTCCTTTGTTTCAAATTTGATTTTCTCTTTCTTTTCATCTGCACTCTTCTTTTCACCCTTTTCTACTGTACTGTCACTACCCTCTTCATCAGTGTGCGTTGCTACATCATCGTTATCGTCGTCGTTGTCGATGTCGATGTTTTCTTCAACGTCGCCGTCCGCATCTGGTGTTTCTGCGCACTTACCCCTTTCACCTTATGGTACTTCCATTATACGCACAACAAGTTCACATAATTGTTTCTCGTTGTCTTCCTTCCTAGCTGTTGCAACCGCTCTTTCAACTGTGCAGCTGTACAGTTTTGTACAAATTTTTCAATTTCATTTGTGTTGGACATTACGTATTTTATATATGTATATATTATTCCGTTCTTTATCCCACTTCTAAGTTTGAAAGCCTATGATTATTTTTTTTTTTTAGTTTAATAACACAAACACTCTTTAATTTGTCATAAGTTTTTTTCTTTTATTTAGGGAGTTTAAATAAATTAGATACAAACTTAACTCAACACATATAATATAACAACGTCTGCTCGTTACGACTTTTGCTGCACAACTGATTTAATTCTTCTACCCCTTTTTCGTACATGGTACCACTCTGCTGCTTGGCACTACACACATGCATGGATGCATAGCCGAATGATATCATACTCGTCCAAGCATGGCGATAGCTCCAAGATGCTTGACTTACTCAAAATTGGTTCTATCGCTGATTCCTTCGTTCTTGTAAGTTTCTTATATTCTTCCGGGAATCCTTCTCTTTGACACAACCATTGTCGCTCCTCCTCTGTGAATAAGTCACTCCCTTTTGTAATGCGCTTCTTACATTTGACATCGACGGACCGAATAACATACATGGTTGCACGAAGTATCCTTTTCCATTGAAAAAAGTGGGTGTAGTTTATTACTGTATTACTTTCGCATACTCGCTCCTCGTGATCCTCCTCCGGATATTGACAATCGATGTGATCGTTGGAAGGCCAATTGTCTTCATTCTTGTATAGCAGTTCCGGGTCGGTGAAGCATCTATCGCTTGAGTTAAACTTGCACGCTTTTCTATATTTAGTTGCATCATCGGCGACGTTGTCCTTAGAAGAGATCCACCTCAAATCTTTCTCTTCTGAGAGTTCAAATATTTCTCCTATTTTGAAAGCAACAAACTGTTTGTATTTACGATATTCGGACTTTCTTCAACATAGCACGATGCGAGAATCTGTCTAAAAGATTGTTTCATTAATTGTAATGGAATGCCCCTTGATGATGGATATTACAAGCCTTGTGCCTAATACGGCAGCTTCTAATTCCATTCGAGGTATCGATATAGCTCTGATCAGACCTACTCTTATTTTTGCGCTACTACCGCACACTGTATCGATGTTCCACGAACGACTCTAAAATATGCGACAGCAGCATAGGCGGTTTCTTAGGCATCTACGATCGGCTTCGAGCCGAAAATATCAGTTGTGATAGGTAAGTTCTTCTTACTCTTATGTTTCTTATAATTGGATAAGACTAAGCCAATGTTGCCACCTTTTAAAGTGGTCAGTCTATCGCAAATCTCCAAATGTCTTGAAGAAGGATCTTTAGTATAATTGTGAAGTGTGCTATCAATCCTAGCGGATCGAAGATTCACATTATTACTTTAAGCACCTCTCTTTTAATGGGTACAGTATTGCCTTGGATTACTTCTGATCTGACCTCTGTCAGTTGCTTTAATAAACTGTTTATCCGTGTTTGCTGCCTTTTCCTTAAGGGCGGTCAAAACCTTAGCTGAATTTGATAAGAAGTTACGGATTTCGAATCCCCCCTGTTGGTGAATGTATATCACCTCCTGAACCAGCTTCAACACCTCTTCTTCGCTATCAATGCTATCTAAGTAGTCGTCCACGTTAAGGTTCTCAATCACCGCTCGAGCCGCTTTGGGCAAAAGAGCTGACAACCTTTTCGCGTTCTTATTTTTGATGAACTGTGCACAGTAAGGTGAACAGGTAGCGCCGAAGGTCTTTTATCTCGTTTGTGATATTGTTACGCCCAAGGAACCTTTGAGCATCTTGACCACATTCAATAATCTTCACTCTATGAAACATCTTGCAGACATCTGCGGCCGATGCGAATATTTTTTCTCTAAAGCGAAAGAGTATGGCCGGTAGTAATGGTTCTTTATCAGGCCCTGTCAAAAGAACACAGTTTAGAGAGACCCACTCGACCCTTGCAGCCGCGTCCTACACAAGTCGCACTTTATTAGGTTTATTTGGATTTGAAATAGGAAAATTAGGAAGATACCAAACAAATCTATATTTTTTCGGCCCTCGGTCTGTTGTTGGGTAGTTTCATGCTATCGTACCTCCATAAAAGTGGGACTGCGTACGAGTTTTCATCGAATGTTGTCTGGTTTCCTAGCATGTGGAGAACGCGTTCATAGTTGAAATACCTCACCCTCTTAAAGTTTGGTTCTCCTGCTGATTTAATAGCGAACGAATTTTTCATCATTTTGTGCAAGTCCACGTCGATGTTATGTTGACACTCACATATTTCAAAATGATGATGGGTATCTGGTGTTGATTGCTTGTTTGTACCAAGCATTGGACCACAAACTTTCCATCCCAATCTAGTCTTGACTCCAACTGGCTGGCATTGGCTTCCTTCGAACGAATTCAGTGGATTTCCTAAACTCCAATGTTTTAATACGATGAGTATACGGGGTCTTTCAAGTTTGACGGAATCCCTGGCTTAATTTTTCGAATTGATCGACTGCGTTGGAAGGCCAAAAGACTTAACGGTTCGGACATCTGGAAGCGGGTACCTCTTAGTTTTTCCTTTCACAGAGATTTCCAAGTTGATTCTTTTAGAATTGTGTTCATACCTATGAGTGTCATTCGTCTATTTCAGATATAGTGGATTGACTTCACCTTCAACCTTAGGTGCATTGGCAATTTCCTCGTCAACAAGTGTAACCGACGACTCGCTGTCTAGGATGGCATACGTTTTTCCCATGTCAAAACTCGAGTAGAGTGTAACTGGAAAGACTTCTTCGGTCGCTGCATCTGCTACCTGAGATATCCATTCACTGAATGTTGCTAAGTTTATGTCATTATTATGTTGTTTAAACATGCCCTAATACAACCTCAATTGTGTGGAAAGATGTTTAACAAGCTCCTGAATTAAGCATGGATTGTTCAGATGAGAGACGAGGCCACTAGCGTGCATCGTATTACACGCGTTTTCAACTGAGATAGCAAATTTAATCAGCGTGTCTAGTTTATCAGTTTTGGGACAGGGCTCACTTCGGATTTTTGCTAAGATGGTTTGAATTATTAATTCTGGCTGGCCATAGAAGGACTTAAGCGTTAACATGACACAGTCATGTCACTGCTCGGGGTGGGTTAAGAGAAACCTTACTGCTTCAAGGCCCTCTCCTGTCAGACAGCGATGTAAACGTTGAAGGTTCTCGTACTGCGTGTATCCACAGCTTTAAGTAGAGTTAGTGAACCAACTGAAAAACAATGGCCTTTCTTCAGATCGACCCGAGAATTTAACGAATTCTTTTTGCATAATCTGTTTCGCCGCTAACTGATCCTTACTTAATTTTTGTACAACAAGTTGATGAGATGCAGCATCATGTCCAAAATTTGCGGGCTTAAAGGGCTTGTACGTTTGCTTTAATAGAGCTTTATTTGTCAAATAATAATATCTAATAATGCTAGAGTCTCCATGCAGTCTGCCTTGCTCTATCCTCGGGGTATCTAGAGTCACCTGTGCCATGACTACCAGAGAGTGATAGGAGAAGAAAAGAAGGGACACCACAAGAAAGAGAAGGCCAACAGACAACAAAGTGGATCGGGATCGGAGGATTTTTGTGGCGTAATTTGCACGCAACAAGGGCAACGTGTTGTTTATCCAATTTTCGACGTGGTTATAGACAGACCCTAATTCGGAACCTAACACATCCTTCTCCTCCTCATCTAAACTAATCTAATCTATTATCTTATAGTTTTTGATATAAAAAATGTTTTTCCCGTAATTCGTTATTTCTTCCTTAAATTTTTTTAACAAAATCTTTATCTGCTTGCGTGGTTATGTTTTGTCAGATTTTCCCGAAAATTTTTTTTCTGAGGCGATGTTTTGAACTACCAGTGTGGGCTCAGGTTGATTTCGTGGATTTGGCTTCGAAGAACTGGGCGAAATATTAAGATTTGGTGTTTGGTTCCGGGGAGCAATACGTAAGTTATGTGCTTTACTGCATTCTTTGCAAGCCCATTGCTTTCTTCTCTTAACTTTTGCCGTAACATTAGCGCATAAAAAGTGAAACCATTTGGCACATTGGTCACAAGCTATCATGTCTTCTAACTCGTCGGCTTTGGGACAATTAAACAGGGCACTGTGCAAAAGCTCGGTGGGCAAGCCGGACGGAACAGACTTTTGTGAATTAGGCATGCTCACTTACCTTGTGGTTTTGCAGACTTTGATGGATGGCCGTGGATAGCCGTAATTGCGTCTGGTTGTGTGAAACTTCAATTCTGCTCTTGATTGCGGGAGTTATAGTCTAAGCGTTCAGCGTAGATAAAAAAAACCGAACTTCACTTTACAAATGACATTTATTAATTGAATTGGTTACAAATTTTGGTTTAACACCTAACCTATGCTTTAGAGTGATCACATGAACTTGCATATCGGCCGGAAGCCCAGTAGACGTTTATTCAGCAAGTTAATGTTCTCACCTGTACAATTAATTGGGTTCAGTTACATAATGCAGTTATTCAGTTTTGGCTGGTGTTATTGTTATTGTTGTTCGTTGCTGTTGGTATGTTTAGTGGGTAGCTGACCTTGGATGCTGATGTCGTAGCTGATTTGTTTGGTCAGCATAATATGTTATACTGCTGCTGCTGTTGTTGTTGTTGGGTGTTTGGTGGTAAGTGGGCCCAGAGGGTGTATGGGGTGCTGGTGGTAACCGTAACTCCTCCCCCCTTAGAATAAAGCGACGGCCACAGTGCTAAAATCGGGGCTGGAGTGAAGGATTCTAGCGTTTAATACTTCTTCTTGTTTTTGAATTTTAGGAAGGTGATTGTGATAATGACTAGGATGATGAGTACTGATGAAAGTATAGACGATGTTCCGGTGACGAGATGTAGATGTAGAGTTTCGGATCCTAGGGTGTTCAGTTTCGTTTGTATTATAGAGTTGGAGTCCTTCAATTTCTGTAGGTTTATGACGTCGTTGGTTGCTTCTGCATGGATATTGCTGTTTGGTGGGGGTGGGACATGAACTTCATTCCAAAAGATCTCCGAGTTGTCTTCATATTGTATACCATTGATAGTGATGCTGCAGTTCTGGAAGTGGAGCAACGCCTTCTATTGCGGTTGTCTGGGTAAATTTTGCCGACATCATTGAAAAAGCATTGAGCAGCTATGTTGTTCATCAAGTTTCCAATACATTTTGATTTGGAGACTTCTTCTAATTCGGGTTGGTTGCAGTAATAGGTGTTTTCTATTTTGGGGAAGGTGCTTTATAGTGCTGTATGTGTCTTTTATTTATATTTATATATTGATTTGTTATTATTAATTTTGTGTCATTGATGGGTAAGGGGATTATATGATATAAATAAAATTTGTCTGATGAGAAATTAGGTATAAGTATATTGAATATAATATTCGAGCCATTGTAATAGGCTTGTAGTTTCAAAAATTTATAAATTTGTTCCGTAGAAACAATCTCAATGTTTTGTTTTTGTAATTTGTTTTGAATTATACTTAATTCGTTTGGATTAAGTATAAATTTAGGTATGATATTTAGTTTGCTTAAAAGCACTGCCTCAGATAGATCGGAAATGTGATTTGTTAGTAAGTCAATATTAGAGTTTATAAGGTTAAGGTATTGTGTTTCGATTAGTATATCTTGCTCCCGTTTTATTTTATTTGCCGTTTTTTCAAAAAATGATTCTATTATGCTTTGTTCTTTGTTGATGTGGTTAGTGATTGTTTTTAGCCTTTCCATCATTTGGAGGTTTACAGTATTCTGACTATACATAGAGTATGTGAGATTTTGTAAGTTAGAATTTATGCTATCTATTTGGCTGTTGATGTTATTTGCGTCGTTGATATCTAAATTCCCTGTAATAAATTTTATGGCGGATCCAAGTCCATTGAATATGCCGCGTTTTTTTCTTATATTGGGATATATTGTTAAAAATTTTCTCTCGAGTTCTTGGAATTTTAGTTTTGTTACACGGATAAGGTCGGTATTAATTGCATGTTTTTGGAAAAGTTCGAGTGACTTAGCAATGTTCTGGATGTTATTTTTGTAGTCTTTCAGGTTGACTATATGAATGAGGTTATGGAAGTTAGAGTTAGTTCTTGCGAGTCCAAGACGGAGGGGTAGTATGCTTCGATTTTTTGGTATGTTGTAGACCTCGATAATTTGAGGTAAAGCAAAAGATATTCTAAAGAAAGGTAATAGAAAGAAAAGATAGAAAAAGACTGAGTGCAGTGTTTTTAACGTTTAGTAAGTTGTATTTTGTTAGGGTTTTGTGGGTTTGGTTAGTAATATTGGGTAGCCTCTTAATCATATAAAAATGATTATACTACAATGTTCATCTTCATATGCCCTGATTGTCTATATCTAGGATATAGGTTTTGGATAGCCTCTTAATCATATAAAATGATTATACTACCATGTTTACATTCATATGCCCTAAATGTATATATCTAGGATATAGGTTTTGGATAGCCCCTTAATCATATAAAATGATTATACTACCATGTTCACATTCCTATGCCCTGAACGTGTTTATCTTAAAATATCTTAATACTAAAGGTCTTAATACTAGAATTCTTAAATTAATTTTTAATATAAACTCATCAGCTTTTTAAAGAAGTATATATATATTTACGGTTGTTTCAACAGTATTCGTCAAGGCTTTTGTGTTCTTCTTAACCTGCTTTTGTGAATTTTCTTCTTAGTTTTAGTTAAAATAGTGAATTTGTTATCTTTAAGTGTTACGTGTTTTGAAAATTGTTTGCTAGTTTATTTCGTCTGGCCTCTTTCCTAAAAATTACATTATTTTCTGCTATGTCTTCAGGAACTTCTCTTTCGTTATTGAGCTTTTCAATTCTTTTTTTAGTAATGTTTTCAACTTTCTCATGTATTTTAGGGTACAATTCGTTAAGGTATTCGTTAAGTTTAGAAAGGTATTCGTGTTCGTTACCAAAGTTTAAAGTTTTTGAGAATTTATAGGGTCGGCCGAAAAATAGTTCGTAAGGTGTATGTTTTGTTATGGAGTGAATTGCACTGTGGTATGTTATTAATGTTTCGGACAACATTTCGTCGTCGTCTGTACTGAGTTTGGATTCTTTTCTTTTCAACATGATAAGTCTGTAGATTTCAGTGTGTGGAATGCAGACGTTCTACAGGGGAGTTGCTGCTGGATTGTTAAAAAGAGGTATGATAAAGGTGAATGTCGTGTTGTCTATTAGGGTAAGAACTTGTTGATTGTGAATACTTTAAATATCGATATGAACTATTTCTAGAGGTTTAAGGTGTATTTCGGGTTTTCTAAAAAAAGGCTTTGGTGGATTCCTGTCATATTTCAACATTTTGCATCTATCGCAATTGTTTAAAGTTTTTGTTATCTTTTCTTTCATGTTAGGGAAGTATAATTCTCGTTTAAGGTGTAATAGGGTTCCGTTAATACCTCTGTGGTTTGATTTTTCATGGTATTCTCTTATGGTTTTTTCCTGGTCGTCTGCTGAACGTAAATCTCTTTAAATATCTGTACACCTTATTAACCGAAATGTGCCACTATGAGAAAAGAATTTTGAATAAGTAGTTTGAACTATTTTAAAGGTTTCGTCGTTTGAAAAGATTGCTGTTTGTTTATTTGGGGGAATGAATTTCTTAAAAATAGATATCATTTCTTGCTCGTTAAAATGGGGTCTTCCTACAATTCTCCTTTGTCGATTTTTAAAAATAGTTTCGATAGTCATAGGTGACCCTATTTCGCTTGTTTCTAAAACTAGTTGAAGGTTAAATTCATTTACAGGTTTTTCCGAAATGGGAATACCGTCATCTAAATTTTTGTCAGAGCTATGTATTGTGGAAACTATGTCATCGTAGTTTTTAAAAATTTCGTGATTTTCGAAAATATTTGGGTTTTCTGTTTGAATACGACTCAAAGCGTCAGCGTTTATATTTGCCTTTCCTTTTTCGTAGACTATTTCGTTGTCATACTCTTCAAGTTTGAGACGCCATCTCACTAACTTTGAGTTTGGTTCCTTTAGATTCATAATCCATGTAAGTGGTTTATGATCGGTAACAATTTGGAATTTTCTTCCAAATAGATATGGGCGGAAGTATTTTGTAGCCCAGATGATTGCAAGTAATTCTTTTTCGATAGTTGAGTAATTTCTTTCACAGGTGGATAAAGTTCTGCTTGCGTAGCAGATTGGCTTATCAGTCCCTATTCGACCTTGTGATAAGATAGCACCAAGTGCATGATTACTTGCATCGGTTGTAAGGATGAATGGTTTGGAAAAATCAGGGTGTTGGAGGATAAAGTCATTCATGAGCAATGTTTTGCATGTTTCGAATGCGTTGGTATATTTTTGATCTATGATAATTTTTGCATTTTTCTTTAACGAATCAGTTAAGGGTTTAGTGAGCTTGGCCAGATCCTTGATGAACTTTCTGTAGTAGCTAATTAGGCCAATAAACGCTTTTATTTCAGTACGTGTTTTGGGAAGTGGGCAGTTTTTTATAACTTCAATTTTTGCGGGATTCGGTTTGATACCGATAGGTGTAATTATGTGCCCTAAAAAAACGATTTCTTTTTTCAAGAATTCGCACTTATCAGTTTGGATTTTGAAATTTGCTTCCCGGAGTTTATTGAAAACTAATTGTATGCTGTTAAGGTGTTCTTGTAGCGAAGTTTAGAAGATTATTATGTCATCGAGATAGACGAGACATATTTTACCTATTAGATCTTTTAAGACATGGTCCATCACCCTTTGGAAGGTTGATGGAGCATTTTTAAGGCCGAAAGGCATTCGGACGTATTCATAATTTGCGAAGTTTATCCAATATTTCGGTGATATTAGGTATTGGATATCTATCGGAAATGGTCTTGTCATTGATTTTCCTGTAGTCAATGACAAGTCTCCATTTTTGTTGTCAATTGGCATCAAGTTTTTTTGGGACTACCCAGACTGGGGAGCTCCATGGAGAGAAACTGTTACGAATTATGCCTTGGTTTAGCATTTTTGTTATAATTTGGTGTTTTATTTTGTTTGTGAATGTAAGTATGTCACCTTCTGTGTAGATAACATCGCTATAAGCCTTACATATCTTCAAAAGGCTCTTCTGTTTTTAGATGGTCAGTTCGTATTAATTTGGATATATTGGATTTGTCTGCTTGTTCGTATTTTGTTGTGTTGAAACATTTTATTTCTATAAAGTGGTTGGGGTCGTATTGTTTTATATTTAAAGGTTCTTCAAGTTTTATGGTTTGGTTTAGTTCAGAAAGGTTTGTCAGTTCTACGTTGCTAAACCCGCCTTTGGCATTATAGATTCCCTGTGTAATTTATCTTTTCGGATAAATGGTTCATTCTTATGTTTATTTTGATGGTGGCATATTTTGTATAAAGGATTTTGTTTTCTTAATCGATTTTCGCGTTAAGCGATGTAAGGGCGTCGATGCCTAAAAGGCCATCAAAAAAATTATGGAATTTGAAAATTAAAAATTTTTGAGATCCTTCTTGGTTGAATTCGTGAAAAAATGGGAGAGATGTCTGTTTTTCGAGTTTATAGTCTTTGAAGAATGTTGAAATGGTAACAGGTTTGCATTTTATTTGATTTTCGGGAGGGATAAATTCGGGGTTAATAAATGATGTACTAGCGCCTGTGTCTAGTAAAAATCTTAAAGGTCTATTAAAAGGAGAAGAAATTTCGATGAATGGTAGGGTAGTGAGATATAGTTTTTTATTTAGGTAGCCTGTGGCCTCTCCAAGGCTGACATGAAAAAATTTCCGTCATCTTGAGTGTTGGAATCAGTGTTTTCGAGATATTTGTCAGTTTGATCGTGGTGATCGTTGTTGGGATTATTCGTCTAATGGTGATAAAGGTTCTCATTTCTTGATTTTCTTGACTGTTGGCTGGGGATGTTTTTGTGGTGTCCTGTGAGTTCCTATGTGAACTCAATGATGTCTGGGTTGATGGTTCCATTTGTTGGTACCCTAAGTTGGAATTCGGAGTACTGTAGTTATTTCGGGAGGAGTTTTGGGATTTTTGTTGGTATACCTTGTTTGTTGGGGTTCTTTGCCCAGAGTAGGTTGTATTTCGGTTATTTGAAGATGAGGGTTGATGTGCCTGATTATTTTGGGATTGTCGGGGATTGTTTAATTTGTAGGGTTTGTAGTTATATTTGAAGGTGTATGGTTTGTTCTTTCAGAGATAAAGCAAGAGCTTTTGCTATGGAATCTGGCTGCATGGTTCTAATCCTAGAGCCAAGTGGTTCTGTGAGTCCACTTACGAATGCATTAAGGCACATCTCAGAGTAGAGATTTTTCTTTGCCTTAATGACGTTATGGTCTGTCTCCTTTATAAGGATGTTATTGCAGAGTGCTGTTTGAATTTCAAGGATTTCGCCATGGAAAGCGTCTACTGACTTATTATATTGGTTGGTGTTATGGAGGTCCATTATGAACATCGTTTCCGTGCGTTTGTCAGCGAATTGTAGGGTAAGGATGTTTTTTATTTCATCCCAAGTAAGTGGGGTACCAAACATATTCAATGATTCGCTTGCCTTTCCCTCAATTTTATTACGAACAGCTCTTAATAATATTTGTCCGTACGGTGTTTTATCCGTTCCTCTAATATAGAGGAGAATTTCTTCTACATTACTAATAAAGTTATGGAGAAGTCGAAGATTACCATCGAACTTTGGTAAGTCCTTAATGGCGTCTGGGATTCTGAGAGAATTGAAGATGTCAGTCTGGCTTAGGGCTTGGTTGGATTGCTCCATTTGGTTGGGCATTACGTCAGAGGAACTAGTATCTAGTGAGATATCGAGAAGTGAATCTGAAGATTCGGATGTTGAGCTTCTGTTCTCTGCTGTTTTTGAGAATTTTCTTAGGTTGTAAGGAAATAAACCGACTTTTGATTTACTTTTCTTCGAATTAGGCATTCGGAAGATCGAATGACTTGTTTAATTTATTTTTTATTTTTTTTTTTACAAGATTGTAATTTGTTAGACTTTTAACACTTAAAAAAAAACCCGTTCACCGCTCCGAAAGACTGCGACAGTTATATAAAAAAAACCAAACTTCACTTTACAAATGACATTTATTAATTGAATTGGTTACAAATTTTGGTTTAACACCTAACCTATGCTTTAGAGTGATCACATGAACTTGCATATCAGCCGGATGCCAAGTAGACGCCCGTAACTCGGGCGATGCAGTTGATATTTTTATAGGGATGTTTCCTTTTAATGTTTATGTCTGGCGATTCTGGCGATCACAATTCGAATTTTTAGAATGATTTTTTTTCTTAATTTTCTAAATTTTCTTAATTTTAATTTTCTTAAATAAACTTTAATTTTCTTATACAAACTTTAATTTTTTCTTAACAAACTTTAATTAATTTTCTTTCAACAAATTTAATTAACTTTAATTTTCTTTTGCTAAAAATTCTTTTTTCCTTGTTTTTTGTGCGCGTATAGTCGTCTCGGCAGCTGTACTTGAAAAAAATTATTTTACTAAGAAAATTACAAAAATTATAATAATTATAATTTTTAATGTAAATATGTATAGTTCTATGATGAACAGAATTCGATAAAAGAAGACAAAATTCAGAAACAAACGCATTTAAATCTTCAGAGATAAAACCAAATTAAGTAATCTATTTAGTAAATTTCTTACATAATTAATTTAATTTAAATTGTTACTAAATAAAGAATCTCTTCATCAGATGGAAGTACAGTTGGAATTAATTTATTATCATTATTTATTTCTGACCATACAATTAAAATCACCAATAACAAAAATTTTATAATTTACAAACTCAGATAATGCAGCAACTCTGTCGATATTCTCCAAATGTTTAATGTTTAGTGTAAATAAACATTGAACTTGCGCACACACACCTGATCAATGTGTTGTTGTGCTTTTTCTTCTTTTTTTTGACTTGAGAAGCACGATTCTCAGGTGGGTAAGTTGGTTAGTTTAGTTTTATATGCATTTTATTTAATTAATCATTAACCCTTATATACTTACAAAAAATACTTAAATGCTAGCTTAAAATTACTTAACAATCTTATACTAACTCACTGGCCCCACTCAGGCACTCTAAGCTACTCTAGATAAATTCTGATACCTATGTCTTTCGACTTAATTTACATTTTATTTTAATATTTATACTTAAGGCTTAGAAAAAACATTATTAACAAAAAACTTAGCATATGGACATAATTTTTTATTTTTTAAAAACTTAATATCTAACTTAAAATAAACCTTAGTCTACCTAACCAACATACACAAAATACACATACACATACCTAGACATTATATAAAATTATATACATATATGATTATATACCTTTGTGTAGTATATCAATAAGTGATTCTCAAGTGGGTTTAACCTTTTCTTGATTTTTTTTCTTAACCCAAATGAAAATGAAAATGTAACAGTTAGTTCTGGTTTTTTAATTATTGAATTATAACTAAGTATCTAATTACATTCAATTTTATTACAAATATGGATTCACCAAAGAACGGTGCAGATTGCGCCGACCGACCGCACGATACAGGAATCCGAATCAGAATGCCCGCTTCACTCAATCGATGACGATCCATCGAGTCATCGCGTAATCAGTCAGTATTAATAGCGGAAAAAGTGCGTTGGAAGAAATTAGATACAGTAAATAAACTACGGAAGCTTAAGTGGAACAGAGTCGAATGGGCTTGGGGTAGACGTATCGAGGATGAAACGTCTCCTATTCAAATGTCATCATTTCATCATTTCATTAAATTAACAACGAAAGTATAAGCGGAGCCGCGGAGTTGAATGGGCGAGTTGAATAGGTATGGGTTTGGCGTATCGAAAACGAAATAGGAAACAGTCGAGCAGAGTTCAATGTTTGGGATTTTGTGCTTGGAAATGATGATCATAGGAATTTGGAGTGGACCTTGTGAAATAATTTCAGGGCAATGGATTAAAATTTGATGTGTATAATATAGGTAGAGAGTTGTAAAGATCGCACTTTACAACAGTTTAATACTTTATCAACACAAACAACATCGATATCAACAGCAACGGCTCCAAGTTTGCACTTTAGAACCACCAAAACGCAAAGAGTGAGAACGCATCAGGGTCGAAGAGCTCATTATAAAAAATGTCTTTATAGAGCCAAGTCTCCGGAAATGCAAAAAAAAAATTTCATAATCACATGCATTAATAGCAAACGTTAGTTCTTTTAGTTTAGAAGAGAAACCACTTATATTCTAGTAGTACATTTTTATTGTTAATGGGAAAATTTGAACTGTGATGATTTGCATTTGTATTAGGAGCTGATGAGATATTTGGTATTTGTAGTATCTATGTTATTGCTTTGTTGGTGCCAATGTCACATCGGAGTTTTTTGGAGAAAAATTAAATTTCCTCACGCACACATTCACAGCCCAATTATTTACACGTAATGCACAATTTAACTTATCCCTTGATTCTTCGAAAGTTGTTGCAAAAAATTTAGAGGCATGTTACCATTTGATAGGGGCAATGACATTCAAATTATCTTGCAATGTATTAACACCCACAATAACAGGGCGGCGTTTCGAAGACAAATCAACACACCAAGATCTCCGGGTTAGGGAGGGTCTGCAGTGGCGCAAATAAATATTGTATTATGTCGACATAACGCTTCGATCTATGTATATATTCGACATTTGAAAGCGCCACTAAGCCCTTTACTTTTCAGTCACTGGCTGGTCTTCACTCGGCTGAGCAAATGATGGTCGATGAATCAAGTCACATCAAAGGCCTTCGATTAGCAGATCCCACATTTTTCAATCCTGCTTAAATCGATATATTTATGGGAAACGAAGAATACTCCGACATCGTTTTACCGGACATCATCAGAAGTGGTGAGAACAAGGCCGTTGTCGCCCAGAAAACCCAAATTTGATAGATTGTGTTCGGGAATATTCCAAAAAGGACTACACGACTCGTTCAGAGCTTCGCCCTACAGATTGATTTTGGCACATAGATACTAAGGTTCTGGAAGGTTAAAGAAGCCCCGCTCAAGATGACGGCTTCGGAAGAAGCCAATGCTTATGAACAGCACTTCCGAACCAAAACAATCAGACTAACAAATGTACGACAAGTGTTCTTGCCCTTCAAAGATTGAGTACGACCAGCGTTGGGTTCCAGCAGGGAAATTGCTTTACGCCACTTTACACAATAAGAAAGTCGTTTTGAGAAGGATGCAAAGCTTAAGGTAGGACACAAAAAGTGCATGTTAAAATATATGGAATTACCATGGATCACATGGAGGAGGCAGATTTAGTTAATGACAATTACCTTTTAATTTTTTTTTCGCCACACCATGCTTCAAGCCCCACAACAAAACTGCGAGTTGTGTTTGACGCAGCGATCACTTGATGGTTGGTCCTAAATTATAAAAGAGCATTATAGCTGTCATATTAATATGGAGACAGCATCGATATACCTTCACTGCCGACATCACGAAGTTGTACTGACAATTTTCAGTATCACCGGCAGACAGCAAGTACCAACTTATCTCTGGACCGGATAGTATACAGCAGCCACTAAGAGTATACGGCGAAGCAGAGATATACCCTGTGGGAATCAAGGCCGTTCAGCAAGATACTATGTATGTGGGCGACCTTATCAGCGGAGCAGATACCTTGACTCATGCCTTTCACAAGCGGAATGAAATTAGACGATTGCTTGCATCTGCAGGATTTAATCTTCGCAAATGGACCGGTAATCACAAAAAAACTGAGAAGGCATAAAAACGATAAAGAAAATAACTTTGAGCTACATTTTTCACTAGCAATTCCAGTAAGAACCCTGGGCATTCGTTGGTTTTCAAAGTCGAACTCTTTTTCGTTCCAAAATTTCCAAAAGCCAGAGACGTAGGAAACCAAACGAGCAGTGCTTTCCGCTATCGAAAACTTTTCGACCCACCATTTTATTTTTATATGTTAGGGTTTTAAGCAACCAAGGCCAAACAGAAATGAACCTTTTACTGTCTAAAGCAAAGGTTGCCCCACCCAAGGCAACAACTTCAGCGAATGATGATAAGTAAAACATCACTTAAAAGGAGTTGTTAAAAACGAAAAACTTACCTTTGAGGAATTCTCCACGGTACTATCTCAGATAAAAGGCATTCTCAATTCACGACTATTATGTCCTCTATTAGGAAATCTGGGAGACTTGGACGTATTAACTCCAGATTATTTTTTAATTGGCGAGCCAACCAAGGTGGTCCCTCAAGGGGATTTATTGTCAACAACAACGAAGTATATTGTCAACAACAACACGTTTAAATTGCAATGGCACATTTCTGGCAAATGAAAAACGTCTTCAGTTGTACGAAATGGGAAAACTAGAGGCCGATCCGAAGATTGGACATCTTCTCCTAGTTAAAGATGAACGTCTTCCACCAGCGCAATGGATGCTCGCTCGAATAATCGACACTCATCCCGGAGTAGAAAACCACATCCGTGTGGTCACACTTAAAGCAGCGAATGGTACTTTAAAACGACCAGTAACCAAAATTTGTTACCTGCCGTCGAAAATTGCGAGCTGGAACAACACGATTATTTTACTACAACGCAACTTATTATTATCAAAACATTTGCAAATGACGATGGCATTGCCAAATAAAACCACTCAATTTAAAATATACATATAAATCACTCAACCCAATTTGATTCAATTTTACTCCACTCAACACAAAAAATACAGTCCATTTATCCCACTCAACAAAAATCCACACAAACCAATCAAAATATTCCAATTTATTGTAATACATACCGAACACACACATACCATTTATCCCTTTAAATAATATGAACCCGACTCGATATGACTATTTAAATTTGACTCGTTAAATTTAAAACGTTTTATTTATTCAATGAACACGATTAGAAAAAGCTTTCAAAAATAAAAATGTGACTACAGTATACCATATATAGTTTTGAGAACAAAGAAAAAAGGTCTATTCAACAAATTCAGTTAATCTATGAAATTCATTTATCAACCTTTTTGAAAACAACCTCTATGAAAATCATTTATCAACCTTGGGAAAGTTTGTTTGTGCTTCAACATTTCAACTGCCCGAAGCATGTATGCCATCACACGCAATTGACGTCTCCAGATACTAAAATCTTCGCAATTCAGTACTGGCGAGGACACGTTAGGACTAATGCTGTTCGTTTCGTTAGCTACCATAGCACCCAAAGTAACACTGATGTTAGCGGAAGCAAAGCAGCGTATATCTTCCTGCATCCTCGCCGGTCCATTAAACCAAATTTCACTCGTGAGAAGATCAGCTGGGTTAACTGCACCAGCATAGTACCTCCATAATGCTTGAGCTTTGGAACCAGTATAAGGCAATTTGAGAGTCTGTTCATAGGTAGGCTTCATAATAACGTATCTGCAGATTCTTTTGAAGTTAGGCGAGAAGGCTTGATACGATCAGCGTAGCAGTCAACTCCAATTTAAGAATGGGCAACTCGTTATCATGCTCGGTTTTTAGTATTGCGACTTCTCTCCTAGCACAAATGAATTTCACAGACTTATTCCCACCACTGTCGATTGTTTTTGCATAAACTGCAGCTCCAAATGCAAATTGACTGGCATCTGCAAACACATGAAATTCGTTTACATCATTTCTAGGTAAGAAATAACGAGGTATTGCAATCTCGGCTAGCGACTTAATCCCATCACAACACACAACCCAAATACCCTTCAGATCAGCATTTGAAATACTATTTTTAAACGATTAGTCCATGGGCTTAGAAAACCAAACGGATCAAATGTTTTAGCCATGACCATAAGTACGATCCTCTAAGTGGCTGGTAGGTATCCTCATTTAAGCAGATTCACCACGTTATCTAGACCCAATTCTAAATCATCGGTAAGAACAACCCAGCGCAATCCTAATAACTTTTGTGTACTTGGAGTACGATCCTCCATTGTAAACGTCGAAAAATCTCGCTTTTGATGTTTTACTTACAGAGCTTCATAGAAGCATTATTGAGAATGGTACAATATTTTCCTCCACATAAATACGTTTTGCAGTATATTCATGATCGACACTAGTCATAAAATCATCCACGTAAAAAGAAGTTCGCAATTTCTCACACGTCTCCTCATAACTATAAGGTTCCTTTCGCCTTCGTTTGCTTCGCTAAGACACAAAAAACGATGACTGTCCCTGTCTCGCTCATTGAAGAGAATTTGGAGGAATGCCTTCTCGATATCTGCAATAATTCCGATATGTCCATTTTCTACAACCTCTAGACAATCGTTTAACGACCAATAATTTGGAGCATTTGCCGAACCATCGAACACAATACGAAGCTTAGTTGTTTCCTTGTCCTCACGATAAATAGGGCGATGTGGTAAGTAAAACGATGTGGTAATTAAAACCGCTCGGTTTCGTGTAGTGGTATCCTCAGGAACAACTTCGGCTATTCCAAAAGTTACCATTTCTTTAATTGCTGCACTGTATTCCTTGATTCTGCCAGCCTTGCATTATTTTCGGACAAGAGAGTGCATGCGAACTAATTCACCAGTTTGGTTGTCATTAAGATTTAATGTTCTATCTTTTCGCGGTAACGTCACTTCGTACTTATTACCGTTTTTGTAAATATCAATTGACAAATCTTTACTAACCTTTGGGCTAAGTTTCGTGTGAAGTTCTTAAGAACGTCAAGTTGCGACTCGATATGACTATTCAAATAATAGTACGAAAAATAGAATTCGACTCGTTGAATTTGAAACCTCTTCACAATGATGGGATCGTAAGACCCTCACGGTCTCCTTAGAATGCTTAAATCTGGGTAGTACCAAAAAAGCTCAATACCTCTAGGGAAAAAAATGCAGATTAGTTATTGACTATCGTAAGCTAAACGCAATAAAAATAGCCTGTTCACTGTTTTTTCGGTGAACTACGGCAAATATGAGTTCACAAGACTCCCGTTTGAGCTGAAATATACCCCAGCGATATTTCGAAGAGCATTTGACGACATCCTCAGAATGCATATTGGTTATGAATGCATATTGGTTATTGGCGCTGTTATGTCTGCATATCATAACCTTTTCAAGGACTGAAGAAGAGCACCCCAAAAATATTTCACTTATTTTTGAAACAATAGAGAAAGCTGAAATAAAAGTCCAGGCCTATAAATGCGAATTCTCTCGGAAATCTGTAGAATTCCTTGGTTCCTGAAGACGGAATCAAAGAAGGTTGAGTCTCCAAAAATATGTCTAAAAATATACCCATGAAATTATGCCAAGAAGCTCGACAGGGATTCGGCCCTTGTTTCTAAAGAAGCCATACCTTCTTACTTTAATTTAGACGAATAAGTCGAACTGACTCATCGCAATACGCAATAAGGGCAAATCTGTCCCAATAAATGAACCCCTAACATTCCTATCGCGCACACTCAGTAGTATTGAATAGGCATATGCAGCCAACGAATAAGAAATGGTTGCCATCATATGGGCACTGAATTCTCTAAGGAATTTCCTTTATAGTCTCAGGAAGGTAAATATCCTTACCGATCACCTTTAACATATGCCCTTAGAAATAAAAATAACAACCCAAAAATGAAGAGATGAAAACAATCCTGGAGGAGTATGGCCACAAACTCATCCACAAGCCAGGAAAGGCAAATATCGTCACAGACGCACTATCAAGACCTTCACAAAAATCGGCGATGGATTCACTGAGCGTAACACAGCACAGCGACCAAACTTCCCTACACAACCTTATCTCTTCTGTTGAAGTCCCTATAATTGTATTTAAAACCCAAGTCATCCTTAACTTCGTTGAAAAAACCGAATATCAGCTTCATCCTTAACTTCGTTGAAAAAACCGAATATCAGCTTCGAAAACAGTGTCTCTCGTATTAAAAACATGTGTTCACTGAGACATATTATACTCAAGAAAATGTATCCGGTATATTCAAGAGATATCTAAATCCTAGAGTAATAAATGAAATCGAAACAAGATAAATCATCATGGGCCTGATACAACAAATATACCCCCTATACTTCAACAACTAAAAAATACGCCAGACCCAAACAGAAGTTAAAGACGTACCAAAAGAGGCTGATCAAGAGTACATAATTCTACAATTCCATAAAAGAGCCCATCGAAATGATGACAATAACCGACTTCAAATTATGGAAAGATTTTATTTTCCCCAGATGAATTCAAAAATAAAGAAAATAGTAAAACAATGCATAACGTGCAAAAAAAAAAAAACTAGTACGAAAGGCATCCAAGCAACCCAACCATGAAACCTACCCCTATTCCCGAATATCGCGGACACCCTTGCATATCGATATTTTCTCAACAGAAAGGCAGTTAATCCTTATTACTATCTGTAAACTTAATGGGTTGAAAATTCCGTGCCGTGCTAAGATAGGGCACCACTTAAATCCATACCATTTTCGGTTAGTACCAACCTTCAAAAGATACGTGTATAAATTTGACAGTTGTCGGACGATACGTTCTCGAGATATAGCGTTGTGAGTGAAGCAACTTTTGTTATTGTGAAAAAAAAGGATTCAAAGCAATTTCGTGTGTTGATTTATCATTGCTTTTTGATGGAAAAAAATGCAGCAGGTGCAAAGAAATGGCTTGATAAGTGTTACCCGGACTCTGCACCAGCCGAACGAACCATTCGCAAGTGAATTGAAAAATTTAAAAGTGGTCATACAAGCACCGAATATGATGCACGCAGTGGATCCAAAGAGGCTGTTTCAGATGAAAACATCAAAAAAGTCCACAAAATGATTACGAATGACCGTAAAGTGAAGTTGATCAAGATAGCTGAGGCTCTGAATATATCAAAAGAGCGTGTTGGATATATCATACACAAATATTTGGACATGCGAAAGCTCTGTTCAAAATGGGTGCCGCGTTTGCTCACAGTCGACCAAAAACAACAACGTGTTGATGATTCAGATGAGTGTTTAAAGCTGTTCAACCGCAATAAAGCCGAATTTTTGCGTCGGTATGTGACAATGGATGAGACTTGGCTCCATCACTTCACACCAGAGTCAAGTTGGCAGTCAGCTGAGTGGCGACGAACCTCGTCTAAAACGACCAAAAACTCAACAGTCGGCTGGCAAGTTTATGGCATCCGTATTTTGGGATACACATGGAATAATTTTCATCGACTATCTCCAAAAGGGGCAGACTATCAACAGCGACTACTACATTGCGTTGTTGGAGCGTTTAAAGGACGAAATCGCAGAAAAACGGCCGCATTTGAAGAAAAAGAAAGTGCTGTTCCATCAAGACAATGCACCGTGTCACAAGTTGATGAAAACGATGGCAAAATTGAATGAATTCGGCTACGAATTGCTACCCCACCCACCGTATTCTCCAGATTTGGCCCCCAGCGACTATTTCCTGTTCGCAGACCTCATGAGAATGCTCGCCGGAAAGAGATTTAAGACCGATGAAGAAGTAATCGTCATAACAGAGGCCTATTTTGTGGCTAAACCGAAATCGTACTACGAGACTGGTATCGAAAGATTGAAAAATCGTTTCAATCAGTGTATGGCCCTCGAAGGCAACTATATTGATAAATAAAGTTGAATTTTGCAAAAAATTTTCGTTTTACTATAAAACGGCACTGACTTTTCAGCCCATGTGTTACAAAGCTCGCGCAGGTCAGATTACTTAAGTCAGAATATATAGAGGACTTAGGAAAACCATTTAAAGAACTCTTGTTCTTCTCCGGGGTCCCAAAGGTTGTCGTGCTAGACAACGAAAAATCTCTAGATTCGACTTCCATAAAGTCGAAATAAATATTATAAAATATTTTATAATATAAAACCCTTTTTTTGAAAATATTTAATTTTATTTAAAAAAAAATATTCCTATTGCATACTTATTATTAAATTAACTTAATTAATCTTGAATTATTTTACGTTTATTTGAATTAGTCATTTAAAAACAAAACCTTTAGGTTATGTTAGGTTATGTAACTTACCCTTAAACATTAAGAATGAACAGAATGCAGACGTAAATTCTCTTACCTTTCATTTTTAACATTCATTATTATTATTATTATTATTATCAAAGGAACGATACAAAATAATTTGTAGGGTCCGGGATTTAACTATGCCCATGTGGCGCGTTTTGTCAACAGCACGCGGAGTACTGAGTTTCCATGTAGTCCACCACCTACGTACTTACCGCGCCCAACACTGCTTGAATTCGGTGATCTAGTGGGAACCGATGAACACCAAATTCGTTTGTATTTTAATAAAAAATTATAAAAGGTTTAACGGCTTGTGTTGTGTTCCCCGTGAATCGAATGACATTTTTCAAATTTAATTAACTCAAACGTAGATCGTTATGGATATACCAAGTGGTGCTTCCTATCGTGGTCAAATGACCAAATTAGTAAAATATGCTATCGATTATCAGAGATCTGATGAGGGAAAAGTTTGCGAATGTTTAGATAACCTAGACTGTATAAAGTCACAACCAGGAGATGTTTTACCGCATGAGACCATAAGTACGGTAATGAACACAACGTTAACGGTAACAGCATCCTCAATATCTCATGGAGCTTTTCATTTACACAAACTACAACCGAGAAAGTTCTTTGGCGATTTCAAGGAATGTCATGTTCTTATACATTGACTAGTTTAATTATTTAGTTTCTATTCTATCAGGAAAAGCAACAGAGACATTGGCTGGTCTCACTCCCACCAAAGCAAATTATAATGTTGCAATAGCTTTTCTAAAAGAAGAGGAAGGTAATATTGAAAAAATAGTCGACCACATTATGCAAGGATTGCTTTCAATACCACCGGTGAGCTCCAAGGCAGAAGTTTTAGCATTGAGACGACTATATACTTCGGTGCTGGCATCTACCCGCTCTCTTTCGTCACTAGGAATTTCAATATCAAATTATTTCGTCATGTTGAAAGAAGTCTTATTAAGATGTCTTCCAATCGATTTATGTGTTACCATAAATCAGGTAACTGAAACAAATAGTCTTTCTACAGCATCAAACTGTTCTCAGGCGAATTCCATTGATGACGGACAAATAAATTGTTTGTTTAAATTCCTTAAGATTGAGGTGGAATCACTTGAAAAGGCGAATGGGGCGATGTTTAACACACCTCACTTAAAGTCGAACCTTCGCATTCACTACGATCTGTCAAAAATGCATTGGGTTTACTTGCTGCCGAGAAAAAAGAAATATGTTCAGTTTGTAAAGCCGATGATCATAAAACGAGGGATTGCTGTGATGCTAAAAGTTTATCGGAGAAGAAACAGCAACTAAGAAACGAAGGACGCTGTTTTTGTTGTTGCAAGAAGGGGCACAATTACAGGATGTGCAAAGTTAAAGGAATTGTATGCAAAACATGCAGTGGACGACATGCCACCAGTATGTGTGACCCCCTGTTTACGTTTCCTAAGTCAACAAACGTCTAAGCTTTGTCTGTATACAGTACTGCAGAGAGGGAAACTAAAGGCTCCAATCATTCACCCTCAATACAATCCTCACTGAATTTATATACGATGGAATGAATTTAAAGTAGTGATGTATATTTGCAAACAGCTTGCGCCTTTGTTTCTAGTGAAATTTCTCCCATTTCTTTATATGTTAAGGCAGGTAGATGAGCAACAAGGTACGATTATTGGTTCGTAGTCAACATTATGATGATGCTGTGGTTTTGGATGCAATCTAGGTTCCGGAATATCTGTAGTGATGTACTCTCAATGCCTACGAAGCATACATCGGTCAACGTCTGGAGGAAGGCATAAGCATTCTTATAGGAGCAGATTCATATTGGCAAATCACAACAGGGGAGATTAAACGTCTAACGGAAAGAATGACTGATGTCAATACGGTATTGGGGTGAACCAATCAGAGTCCATACAATGTACGATAATCAGACTCCAATGCAATATGTACAACATCACTCAGAAAACTTACCTGCGAGGAAGTAGAGAAATTTTGACAGCTACACGTCCTAGGGATTTCGTTGGAATGTAATAAAAAAGGGGTGAGTAACGATTTATCTTTTTATCGTAAAGAGGGTGAGCGATATGAAGAGAAGAGAAAAAGACAAGATAACAAAACTTTGATTTGTATTTGATGGCTCGGCGCATGCTGCTAACTATTTATCATTGAACGATTGCTTGGAAGTCGAAGCCAACCTCTTGCCAGATTTATTGGTAGTTCTTTTAAATTTTCGGACGGCTTAAATTGAAATAGTAGCGGATATTGATAACGCATTTCTCTAGATACTACTTAATGAATATGATAGGGACAGTCATGTGTATATTCTTATGGTTTGAAAAAAATCGACAGTGAAAGAAATTTACCAGCTATGCAGATCTTCCAAATGACTCGTGTCACATTTGCATTTACATGTAGTCTTTTCCTTCTCGCTTCAACGTAACGAAAAATAATAGAAGAAGCCCTTCCGCAATACCAGGAAACGTGTGAGAAACTGAGAAGTTCCTTTTATGTAGATGATCTTATCACTAGCGTTAAAAACAAGGAATTCGCGGAAAGGATCTACACAGAATCGTACCTTATATTAAAGGGTGGATCGATGAAACTTTGAAAGTGCAATTGTAACAGGGAAAATGTTCGACAGCTAATCCCAAAGGAGGATCGAGTTTTGAGAATGCAGAAGTTATTGGGCTTGCGTTGGGTGATTGCGACAGATAATCTAGAAGTAGATCTAGACTCTGTTGTGAATTTGCTTCAATCGGAATCAAAATATTTGACCCATTTGGTATTCTAGTTCCTTCTACAGTACGCTTAAAGCTACTTTTTCAAAATATATGGCGCAAGAAATTAGATTGGGATAAGAGTTTGCCAGAAGAACTGCAAAGCATTTGGGTTGAGTGTTACAAGTACATTCAGCAGCTTTAGGAGATTGCAATACCCCGTCACTTCTTAACGGGGAAAGGTACAATCGAATTTCATGTCTTCGCAAGTCAGTTCGCTTTTGGAGCCGCAACTTACCTACTTACGCGACAATAAAGCAAACGTATCGGTGCATCCACTATGCGCAAAGAATACAATTGCTTCCCTCAAAATCGACCAACAGAGTGAGTTGACCATACCGAAGCTAGAGCTAACTGCAGCTTTGATCGCCTCTCGTCTTCTTGCACATCTTAAAAAAAATGTTGGTGTCAAAATAACTGATTCATTTCTATGAACTGACTCACAATCGCTTTATGCTGGATAAAAGTGTCAGAAAAGCATTGGAAATCATACCTTGAGAATAGAGTTAAGGAAATAAAGACATTGTACGTTATCTCTTTTTGGAGACATTGTCCCGGTACTGTTAATCTAGCAGAACTACTCACCAGAGGTATAAGTTCGTCATCACTTGTAAATTCAACGATTTGGTTTAATGGGCCGTCTTGGTGAAATGGGCTTTACTGCATCAACTCAAGATAGCACCACACTCTGCGCACTGTATGTAAATGATGAGGATATACACAACTTCAAGAAAAACATTATACCTATTTTAAATTGCGAAGATTTTAGTAATTACTTGCTGCATTGTGTACAACTCACGCATTTCTCGGAAGAAATTGCAGCACTTCAAGGAAAAAGGGGTATGCCTTCTAAATCAAAGTTAATAGCAATTTCTCCCTTTCTAGATAATAATAAGTTCCTGCGGGTAGGTGGGCGACTTCAGCTCGCTCTTAATAGTACTGGTTAAGCTAATCCTTATTGTTATCGATGCGAGTTTTTCACTCTGGCACATCTTCAGTACTTTCAAATCTGCGATCTAAATACTTGGTTACTAAAGAAAGACTATTGATAAAAAATGTATTCAAGAACTGTTTTATCTGTAATGTACTGCATAGCAAACCAGCATCGCTCCTTTTCCCAAGGATCGAGTTTTCCGATTCAGATTTTGCAGGCCATTTGTATGTATCGGACCAATCCGGTCAACGTAAAATGTTATATATTTTATTATTTACCTATTTAAAACTGTGTCTCTTGAGCTAAGACAACTCGAAAACAATGTCTAAAATTAAATGGAAGTTGAACGAGCTCCGTGGTGGGGCGGTTTTTCGTAGCGAATAATTGGAACAGTTAAATCGGCTATTCGTGTAGCCATCTGCAAAGCAACTCTCAACATTGACCAACAGCAAACGTTGCTAGTGGAAGTCGAAGGCGTCGTCAACGCTAGACCTTTGACGTACTCTGGGGATGACCCACTGGACGTTACACCTCTTACGCCGACCCATTTTATTCAAGGTGCAAACCAAGCTTCGGGGAAAATATCGCAAGCAGTGAAAAGAGCGCTTACGTTTTTTGATTGTTTTTAAGAAGCGATGGTTAAGGGAATATCAAAAAAAACGGAAAAACTACCGTGTGGTGCTCCCCTTATTTTGATTTGAGTTCTGCTTTTTTTTTCTTAAGTCGGTACATCTGTTGTTGACATTCCCTTAAAATGTTAGCGTCATAGCTTGACATCTGCAAAAGTTACGTAGCCAAGAGTACATCTATCTTTGTGTGTGTTGGCGATTTTTTACAATTTTAAAAATGTATTTAAATTTGCAACAACGAACTTGTAAAAAACGGATTTAATGGTCCGCAAACATTGGAAATGTTGGAAAAATGTTTCGGCAACGATTCTCTAAGGAAAATGGTCGTTTACCAGTCGCACGAGCGGTACAAAAGTGGTCGTGAGTCAATCGAAGATGATGAAGGCAGTGGCAGATCATCGACATTGAAAACCGACGAAAACATTGATGAAGTAAAAGAAATGTTGGTCAATAACCCCAAATTAACCATCAGAGAGATAGTGGAAGACTTTAACGTTGCCTATGGATTCGTTTAAGACATTTTGGTTAATGATTTAAGTTTCCGTTGTGTAGCAACAGAGTTGGTGTCAAAAGACCTCAATTTCATGCAAAAAAGAGACCGTGTGATATGTGATAAAAGAGATGATTTGCGAGGCTGAATCCGATCCCACATTCATCAAAAAGATCATTACGAGACGAGACGTGGGTTTATTAGTACGACATGCAATCCAGACATCAGGCAAGCGAATGGCGTTCACCAAATGAGACGAGACCAAAAAATAACATCGTTTTCAGTCAAAAAAGAAGGCAATGCTCACGGTTTTCATGGATTACAAGGGTGAAGTGCATCATGAATTTTTGCTATAAGGCCAGTAAACAAAGAGTATTATTTGGGCGTTATGAGACGTATGCGTGAAGATATTGCCGAAAGAGACCAGAATTGTGTGCAGAAAACTCGTGGATTTTGCACCATGATAACGCACCGTCGCACAGTGCCATAATTATTCGTAATTTTTTGACGAAAAATGCAACACATACCTTACAAAAGGCACCGAATTTACCTGATTTGGCTTCCTGTGACTTCTTTCTGTTCAATCGATTTAAAAAACCACTGCGGGGAACGCGTTTCAGCAGATGAGAGGAAGTAATGGAAAAATCGCAGGAAGCACTGATGGACATACCGAAAACCGAATATAAAAAATGTTTCGAGGATTGGATCAAGCGCTGGCATAAGTGTGTTGCAGTCGATCGGGATTACTTTGAAGGGGACAATATCGATTTAGATGAAAAATCTTGTATTTTTAATTTTCTAAATAGGTTCAGAAATTTTTTGATCATGGTGGTATTTCCTAAAACTAAAATGTTTGCGTCGTTGAGCTCCAGTATACATCCCAGAGATGTTATGCTTTTAGAGGATTTAACGTTGCCTCGAACGCTTTGACATCTGGGCAGAGATGGTAAGATCAGAGCCTTTGAAGTACGATTGGGTAATGGTTCTGTATTAAGAAACCAATGTAATTAATGTATCCCCTGGAGGTAACAGATTCAACCTCACTGTTGCCCCAGGGAAGATGTTGAAAATGTTTAATTTTATTTAAAAAAAATATTCCTATTGCATACTTATTATTCAATTAAATTAATTGATCTTGAATTATTTTACGTTTATTTGAATTAGCTATTTAAAACCAAAACCTTTGTCAGTATTAGGTTATGTAACTTACATAAGAGTGAATAGACTACAGTCGTAAATTCTCTTAACTTTCACTTTCATATTCATTACATATTCATATACAAATCAGTGTGTTTTATACCTTCATCAGATTCGGGCTTATTTTAATAAAGAATTATAAAAGGTTTAACGGCTCGTGTTTTATTCTTCGTGAATCGGATGACATGTTTTCCACCCTTTCCTACAAGAACGAAGTCAATAGTCAAATCGAGAGGTTCCATTCGTTGCCTAAAAACAGACGGCATTCACCGCTCCTTTGAAGAACCCCTCGAAAGGTCGGTATACGAATATAATTCAAGTATTCATTGGACAACCAAGAAAAAGCCTATCGAACTCTTTTATGGCAGGAATGTCTCCACTGACCCGGAACAATTCGAACAATCCAGGAACAACAACATAGAATAAATCGTTAGTTAACAGAACATTTATATTTATATTTTTTTATATTTTATTTTCATTCTTACTTAAAACTAATGTACAATTTCTTACAGAATATAGCGGAAAATTAATAGTGATCACTCTGTAACTTAAAAGTTAGTATGGAGGGATACTACGATTTAATTAAAAAATAAATGAATATAAGTTTGATGTGGGGGAGACATCGGTTTTACAAAACTAATGTTCTGGGACTTCGTAAAAAAAGAAGCAAAAAAAAAACTTCGTATAAAAATTCATATAAAAATTCAAGGAAGTGAAGGAAAGAACAATTACTATCTGGAAAATATTTTAACAGATTACAAATATTTAATTAATAAACTGACATTAAACATTGACTTTTGCTGATGAATAGGATAGCAGATCACTTTTCAATAACGATTCCAGGACTTCATAATTCATAGTAAATAACCAGTCTTTAACCTTTTTTAAGAACGAATTAAAATGTATAGTTGTTCGAACAGAAAATGGTAACTTATTGAACATTAAAGGGGCTATAAACAAAAAATGATTTTTGTACGCGATTGGAACACTGACAAGATGCATGTTATTTATACGAAGACTATAAAAATGTACAGTTCTACTAGGAATATTACCGCCTTGCTTATAGAATTCTTTTAGAACTTTGAAAACGTAGAGGCGTCTCATTGGTAGAGTATGCAGGTTTTTAAATAAGGGCCAGCTCTGAGTTAGTCGACTTTTGATACAGATAATCCTAGTTAAATATTTCTGAGCTATTAATAATGGACTGAAGGAGTTATTATAAGAACTTACTCAACTTGAGATACAATACTGCAACTTAGAGTGAGCCAGGCCGTAACAAATAGACGTTAATACTTTTTTTGAACAATATTGTTTGATGAGATCCATTTTGCGCGTTATAAGGAACATATGCGTTTTCAGAGTATGAATATGATATTTTCAATTCAAGTTGAGGTCAATTAATACTCCAAGGTATTTATATTGAAGTACTGATTCAATGTTAAAACAATCATTAGAACAGGGTAAAATACTAATATAATTACTTTTTCTACAACTATGAACAGGTAAACAGAATTTATTACAATAAATTAAAATCATTTAAAACATTATTTGATATTTTGAAAGACATACGTTTTGTCTTCTCGCTAGTGATAAGTTTATGTTCCGCAAACCAAAGTCTTCCGAGATCTTTGCACTATTTTCGTACCTTGTATCAATTTGGTATGTAAAGGCTATGTCGTCTTCAAATGCAGTAGATACTCCGTTTAGATTTAGTGCGAAAAGAGAGTTAATATAAATCAAAAACAGCACAGGACCAAATACTGAACACTGTGGTACACCATTTTTTAAGATGCAAGAGTCACTAAAGCTCCCGTTTACATTTACTTTTTGATTCCTACATTTTAGATAAGAAGTAAACAATTTGTGGATTATTCCTCTAAAACCTGCATTGTATAACTTTTTTAGAAGCAGGTCATGGTCAACCAATGTCAAACGCTTTTGTCATATCGACAAAAAGAGCCATTGTGGATTTTTTGCAGTTAATACCTTCATACAATTGGCTACGCACTCTGAGGATAGCATCCTCGGTTGACATTCCTTTTCTAAAACCAAACTGATTACTAAAAAAATTGTTTTTGTTTAAAAAAGACAATATACGGGATTACATAAGTTTTTCGAAAATCTTAGAAAACATTGGAAGTAGAGAAATAGGTCTGTAGTTCGACATATTAATTTTATTACTTTTTTTAAAAAGTTGTATAACTTCAGCGCCTTTCATACCATCACTAGTACAAGACTTTTTGTTTTTTAACGAAAATATTGCCTCACAGATTTCACTTGAAGAAAATGATTGGAAGACAAAACTGTTTGGTTGTGTGTTTTCTGTTTCATAGTATTTTTTAAGTTTTATATTATGTGGATGACTTCTGCACTTTTTGCAAGTTTGTTCTTCCGTTTTATCTGCAAAAGATTGTGTGTCATCCACGGCTTTAAAAATCTATTTCTGCTCGAGATGAGAGGGGAATAAGTAGTACAATTTTTGATGTGATTTTTTTAAAATTTCAATTCGAAGCAATTGATGGGTTAGGTTCATCATAGACTGGTTCCCAAAATTCATATTGTTAACAGTCCTTTAAAAGAGCATAGTCTGTGCAATATTTCTTTTTTACAGATGAGTTACAACAATTAAGTGCATTTCTACTGGAATCAACATAAAGTGTAATCATACAATGATCTGTTAATTTCAGATCATACACAACACCATTAAACATATTCATATTGTTTTTTTGAGTGCGGATAGATATATGATCAATACAAGATTTAGTCGAGTCGGTTACACGGGAAGGTTCATTCATAAAACTCTTTAGACCATTTGACGCCATATGAAACAAATAGTTCTCAGTATACCTATCAGATTCATTTAAAATATCAATATTGATATCACCAATTACAATTATGTTCTTCTCTTTACAACAACTCAGAACATCACTTAATTCATCAATGAAGAAACATTTCGAAACTACATACAGTCTGTAAACATACAACACTGCATAGCTCTCACTCATGAAATCAAAAGACAATTTAATATTAAGCTTTAGACAATCGCATACATAACCATCCTGCACATAAACTTCTACACCTCCAGCTGAGGTGTAATGTTCATACCCCGATATTTTATAAAAATCTAATTTTTCCTCATAGAGTCAAATCTCACTCAAAAAAATGGCAACTGGTAATTTCACTAACGACTCAAGATGTGCTACCAGAGCTGAAAAAATTTTTCTAGTACTACGAATGTTTTGATGTAAACTAACAGGAATCTGAATATTCATAACAAAGACAGGATTACGAAGAAGAACAAATTGTATACGTGAAAAATAACAAGCGACATGGTTCCAAGCTTACAGCCAGATATCAAAAAGAAACCGTGAAAGAAAATCATCCCACTACAATTATAACTGAATCTGGATGGAAGATTTTCCTCCACAGGCTTCTTATAAAAACCACAATGGCAAATGTCCAAACACTCGACTATTCACATTAAAAGATTTTCGCACTAAATACGGGAATAGCACGAATGCAAGACGTAACTTTTCGACATATACATATAATAGGCAAAGACGCCCATTCGCTACAAAAACGCAAACCCTTATAAACCAACATATCCGAACAAGCCTACTTCTACCTCTCCTACAACATGAGTTGTCACAAATTACAACCTACATAGCATATAGCAAGCAAACTTATGCACGAAAATATTTTAAATAAAGAATACACTTTTTACGTTGGAAAACAATATTGTAAAACAGTAAATGAAATACCAATTTACAAGAAAGAAAAATTGTTAGATGAAAGTAAAGAAAACTGTATACTAAAATTTTTAAGCCAAAAGGTAACCTGCGAGGTAATAAGCAATCATCACATACCGGAATTGGAAGAACTATCCGAAGGAGTCAATTTCCTCAACAACTTTTAGGGTAAACTCGAGGGTAATAACACAACTCAGGTTCTAAACGGAACAGATCTAGTTAAATTTCACAACGCGTCAATCAGCATCAACAGCAAAAACTTATTTCTGAAGAGGTAACAAAAGCCATAATCCTACCGCCATTCTTTTAGCCATCTCATATCTAAACTGATGTCGGAGAGTTTCTGTCATTAGAATTAATCAAGGAACTTTATATAAATAATAACAAAGAAATTCAAATCTTTCAAACCAGTAAATAACTTCACCAATGGCTTGACTACATTATTTTCGCTTTCGTATTTGCAATGCTACGAGTTACCATAAAAAAATCTATAACTACATCAAAGAGAAAACAAAAAATAGTTTTATCCGCA
Source organism: Volucella inanis (assembly GCA_907269105.1). Classification (NCBI taxonomy): domain Eukaryota; kingdom Metazoa; phylum Arthropoda; class Insecta; order Diptera; family Syrphidae; genus Volucella; species Volucella inanis. The sequence goes on from OU026158.1 coordinate 9,936,939, forward strand.
CAACAGGCAATAGAACCGAAAAAAAACCAAACCCGTGAAGCTAAAAATCCTGACAATGCTAATTCCTTATAATATAAATAAGTAAGTGATAAGTAGAAAAAGTTAAGTTGTAATATTGTAGTATTAGACGAATAAAATTGTGTAAAGCACTTTCGAACGCGCCTCATTGTGCAAAGTGAACGCACGAAATCGCCGATTGTGCTCAGGCCAGTGAAGCACCCGCTCACATTGCGGAAGAAATGGAAGGCAAGGCCGCTGCGGAAGAGGTCCCTGCCACTTTGGCGAATGCAACTGTCAAAATTGCCACGGACACAGGAGAAAACATTGATATCGACGATAATTGCAGAACCGCAAAAAAGAAAAAACTGCTACTTCTACGTCAGGAAATCGAGGCGCTGGAGGACTCCCTCACCCCAAAACTACACCGCTTGTCCATTACTGAAGTAGAGTCAATGGTCTCAACATTTTCTGGAGACGATGCCTATTCGGTGGACAAATGGCTTTCAGATTTTTAAAACGCAACTAGGTTATGTCGAGGTTCGGATTAATTTAAATACATGACCATGCGTCGTCTGTTAACGGGAACTGCAGCCATTTTTTTTGCGATGATGCTGTTGAGCATCAAATACCACCGAACTAAAATCTGCCCTACTAAAGCAATTAAGACGTTGCGCTACCATCAATGATGTCTACAAATAGTTGCCGGTCACGAAAGTGACATCGTAAACTTAATAATAGAGAGACTGAGGGATCGCACCGCCTTTGCGTGCATACTCTACACAGGCAAGAACCTCAAAGAACTTCAAGATCTACTGGTCGTTTACGAGAAGAAGAAAATGAGTGACATTAACTTTTCGGCGCCTGTACAACACCGGATACATCAAGCCGCCAGCGACCATTCCTCAAATTCACTGCTTCAACTATTCACAATACGGGCACATTGCAAGGATAACATCGCGAAAAACTGCAACCAGCCAGCCAACCAGATGAATACCGTGAAGCAAAGGTCGACGACGAAGTGCAACCTATTGAGTTAAGTGAAATTTTAAGTATTGCTTTTGAAAATCGAGGCTTAAGAAATAATAGACAAATAAAGTGTTCATTTTTAATTGACAGTGGCAGTCCGGCCAGTTTCTTTTCTAAGGATCTCGTTCCAATATATCCACTTTATTATTAAAAAGTCAAATCCGACTACTACACCCTAAATGGGGATAAAATTGAAACCCTTGGCAAGGTAGACTTTAATATAGTATGTTATTTCATTATTAAATAAAACGCGCTATATCTCTAAAATTATAGTTGGAAATCAACTTCTGCCAAAACTACTTCTCCTTGTGCGAGACTTCTTCAAAATATTTAACGTAAATTTTTATATGATATCTTAGTACAAAGATAATAATAATAAATTAAGGGAACAAAAAAAAATAAACAGGTTTGTTTTCATCTAATGACATTGCTCAAGCCCGGAATAAGTGTGTAAAATATGATTGCTTAAGAAAAATCCAAAATCCAATTGATAACGAATATATGTCCGAAAGAGTAATGGTTGACAAGAGTACTCGCGTTCATGAGTCTCATTGCGGTTACGAGATTGACAATTGTAATAATAAACATTCCACCGAATCGCCTTCCGAGTGTCCAAGAAAAGAAACATTAAGTAGTGAGCTTATCGATTGCGTGTCTTCCGAGTGCGTTTCTGATTATGTAGGTTGTTCTAATACTAGTAGGTTAAATGAATTTCTTAGTGAAATGTCTTCTGCTCAGGCATGTTCCGAGATTGAAGCAGGAAATAAGATCGCTAATTTTTCCGATTGTCAAGTTAAGGAAACATGTACTGACGTGGTCCTTGATCAGGTTTTTTTTATAATCCCGAGCGCGCACCAAGGGGATATGAATGCTCTTTAACTGGCTTTAAGCCTTTATGTCCCAAAAGAAATGAAAAGTAGTATAATAACACATATTCATGAAAAGATAGGACATTTAGGATTAGGAAGAACTTACCAACAGCTTAAAAGTTATTATTGATTTCCCGGTATGAAATCCAAAATAGTAAAATTTATAAAAAACTGTCTGAAGTGCATAATGCATATGGCTCCAGCGCGTATATTAAAGAAACCTTTACATAGTATTCCCAAAAAAAGCGATACCTTTCGATACCGTTCACGTTGACCATTTAGGTCCACAGCCTTTATTGGAAAACAAACGAAAACACTTGTTAGTGATAGTAGATGCTTTCATGAAGTATGTTAAATAGTCTCCTATTAATTCGACAAGTGCGAAAGAGGTCATTGAGTATCTGAAAATTACATTCAGTACTATAGTCGACCGAATAAAATAATTTCAGATCAAAGGGGATGTTTCACATCTTTACAGTTCAGCAAATTTCTGTTAGATAATAACATGGTCCACATTAAAGTCGCTACGGGTTCTCCCCAGGCTAATGGTCAGGTAGAGTGGGCTAATCGCGTACTAACACCAATGCTAAACAAACTAAGTGAGCCAATTGATCAATCAGATTGGGCTTCGAAGCTATGAAGTGTAGAATTTGCATTGAATAACTCGGTACATTCTTCTACCTGTAAGACACCCGCAAGTCTGCTCTTCGGTGTAGATCAACGGGACCCTAAGGTGGACCTTCTCACAGAGATTTTAGATGATAGACGGAAATTCTCGGAAAAAGATTTCGACACTAAGAGGCGGGAGGCGGGAGGCGGAATGGTCAATAATCGAATTTCAGTGCCGCAACGAGAGATATTTTTCGAACAGAAATAAAGGTGCCCGGTAATTTATAGTTGGGGATTATGTTGTAATTAAAAACGTTCACTGCTCCCAGAGAGTAATAATTCCGAAGTTCAATGCGCCGTATGTCGTCCAGAAATTGTTTCCTTACGACCATTACGTAATTAGAGACATTGAGAACTGCCAAGTCACACAGCTCCCGTACGATGGTGTTATCGAATCAATCCACATGCAACCTTGGAAAGATTAGGATGACTAGATACGATCTTCTTAATCAATCATATGGTAAAAGCAATACAAGCCCTAGCAATAAGTGTAATTCTGTTATGTCTCTAAGATAACATATGTATTGATTCTTTATGACCGATGTCGATCACACATAAGCCCTTTCCAACGCGCCCCATTGTGAAAAGTAAACGCAGCAGATTCGTCAAGTCAGGCATTAGAGCTGACCGAATCCACCATCATGGTTTTTGAGAAGACGTGGGCAATGGCGAGCATTTGAGAGGAGATAGATTAAGAAAAAGAAAATAAGTTGTAAGATAATAAAAGAGGAAAAAGTATTAAAATAAAGTGTGTTTAGGAAGAAAAATCAAAAAAAAGAGTTTAGAATAGATCTTCTTTTTTTTCCTAAAACTTTTACGCAAAGTCATCCATACCTAGCCTCACGGTGGAAACAGCAGACCACTATCGATCGGTTGGAGAGGCAAACCTAAACCAGAATATAGAGAAACAAACGACAATATAGCAAACCATAACCAGATATGCAATTTACATTACTAAGAACCTGGCAACTCAACAATTAGAGCAAGATCACCAAGGCAATAATTTTTTAGGTCAGTAAGTTCTTCGCTCCCATACTTCGAGTACAAAACGAAGAGTGGAGCAACTTTAAAATTTCTAATAAATACTGGCAGTAACAAAAGTTACATCTTAGTTGTGTCAAGTACTCCTTCGCAAATAAAACCGCAATTCTACTTAGCTCAGTAGGCAGTAATATCAAAATTACACACTAAACTACGTTGAATCTTTTCGGATCCTAGTATTCTCCCCCTAAATTATTTACCCTACCCACACTAAGGCTTTTCATGTCAAAATCGGCAACGACAGTCTAAATTAAAATTCCAATCAAACAACTTATCTCTGAATCTGTGAAAAAGATGACTATAAGAAAATCTCATTTAGATCAATCACAAGTAACAAATCTTCACTAGGTTTTTTTTTTTATAATCCCGCGCGTGCACCAAGGGGATATGAATACATTTTACTGGCTTTTCTCTAGGGCGCGGGCGGGTGGTGTAATAGTTTGAAACTCAGGTGTATAAGGTTTCGATATTGTTGACAGAGGTGGTTGTAAAACTGGAGCCAGTGCATCCTCAACCAGTGGTTCTTAGTACGTGGTAGTTGTTAGTTTGTTACACTTAGCCCAACCAGCAACCACTCCAACATCAGTGTTATGCCTGCATGTCAGGGTTGACGCCGACGGGATTTTCATATAACTACATACAAACTCTATGAAAAGACTTTTTCAGAGAATTGCCTCGCACGGGATTCAAACCTTTGACCCTCTGCTTGAGGAGTCTACGCATATACCACTGCACCACGGCTACCCCGTGCTTGTAAAGTATCCCTATTTATTCTCCGAACCTAATGAGTAACTTACCTACGCGACAGTAGTAAAAGGTGAGATTAATAAAACTAATAATGATCATATTTACTCAAAAAACTATCCCTATTCCATGGCACTGAAACCTATAGTAGACGAGGAAATAAAGAGGCTTCTCAGCGGTGGGATCATAAGACCTTCACCGTCTGGGTAGTACCCAAAAAGCTCAATACCTTTAGGGAAAAAAAAATACAGATTACTTATTGACTATCGTAAGCTAAACGCAATAACGATAGCCGACAAATATCCCATTCCGGAGATCAACGAGGTCTTAGCTAACCTCGAAAAAAACAAATGTTTCACAGTCACTTAAAAAGTGGCTTTCACCGAATCGCCTTAAGAGAACGCGACATCGAAAAAACTGTTTTCTCGGTGAACCACGGGAAATATGAGTTCACAAGACTCCCGTTTGGGCTGAAATATACCTCAGCGATATTTCGAAGAGCATTGTACCATATCCTCGGATTGCATGTTGGTTATTGGCGCTGTTACGTCTGCATAGACGATATAAGAACATTTTCAAGGACTGAAGAAGAAGAAGTCAAAAATATTTCACTTATTTTTGAAACATTAGATAAAGCCGATAGACAGTCCAGGCCGATAAATGCGAATTCTTTCGGAAATCTGTAGATTTACTTGGTTCTTGACGAAGGAATCGAAACAAACCCCGAGAAGGTCAAGGCTATTGTAAATTTCCCACCACCACAAAACTTAAAGGACCTAAGATCGTTTTAACGTCTGGCAGGTTATTATAGACGTTTTATATGTAACTATGCTAAAATAGCCCACCCTCTAACTTGCCTTTTAAAAGGGGAAGGAGGTCGACTCTCCAAAAATATGTATAAAAAGATACCTATTAAATTAAACCAAGAATCTTTACAGGCATTCGGCCCTTATTTCCAAAGAAGCCATACTTTCATATTTTAATTTAGACGAAGAACACGAACTCACAACTGACGCATCGCAATACGCAATATTATACTCAAGAAAATTTATCTGGTATATTCAAGAGATATCTAAATCCTAGAGTAATAAATGGAACCGAAACAATAGAAATTCGGGCTGATATAACAAATATACCCCCTTTACTTCAACAACTAAAAAATATGCCAGACCCAAACAGAAGTTGAAGACGTACCAAAAGAATCTGATCAAGAGTTCATAATTCTACAATATTATAAAAGAGCCCATCGAAATGATAACAAAAACCAATTTCAAATTATGGAAAGATTTTATTTTCCCAAGATGAATTCAAAAATAAGGAAAATAGTAAAACAATGCATAACGTGTAAAGAACACAAGTACGAAAAGCATCCAAGCAACCAAATCCTGAAATCTACCCCTATTCCGGAATATCCCGGACACCTTTGCAAATCGACATTTTCTCAACAGAGAGGCAGTTAATCCTTAAGTAAGTTTACTATCTGTAAACTTACAAAGTTTGCACAGGTCAGATTACTTAAGTCAAAATCTATAGAGGACATAAGAAAAACATTAGGAGAACTCTTGTTCTTCTTCGGGGTCCCAAAGATTGTCGTGCTAGACAACGAAAATTCTCTAAATTCGGCTTCCAGAAAGTTAATGATGGAAGAAAAGTTAAATGTTTCCTTGTATAAAATTCTTTCCTAAAAGAGCGAGGTCAATGGTCGAAACGAAAGTTTCCATTCGACTTTATCGGAAATCATGCATTGCCTAAAAACAGACGACATTCACCGCTTCTTTGTAGAACTCCTCGAAAGGTCGGTATATGAATATAGTTCAAGTATTCATTCCACAACCAAGAAAAGGCCTATAGAACTCTTTTCTGGCAGGAATGTCTCCCCTGACCCTTAACGATTTGAACAATCCAGGAAAAACAACATAGAAGAAATCATTAGCAAACAGAATAAAAATCTAAATACTAGGTGGAGTGAAAGGTAACCTCCTTTGGAATGAAAACCAATTTTTTTTAAATGATTTTTTATTTTATTCAATAAAGTCCCCTTTTAGTTTGATAGATTTATTCTAGCGATTTTCCAACTTCTTGATCCCGTCCGAAAAAGTAATTTTCCGGAAGGTCTGCAAAATACTCCTCCGTGGCGTTGATGATTTCCTCGCATGAGCTGAATTATTGATGAGCCATCTTTTGGAGTTTGGGAAGAGATAATAGTCCGAGGGAGCCAAATCGGGCGAATACAGTGAATGCTACAGCAATTGGCGCCGTAAGTCATTGATTTTAACCATGGTTGCGATGGTTTTGTGCACCGGTGTATTGTCTTGCTTCATGTGAGGACGTTTTGCAGCGATTTCGGCCTTCAATCGCTCCAATAATGCACAGTAATACTCGCTGTTCACTTTCCGGTCAGCCAACACCATTTTATGTATTTTTTTCGAGATTGTCCTCTGTAACCGCATCGGAGGGACTGCCGCAGCGGACTTGATCTCTAGTGGAGTTGCGGCCACCACGAAACTTTCGAAACCAATATTTGACGGTGTTATCTGAAAGACCATTAGCCCTACAACATTTATTCAACTTTTCTTTTGTTTCCTTCGCCGTTTTGCCTCTCAAAAAATAATGTTTTATGAGAGAACGAAAACCGTTTTTGTCCATACTCAACATGATGCCAAACAAGTCAACAACAATCAGCTGTCAAAACAAAACCTCAAGGCACCATAACCTTTCTTGCAGTAGCAGCGCATTCTGGCGATCAAGGCGGTTACTTTTCACTCCACCTAGTATTCATAACTCGAGGATTACGAAGAAGAACAAATTGTATACGTGAAAAACAACAAGCCTCATGGTTCCAAGCTTACAGCCAGATATCAAAAAGAAACCGTGAAAGATTATCATCCCACTACAATTATATCTGAATCTGGAAAGAAGATTTTCCTCCACAGACTTCTTATAAAAACCACAATGGCAAATGTCCAAATACTCAACTATTCAAATTCGAAGATTTTCGCACTGTATAATAGGCCCACCAAATATTCGTTACAAAAACGCAAACCCATATAAACCAACATATCCGAATGAACCTACTATCAGCTCTCCTACAACATAAGTTGTCACAAATTACAACCTACGTAGCGTTGCTATATGCAAACTTATGTACGGAAATAATATTCATATATTCATAATATAATTCATTATATGTTAGTATGTCTGTAAGTGTTTTTTTATTTGCTGTATTTTTGAGGAGGTTTTCTATGTTGTTTTGCTCTGTATTAATGCGGTTACTTATATATTTTTAAATCTTTTAATCATTTGAGAGTTTAGTACATGTTCCTTTTCTAATAAATTTGCTAAATCGTTAATGTTAGTTTTAATACTGTATTTTGTATTTAGTCATGAATTTTAATTGCATCTTATGCATCCATATTCCCTGTTATTATCTTAATTGCGGAGCCTAATCCGTTAATCAGTCCGCGTTTGTTTGCTTTAAGGAGATATAATGTTTGAAGTCTTCTGTTCAGTTCTTTGATTTTTAGTTTTGTTATTTGGAAAGAGTTATTGATATTAGTATGTTTTTGGAAGAGATGGTGAGATTTAGTGATATCTTCTGTGTTGTTATTGTAGTCGTAAAGATTTATAATGTGTATTAAATTTTGGAGCTAGTGATGTATCTAGATGGTCCTAGTCGGAGGGGTTATATGCTATGCTTGAGAATGTTTTGAGAATCTTGGTGTTAGTTTGTTGCGTCTAGCTTCTTTTCTAAAGACTGGTTTGCCTTCAACTACTTGTTCCGGGGTTTCTCTCGATTTGTTTAACTTTTTTTTCTCGCGTCAGTAATATTTTTTACTATTTCTTGAATTTTTGGATATAATTCATAGAGGAATTCGTTTAGCTTTTCAAGGTACTCGTGTTCGTTTGAGAAATCAAGGGTTTTCCCAAACCTGTAGGGCTTGTATCTGTATCTCTATGTTCAGTAGTGAGTCTGTGTTCTCGTCTTTTTCATAGAGTAAGTCTATTATATATATTTCTGTAAGGGTTGTGTGAAATCTTTTTACTGGACCATTGCTACTGGTTTGTTGGAAAGATGTGTAGTGCAAGGTTATTTCATGTTGCCTACAGAAAATATTGGCAACAAATTCCGATCCCTGATCACAAACAATTTTTGTTGGGATGCCGTAAAGACTGATGTACTACTTTGTACTTACTTCTTAACATGGTTATGCTGCTTCTACAACTTAGAGTGTATCCGCAAGCGAATTTAGAGAATTTATCTATTAAGGTAAGGATAATATTTTTATTTATGCTGTATAAGTCTATAAAGGTAATTTTAGTGGTTTTAGTGGAATTTCGGGTTCTTCAAAATGGGTTTCTGGGTTTCTATCGTATTTAAGAATCTTACATTTGTCACAGTTTTTAATCGCTTTCGTTTTCAAATCTTTCATTTTAGGAAAGTAAACTTCCCTCTTCAAATGTAGGTTTCGTTTATTCCCCTGTGATTTGAGTTTTCGTGGTAGTTTCTAATAAGTATTTCTTGATCTTACTCTACTACAATCTAATGTCCCTAAGGATTTCTGTGCATATAACTAATCGGAAAGTTTTATTTTGGCTGAAGAGCAGGTGGACTGTACGGAATGTGTTATCATTTGAATTTATTTGGAGGAAAAAAATTTTAAAAATGTCTACTATTGTTTTCTCATCGAATTTGTCTTCGAACGGTCCTTCTTTCTTTATTTTTAAATATTTTTTCTGTAGTTCTTGGTGAACCTGTGTTTCTTTCTTCAAGAATTATGTGTATGTTGAATTTGTTAAGTGGTTTCTCCGATATGGGGATTCCATCATTCAAATTTTCGTCGCCGCTATGCACGGTGCTCAAAGTTTCTTCGTGATTATTAAATAATTCTTGGTTAACGTTATTGATTTTGATACGACTAAGGGCGTCTGCATTCGTGTTTGGTTTTCCCTTTTAAAAAATGATTTCGTAATCGAATTTTTCAAGCTTGAGTCGCCAATTAACAAGTTTGGAATTCGGTTCCTTCACGCTCATAAGCCAAGTCAAAGGCATATGGTCAGTTATTATTTGAAATTTCCTTCCGAAGTTATATGGGCGAAATTATTTTGTGGCCCAGATTAAAGCCAAGAGTTCTTTCTCTATGGTTGAGTAATTTTTTTCACTTTCCGAAAGGGTGCAGCTAGCGAAACAAATAGGCTCATTGTTACATATGCGACCTTAAGAAAGGATAGCTCCCAGGGCTAAGTAGCTAGTATCTGTGGTAAGTATAAATATTTTTTCGAAGTCTGGATGTTGTAAGGTTGGGTCATTCATCAATATGTTTTACATGTTTCGAACGCTTCGGTATATTTGTTGTCTATGATAATTTCGACATTTAGCGAGGTCTTTAGTAAACTTGCTATAATAACCTATTAACCCTAAGGAAGCTTTTATTTCTTTTCGATTTCTCGGCTTGGGGAGGTTTTTTATGGCATTGATTTTCGATAGGTTAGGTTTTACGCCTTCGGGGGAGATAACATGTCCTAGGAAGGCTATTTTTTTACTGAATTTTTAAGTTAGTTTCTTTTAGTTTTTTGAATAATAGTTCTATACTTTCTAGGAATGTGGAGTACTCGTATATGATAATGTCGTCGATTTAAACTACTCAAACTTTTCCAATGAACTCTTTCAGGGCATTGTCCATTACCCTTTGAAAAGTCGAAGGAGCATTTTTAAGACCAAATGGCATTCTTACGAATTCGTAATGGCTTTTTTCAACTGTTAACGCCGTTTTTTCTATGTGTTTTGGGTTCATTTCTACTTGGTGAAATCCGCTTGCTAGATCAAGCGATGTAAAATATAGACACTTGCCAAGTTTATCCAGTATTTCTGAAATATTCGGAATTGGGTATCTATCGGATATTTTTTTAAATTGACTTTTCGATAGTCATAGAACAATCTCCATTTTCTATGTCTGCTGGCATCTTGTTTCTTCGGGACAATCCAAACTGGAGAGCTCCATGGGCAGTAGCTATGTCTTATGATTTATGATTTCACATGTTAGTGATTCGGTTTTTTACTTCTTCCTTATGAATAAACGAATACCTGTATGATTTGGTATGGATTGGTACTTCGTCGGTGGTTTTTATGTCATGTTTGATCTTATTCGTAAAGAAAAGTGTAATGTAGTTTCTACATAGTGTAAGGAGTTTTTTTGCGTTCTTCTGCGTTCAGATGGTTTGTTCTGAACCAACACGTTTGTAAATGATTTATTTACAAACGCGTTAGTAGGTTCATGGTCCTCTGTTTCGCTGTTGAAGTTATTTATTTCGATGAAGTTAGTGAGATCATATGCTTCACCATTTAGGGGTTGTTCAATGATGATCTTTTAGTCGTTTTCAGAAAGTTTTACTAGTTCAAGTGTGCTGTACCAGCTTTTGGCTTGACTTAGGCACAGATATGGGTTTAGTTCTGTTGTGTTGATGTAAATATTGCAATTTTCCTTATTGACAGGAATTTTCACAAAAAGTTTAGATTTGGAAGGTATTACGAGTTGACCGGAAATGTAGTTGGGTTTGAGATGGATTTCGTTAGTGGCGTTTGTTGTGATAAGGGTTTTGTTTTCGAAATCAAGTTTAGCGTTAAGTGATAATAGTGCGTCAATACCTAGTAAACTATCAAAGTAATAGTGGAATTTGAATATCAGAAATATTAAGAAACCTGGTTGATTGAATTCAACAAAAATGGGCATAATTGATTCTTTGTTCAATTAGTATTTTTTGAACACTGTGGTAATGGTTATTGTCTCACAGTTAATCTGCCTATCTTGTGGTAAAGTTTATTAACTATGTCAAAGCCCCAGTGTCTAGTAGCAAACAAAGGGGTCGCCGAAATATTTATGTATGGCAAGATTGCCAGATGTTTCGTTTGATCTATGTATCCGGTGGCTTGTTCGACGCTTGTTTGAAAAAAATTTCCTCATTCACGATATTAAGTGGGTCATTCTTGAATAGACTGTCAAACTGTTGATAATTATTATTTTCTAAATTGTGCTTTTCTTAAAGATTAAAGTATAACCTTTTTGTGTTTCTGGTTTGCTGACTAGGGCTTGCTTTGATTTGTGGGTGATACCTTGTCAGGTTTGGATCAGTTTGAGTCTGCTCTTTTGGTTCTTGGTATCTTGGGTTCCTATTCTGTGTCTTTGGGTTTGTTCTAGTATGTAGATTTATTGAGTTGGAAGGTTTGGTTTGGTTTCTTTCGTGTGAAGATGGGCCTGGGGTCGAATTTCTTAAATGAGCTTTGTTTTGTGGGGAATTGTAGGATTTATATTGATGAGGTCTTTAATGGTTTGGGTTTTGATTATACTCTTGGTACGAAATATTTTGTTCTTTGATGCACTGAGTCAGTGCTATAGCCAAAGAGTCTGGCTGCATAGCTCTGACTTTGGATCCTAGAGGCTCATTAAATCCGCTGAGAAATGATTTGAGGCACATTTCTGAGTAGAGATTAGTTTTGGATTTAATGACATCCTGTTGTCATCCTCGTAGATCAGCACTTTGTTGCAAATGGCGGATTGTAATTCCATTATTTGCCCGTAAAAAGATTCAACACTTTTGTGTAGTTGTTTTATTCGATGCAGATCTTTTATCAGGGATTTTTCCGTACGTTTGTCAGAATAATGAAGAATGAGATTCTTTTTGATATCATCCCAGTTGAGAGTGGTTTCGTACATATTGAGAATCTCGTTGGCATTACCCTTAATTTTATTACGTATGGCTCTCAACAAAATTTATCCATCTGGGGTGTTATCGGTTCTCTTAATGTAGAGGAGGATTTCCTCCACATTATTGAGGAACTCATATAAAAGTCTATGGTTGCCGTCAAATTTCGGAAGATCCTTGATGGCATCCGGAATTCTTAATGAATTGAATATGTCTATGTAGTTAGTTAATATATTAGGAGCTTGCTCCAAATGATTATTGTTCATTGTTTCAGATTTGGGAATGACGAAGAGGTTTCGTGAGGAACTCCTGAATCGGTAGTTTCTGGGATAGGGGATAAGTTCTTTGACAGTCCTCTTAGGTTGTTTGGGTCAAATCTAGATTTTTGTTTCGACATAAATTGATATAAATGCTTAGTAGTATAATATAATTGAATCTATTTTTTTAGATCATATACGATAGTTCAAAATTGTATAAATATAAAATTTGTGTTTATTATTAATTACGTAGTTCCTTAATATTTATTTATAATTTTCTTAGTAATATATGTATATTTGTATCTCTATATAAATTTTATATTCTTACATCACATATTATAGTTCAAAGTTTTTTGAATATACTCCCTTTATTTATTATTTATTATTTATTTTAACTGGAGTGCCTTGCGATAAGGGTCGCAGTTCTTTTATTTTAATTTTATTTTAACTTGAGTGCCTTGCGATAAGGGTCGCAGTTCTTTTATTTGGAACTGGAATTCTTTGCAATAAGGATCGCAGTTTTATATAGTTATGTCACATACAATAGTCACTAACATGCACCCAATAAAAATGAAAATGCCGATTAGTAGCATTGCCGATGATACTGATGATGGTTGAGGTCAGCTGATGTGGATGAGCGATGATGATAGTGGTCAGATGATGTGGATGAACTATGGCGATTGTGATGAGATGATGCGGATAAACGATGGTGGTTCAACGGTGAACAATACACAATGCTTTATTAAACATTTTTTTACAATTATTTATAGGTTTAATTTGATTACTTTATAATTTTAAAATATACATTTCTTCTGCTTTAAGACATAATTGTCGTATAAGGTAGTGAATATTACAATATTCTTTACAAATTTGAAACAAGCTACCAGATAAACGTATTTCAGCGAAACAAAAACAAATAAATATGCAAAGTTTACAGATTTCAACACTTTTATTTTATCTGCCACAGACGAAGTGTGTGGGGCTGGGCATTGTGAGTTTCGATTTACCTTTGTTCGGAAAATTTGCTTAGGTAAAGGTGCAGGTGTGCAATTTACAGAAGAGCATAGTGTACTGTAGAGAAAATGAAGATTTCCTGTTGTTGGGACACCATGTAGAATTGCGTCGGCGTTTAGTTTTTCTCTTTCAATTTCATTAATTTTCCTTTGTAACATGGATACTTCTTGCTCCAACTGAGAGCACAAAACAGATTCAGGTCTTTGTTCTAATATATCAATCCGCACTGATAACGCTGACAAAGATCTATTAATATCTTAATTTTTTCATTTTTTATTCATTATCGCTTATAAATAGGGTTATAACAAATTCAATTATTAAAAAAAGCAGCGAATAGAATAAATCATTAATCATTCGGGAACTTTGAAGTTAGTGTTGAATGATCGCAAAAAACATTGTACTCAAATTATAACTGGCGTGGGGTACCATCAGTTGATCTTACGTTACAAAAAATAAGAGCAATTTTTTATATAAATAAAATAAACAAACAAACAATTTTGAGGAGCAAATAAATGATTGGTTGCAATAAAAATTGAAAGTCATTTTGCATTTTATTATTAAGTTGTTACTTTTAAAATTAACTCCAAGTTACACGGGTCCACTGTAAATAGTTTGACTTCTTTTAAGAAAGAGTTGAGGTTTTAAATTAAACGTGCGGATATGGGAAGATATTAAAGATTCTACGAGAGGAAACTGAATAAAAGTTCAGAAAATGAGTTTTGTTCACGCGTGAAATGTCAAATAGTGCCAAATTATTCACCCGTAAGTTATAAACTGAAGAATTCCTGTGTCACATTACGGCTTTGTTGTAATGTGAATGTAAATATTCCTGACTGGCAAGATGCGCAGGTTGATAAAGAGGGGCCAACTTTCTGCGTAACGATTCTTTTTGCACATGATTCGGATCATATGCTTTTGGGCAATTAGTAGAGATCTCAAGGTATTCATGTAGGTACCTCCCCAGCTAACAATACCATACTGTAGTTTCGAGTAAACTAAGCCATAATAGAAAATTAAAAGAACTTTTCGCGAGCAGTATGGCTTTGGCAGACACTTGCATGAAGAGAGATCTTAAATTTATCCAAAACACATTGTATTAGATTGAAGCTCATTATTTTACTTTTTTCGCTGATAATAAGCTTGTGAATTGTAAAGCAGTTCTTAAGTAGTTCGAGGTCATGGTTGACTTTCGCCACACATTCTTGAATCCAAAGATCGGTGTACATGAAAGCGATGACATCGGCAAAAGCCTTCGTTTACCATTAATATTTTGATTGAAAAGATAATTAATGTAGATAAGAAGTAAGATTTAAAACTTCAAACGAAGAAAACTGCAGAAAGCAGAAACTGTTACTTTGCATTGTTTCTTTAATTAAACCCGATGAAATATTGCAGTTGCAACTGGAAAGTAGCTCAGGGGGTTTTAAGATCTCTGAGATATTGACAAAATACTCATTGAATTTATTTGCTATTAAGCGTGGATCAGATTCGATTGAATTATCGACTTCTATATTTTGAATACTATTAGATTTCTTTTTCCTACCGAAAAAACTATTTACTAATCCCCATTCTTTCTTAGGGTCTCCTCCAAATTGGCTTAAGCGGTTCGCGTAGTAGGTGTCGCATGCTTGAAGAACCATACTGTTATGTCTTTTACACAATTTAGTGTAAAATAGTATTTATAGGATGTTTTTTTACCTTTTTCTCGAACTCTCTTTTATCTTTAATAAGGTTTAATAGACGTAATGCCATCCAGGGCTAAAAAACGCGCTGACTTATTTTAAAAACAGAAGCATTGTTAACATGTTTAATTAGAGTTGAAACAAATTTATCGTAGGCCACCGAAGGATCGTTTTCTTAAAAAACGGGTTCCCAGAATTCATACCTGAGCCTCTCACGAAGACAGGAGTAGTTTACTTGAACTTTCCCCTCATAGCAAGTTTCCACAGGAGAAAAATCTGCTAGAACATTAAGCACACGCAGGCACTATTGAAAACAGCATTATTGTTTTTGTTTAAACGCAGAAAAATGTGATCGATGCAACTATTGGTTGAATCTGTTATGCTAGTAGGAACATTTACTATACTTTTTAAACCAAATGAAGCCATGAGAAGTCCGTATCCGAATCGTTAAGGAAGTCAATATTTATATCGCTTATGAGTATTAAATTCTTGGCTTTTATAAATATTATTTAAAACGGTATGGAACTCTTCGATAAAAGCACTTTTTCAATGCTAAGTTCACTTTTATTATATCCGCACTAATTAACTTGATTTTAACACAGTCATGCCGATACCGCTTTTTATATGAACGGCAGTGGCACCGGCAGAATAGGTGTCATTGCAGTTATGAAAAGAAAAGTATCCATCTATGTTAAAGGAATCAAATTCATTTTGATACACCCATAATAAAGGCAACTTCTCAAGAGACTGAATGTGGACCAAAAATTATCAAAATTCTTTAGCAGACTCCGAATATCTTGATGAATGCAAAAGGATTCTTTAGAAATAGCAACAAACGTATTATTATCACAATGAGCATTGTTTATGTTTTTAGTGGTATGAGGAGTGGGATTGTTTACATTTAAGTTAAGTAAATTCACTGCAGTGTCTTCAAATCAGAAGTGCACGTTATCTTAATAGAATTATCGCCCTCTGTGTTTTTCATACAAGCGATCCCATCCTTGTCCGCAAAAATTTATAATTTGTTGATGTACGCATATTGTATAGTATGTTAGTCTCTCGTTTATGTACATGTTCTCTATTGCTGCTTGATTGCTGATAACAGTCGTTTTAAATTTTCCTCTCACCTCGTTCTTGCTCTCATTATTTTCTCTTTCATGTTGAGGGAGACAAATTTGACGAACAAAACGTTTTTTGTTTTGTTTACCGCTGCCGCTGCCGCTGATTGAGACGAAGATGTATCAGCTGGAGAAAAGCGAAGTTTTATTTTCTTCAAGTAGCAATAATCAATGTCGCCGTACCTGACATCGACGTATAGCCCGTTGCAAAAAACTTTAAGAATGAGTTCGGTGTTTGTTGTTGGTGTTGTGCTGGTATTTTTAATAGGAACATTGAAGATTTCAATGCTGCTCTCAAGTAGTTTTCGTTCTAGGCTGTTGATCTTCAGCTCCAGTGTATTTTTTGCTTGTACTGTTTGTTTGCAGTTGTAAGCGCATCGATTTCTTTGAATATCGATTTTCTTTGAATACTATATATTTCGGAGATACTATTTCTTTGTAAACCATTTCTAGGGTTATGGTGGGATTTGATGATTCCTCAGAAGTTAAGGCTGTTGCAATGGACCGATTTGACTGATTTTGTTTCTTGATTCTGAGTGGTTCGTTTGTGTGCGGAGATTGTTAATTAATTAATTATAGTAATTATCTTTGAATAGAATATTGAAGTTTTTGACAATAGTGTTCAGTGTAGCAAGTAGCTTGTTGTGGGTCACCGAGATAATAATAAATAAAAACTTTGGTATTCTATAGAAAGTCATTCTCAAATTTCTGGCAGTGTCGAGATATTCGATTTTGGAGCCACGAAGCAAAACATCAGGAAAATAGGAAAGCTTAAACTATTTTTTACCAATAACGATACATTTGGCTTTAAGGGGATTAAACTAGAGTCCATTTTCACCTGATTGATAGACTATCTAGGTTAATATTGATCGCATTTGCACAATATTCTATCATACCAGTGAGAAAAGAAGGGGTCCCAAAATCGAACCCTGTGGAACTCATCTACAGTTATGGAGACGAATAATGACCCACTGAGACGGCTTCTTTTCTATGCTGAAGATATGACGACATTAAGGTTATTTCTGATTTTGAGAAACCAAACAACAATGACAGTTTATTGCACAAATTAATATGATACACAGTATCAAGTGCCTTCGAAAAGTCCAAAAGCACTAGAAAGGTCACTTTATTATCATCCAATGATTCTATAATATCATCTTCCACTTAAATCATCGCCGTATTACAAGTGTGGTTTTTCCTAAGCTCGAATTGCATTGCAGAAAGTAAGTTGTTCGAATGAAGGTACTTCTGGACTTTTGCGTATGGGCACAATTTTAGCAGCTTTCCATTGAGCGGGGGAAATACCAGTAAGCATGACATAAATAAAGACATGCACTAGGTAAGGAAGAATGACTGGCAAAATTATTTTTAAGAATTTGGGGTGTAGTTCGTCAGAACCAACAGCATTTGGTTTAACAGATAAAAAATAAGCAATAATTTTCAAATTATCAACACAAGCAAACACAAAAGAACTAACTAATGAATTGAGTTCATCAAAGACACACGGATTTAAGGGTACGAAAGGAAGTGTACAAAGTTGTTATTTAGAAAGTTTAAATCCAGATCATCATCATTACTTTGATTGTTTTTGTCATTACCTATTCCGATTGCCCGTAAATTTTTCCACAGCTGACGACCCTTCATGCAAGGAGACATAATTGTAAAATAGAGCACAAATATTATGGTATAAAAAGTCGGCTGAAACACAGGGAGAGGACAGTAAAAACAAACGATCTCATTCAGCACTTTGGGCGTCTAACTCCAGCTGACGGTAGTCAATGCCGTTAAAATCTCTACATTCATGGTACAAAAGAGAACAATTTATTAAGAAATCAAATGTTAAAAATAGAAGGTCGCGTTTAGAGAAGGCGGGTGCAGACAGTCGGTCATATAGAAGAATATAGTCCGAATCGCTAGCAAAGAAAACTTCCAGAAGAGTAATAGAATCTGCGGTAAAATGTGTAGCATTGTTCGTGTTGACCGGGAACAAATTAAGTGTCCTCATTCCCTCAATAATAGTTCTTTCTACCAGAAGATTGCTATTTAAGTCACAACCAACAATGAACTTCGGATAATATACCGATATTAATCCAAGAGATTAAGAATTGGAGTGAAATCAATATGCTTAATAGGTCTATATACAGAGCCAATAAGAAGATCACCATTCGTGGACTTGAGTTCCACAAAGACATAGTCAATTTCACTTCTAGCTGTAGATTTACAATTGTAATTTTGTATAGTATCTCAACCCTTTTGTCAAATATATTGCAGCACCACCACTGACTCTTCCTATCCTATCACCACGAAAAAGTTAAAACCATTCACTTTATACACTTCATCTTTTACCCCGACGATAAACCACGTTTATGTGACACAAACAAACTCCCTAAACTCATCAAATTTAGGAAACAAGCTATGAGCATTTATATGACACACCCTTAGACCAGTCTTTTGGTCAACAGGAAGGTTAATTATTGAGCGAAGCGTTAGGTTATACCTCCGCCCATGGGACTCCCACGATCAATAATTGACTGTAAAGCCATTATAAATTAGCAGAAAGAGCGGAAAAGGCATGTTATGTAGGTCAAGCAAGAGATCTTATCAAGAGATAAGTTCCACTTTCCAGTAAAATAACTAATTTAAGAGCATTGTAAAATAATGTTGGACAAGAAATAGGACGTGACTGAAAAAATTGAAAGATTTAATAAAAAAAGATAAATAAGTAAATAAGATAATAATACAGATATGTATATTTTTATTATTATAATTTTGAGAATTACTGAATAATAGAATTAAAACCAATAGATATTAGAAGAATTGTACGCAATTATCCTTGGGGGCTGGCAATGTCATTTAGAGTGTCGATGTTTCGAACGTTGACAGTTTTTCACCTGGGCGACGTTTCACATATAGTTGACCACGCATAGTAAACACCGAAGTGATTTGTTTTCTTTTTTCTTTTTTTTATTTGCTCGAGTACGGCGTGAAGCAAATTTTTTAATTTCACGCGATAGACACTTGCGCAGATAAACAATTGATTGTAATTCCAGTCCAAGGTCGCTTAAATTTAATTGTCTGTTGTTTACCTTTCAATATTTGAAAACCGAAGTGAGCACAAAGTTTCTTTCGTATGCAGATCGGAATTTAATAATAATGCTTGAGGTGTCGGTATTTAGAAGCGGATGCGTACGAGAAATGTCTGTAATAAGTAGCGGTTTTATGGTGATTACATGACAAATATGGTTAAAGTACACTTTAACATTACACATTTATTTTCGAATTCCTCTTGTGTTTTTATCTCAGCGAGTTGTAGTTTTAGTTTCGAAATTTCGGTGGTTCTGTTGTGAAAAGCGGCTCGGGTATCTGAAAGCTCACGTCTACCTCTAATAATGATGCCTTTAATAGTGTCATTTCGTGTTTTATTGTATTCGATGTGGTATAAGCGATATCTAGTTGTGTGACCCTTGAATTTGTTTCCGCGATTGATTTATTTAGTTCAGTGAGCTGAGAATCAATTTTAGAAGCCAGCATATCTATATTTTCTTTCATTTTATGATCCCATTTTATGATCCCATGTTCTATGGGATCTAGTTCTGGAGATTGTGGAGGGTGATCGAGCTGTTCTGGAGTCCTGTAAAACAACCGTTCTTTACGAACCGCGCGGTATGCTTAAGATGATTGTCTTGCTTAAAGATCCAATTGCTAAGCATAACTAATTTGTCTACGCTCGGTTGCAGGTTATTCTTTAGGATGTTAGGATAGTCTTGTTTATTCATTGAACTTTCAACGAAGAAAAAATTCTCAACCCCTTATGCGACCATACACCCCCACATCATCACTGAACATTCCCCATGTTTTACTGTGCTCCTTACATTTTGTTCACGGAATTCTTTGTTTTCTTCCCTCCAAATTTTTTCATTTCTATTGCTTTTAAAAATTTTAAATTTACTTTAGTCTGTAAATATAATATTTTTTTTTTTACACGAAATATCATTATTTATAATTTCTTTTTTTCAAAGGTAACACGCTTTTTTTATTGTCTTTAGATGTCAGTGGTTTCTTTCTAGCACTTCTACCATATAAGCCCGATTTGTGAAGTGTTCGCCGAACAGTATTCGAACTGACTGATTTTTCTGTTATTATTGAAAAATTTTCCGCCATTTTAAGGGCACTTGTACTAGAATCTTTTTTCACTTCAGTCACAATTTGTTTTCCTTTTCTTTTATTTAGCCCTTTTGGTCTACCTGTACGTTTGAAATTACCCAATGTTTTAAATCTTTCGTATTTATTTATAATTTTTTTCACAGAAACATAGTTCCTATTAACTATTTCGTCAAAATCCCGATATTATTTCCATTTCATCCTCACATCCACTATAATTTCGCTCCTCATTATAAAAAAAAAAGAATTGCACTGCTATTAAGCCTTTAATCACAATCAGCGTACACTTTGAAGTAATGTAAAGTGATGAATTTACCTGCGCACTAACATCTATGAAAAATTACAGCAGTAAACCTAACTGAATAATACTAAACGATGGGAGGTTGCATGATGTTTACTTACTTTTGACGCGTAAAATATGGAGTATCTTTAATTTTTATTACAAAAAATGCATTACTTTTATTTTGAATTTTTATTTTTATTATTATTACTTTACAATTATTACTATCGAATAAACCTTCGGAAACTTTGGATATCGCATGGGTGTTTACTCACTTTTGACGCTCACGGTACACCATCCGAAATTGTATTTGGTCAAACAGTTCGGTTGCCAAATGAAATGAAATTTGGATCACCACCTACGAAGCCCAAGGTAAATGACTATATGGATGCCTTGCCCAACAGGATTCGTTAACTTCATGAATATACCCCAGAAAAGATGAAATTAGCGAGCAACCATATGAAGACAAGATACCAGTACAAAATGAAATCTTCCGGCTTAAACGAAGGATATCTGGTGTGGTTGTATAATCCTCTGCGTAAGAACGTCCAAACAAGGTGATAACCCGCATTTACGAAGTTTTCTACCAAATACAGCGTGGGGATCGAAGAAAATTTAAGGTCGTCTATTTTGATAGAATGTGTCATTTTAACGTGATGATGAATGAGGAAGTTGTTCTGGACGAACAACTTTTAGGAAGGAGCAGTGTGATATCCATTTGAATGTGAGCAGCGTCATCCATGTTTCCATAGCAGGAACATCAACCATTATTGAGTGGAGAGTAGAATCAATGGGAAGATTCTTTTCGAAATATGTCATTGGAGTATAAATATCAGCAACTCAGGATATGCAAATCATTTCATCATTTGAATTTAAAGTGTGAATTAAGACAGCGGTTAAGTGGTTAAGGTAAAAGATAAATAAATAATAAGTTCTATCATTTGTACCCACACAAACATTTTACAATATGTTATAAGTGCTTCGTGAAGTATGTCGTCATGGTCCTACCGGTAAGTGTGTAAGCTGCTTCGAACATTTAAAATTTATCTATTACTGTTAGAATTTGTTTATTGGTAATGCAATAAACATCTTTATGCACTATGTCTAACTCTGAGTTTGGTGGAATTTGGTATTTGTTTTATAAGGTTTTCTGTCATATTTCCATGTCTGACTTTGTTCACAGTTGTTAATTATTTGGGTAATTTTGTGTTTCATCTGAGGAAGATAACTTTTCTTATTTAGATGGTTGAGAGTTTCAGTTTTACCTCTATTTTTGGTTCTTGCATGATAGTAATAAATTATCTGGTCTGGGTTATCATCGTTTGCAACATCTTCAACAATTTTTTTTTGTAACGAACCAGTTTAAAAATTTGTAATTGCACAAAGAATCTAGAATACACTGTCTGAACCATTCGGAATATGTCTACGTTTATTGCAAATATAGCTGAACGTTTATTAGGAGGCAAATATTGTTTAAAAATAGCTGTAATAGTTCTTTCAGTTTAGGCAATGACTCTGATTGAGCGTCTAAATGCTAAATGAGTAAAGTGGTTGTTCTGAAATCGAGATTCCGTCATTAGGGATTAAGATCTAACTTCACCCTTTGTCCTTTTCTTAGGCATTCTGTTAGTGGTTTTGTAACGTGAGAAAAATTCTTGATAAACTTTCGGTAGTAACCAAGAAGTCATAAAAAGACTTTTGTCAGGATTAGGCCTGACACCATCTGATGTTACAACATGACCGAGAAAAGCTACTTCCTCCTTAAGAAATTCTAATTTGTGGATTTGAATTTTAAAGTTGGCTTCTTGTAGCTTTGAAAAGATTTTTTACAAGTTTTCTCTATGCTCTTGAAGGGAGCTTGAAAATATTATTATATCGTCAATATAAACAAGGCAATTTTGCCTTGAAGTTCACTTCAGACGTTGTCCATAACACGCTAAAACGTTGCTGGGGCATTTTTTAACCCAAAAGGCATTCTTATAAATTCATAATGCCTTCAATCGTGAAGGCCGTGGTGAAAGTCAGATGCGATATGTAGAGTTGTAAAGTGACATTCGTTTGACCTTGAAAATGGATCTCAAGGTCAAACTCGTGGTCACCACCTTATGTCCCCTTCAGAACCTTGTGACTTTTGTCTGAAACATTTTTCGCGATATTTCGTACTTTTCGAGTAATTTTGATTGCTTAAGTTTTAAGGCGCCCTCTGACGGGAAAAGAACGCATTTTTGAACGTTTCATGTAAAAGAATTGTAATTTTTCACGCAGACTACGAATCTGTCAAAAAAAATAGGGGTTCCTATTAAAAAAATCAAAAGTGACCTTCGTTTGACCTTGAAAATGGGGCTCAAGTTCAAACTCGTGGTCACCATCTTATGTCCCTTTCAGAACCTTGTGACTTTTGTCTGAAACTCAGATTATATTCGCTCTATTAATTAAAGTAACGTAACTTACTATAAACTTGAATTTGCTCTTGCTCACCAACTGTATTTTCTATGTTTTGAATATGCTATGTAAATTGTCTGCACTTTGTAAAATAATAATTTCTCGTCCATTTAGACTTGAACCAGCATCGAGAATTTGAATAATTATTAATTGAATTTTGTTATATTTTAGACATTGTTTTATTTTCTCTCGCTTCTACATATCGTTATAGAACATTATTACCAATTGTTCAATAAAAGAAACAAAGGAAATAAGCACCTTATTTTCGTTACGAGGTCGACTGCCGACGAAAGATAACTTACTACTAATTACAAAAAAGAAAACAAGAAAACAACAAACATGAAACCGTTGCCAGATTGCCGTTCGCCTTCAACGTATTTCTGCCTGCTGCCAGTCTCGTGTCGATCGGTTATCTGCTGAAGCCTTGCATGTGTATGTGTGTATATCGTCAGGAACTGTTGACAGAAAATCGTCGCCTGCTTTGTTCGCCTTGCATTTACCTGCAGTTTATCTTGTCCCGTTTTCACACCATCGTGCTGCTTGTGTGCTGTATGGATGTTAATGTTTTGCCGATCTTCATTACTGCCGATATTCATAATTATCGTTATCTTTTTCTTGAATATCTGCCTGTACTTTGTTGGATCTCGTTCAATCCGCAACATCCCGGCCTCCTCTAAAACATCGGTTTCTAAACCCTAGTCTGACAACAAGATGCAAACCTTTTGTATCGGTCGCTGCCTCGTAAATGATCGACCTGTAGCCTTATCGTAGTGTTGCGTAGTTACCACTCGAACAAGTTGATCGTCACCTTAATGTAATGCCGTGACTCGTCCGAGACACCAATGGTTGGTGGTAAATTCTCATCCTTGAGTGCCACAATGTCACCAATTTTCAGGTTTTTCTCCGTCCCCCGCCATTTACCACGCTGCTGTAAGGTTGACAAA
This sequence comes from Volucella inanis, assembly GCA_907269105.1. NCBI lineage: Eukaryota > Metazoa > Arthropoda > Insecta > Diptera > Syrphidae > Volucella > Volucella inanis. The sequence continues at coordinate 9,960,884 of OU026158.1, forward strand.
TATTCCTTGTGCCAGCGTTGCCATATCTCTTCGGTCCATCGACGTACCAAATTCCATTCCTTGATGCGATTTATCGGTAGCTTCATAAGTGTGGGCTCGGGTAGCGCGATGATTGGACCACCCATCAGAAAATCACCTGGTGTTAATGCTAGCCTGTCTTCGGGATCGTCGTACAAGGCCGCCAAAGGTCTCGAGTTTAGGCAAGCCACAATTCGGATCAATAACGTGTTGAACTGCTCGTAGCTCATGGTGTGATGGCCAACCACTCGTACCATATGTCGTTTCACTGCCCTTACTGCCGCCTCCCAGATGCCACCTTGATGCGGCGCTGCTGGTGGTATGAAATTCCACTTCGTACCACGATGTGCCAATTGATCTCTTACGTGTTCGTTGTGCCATGCTGCTAAGTCCTCCTTCATTCGTCGAATGAAGTTGTTCACACGGTCCTCGCCTTCCTGTAAATCTTGCAAATGCATATGCACCGCCTTCGTTGCCAAACATACAAATATGACTACGTACGTTTTAGTCGTTGTCCGCGACCATGGTGCGCCTAAGCGAATCTGGAATGGTCCACAATAATCCACGCCAGTCACGAGAAATGGACGATGCCTGGTTACACGTTACTTCGGTGTAACCACCCATTTGGTGCCTCGCCACCGTACCTCGTTGCAAGCGACACGTGATACATTTGTGCCTTTCATCTGCATCTATTGTTGCTCGCTTGATCCGTCCTCCTACTCGCAGAATTCCTTCTTGGTCAATTAATGGGTTCAATGAACTGAGCCTGCTGTTGCCTGGTAAATTTCTGGTCTGATGACATAGTTCTAATTCGTGCTCGTACCATTGCCTCTGATCCAATCGTGTCAATGCCAGCATTGCCTGATGTAATCGTTCGACGCTGCATGTCTGCTCCATGTATGTTACGTTTCTTACTGCCCGCGTAGAGAATGTGTGCCATTATTTGTGTGTGCTTTAATTTGATAAGCAAACTCGTGCGATCGAGTAAATTGATCGCCTGACCATCTTGTTGCCTCGTCATCAGTAACACCGTTTCGCTACGTGTTTATGCCACTACCGCTGTCCTTTCCTCCTCACGTGTATGCTGCAAATCGTCTGCAGTACATAACGGCTCGCTTATCGTTGTGTATTTATCACCTAGTTGGAGAAATCCTGGCCCTGTCCACCAGAGCATATGAACCTGTAGCTGCGAAGTCGTTAATCCTCGACTAGCTGGGTTCTGTGTCGTTGGAATATGATGCCATGTCGCGGAGTCGCTATGCTGTTGAATAAGACTCACCCGATTTGCCACGTATGGTTTGAACTTAACCGGATGCTGCAGTAGCCACGCCAATACAATCGTTGAGTTCGTCCAGAGGAAATACTCTATTTCCGAAATGTGCGTTGCCTCTCGTACTGCCTTCATCGTAGTCACCAACTGTTGAGCTGCACTAAGCTCTAGCCCCGAAATTGACAATGTTCTGACCGGCGCTACTCGTGTTTTTGATGTAACCAAACGGACAGTCACCTTGCCTGCTTTATCGATGGTCCTTGCATAGACCACTGCTGCATATGCCTGCGCTGATGCATCGCAGAAGCCGTGAACGTAGTTCGCTGTCCTGGATGCAGTCCAATATGTCGTGTGATCTTCAGATTTTCCAACTTGAACCAGCCTTGCCGATAAATAATCCATTCCTTAAATAGCTCGCCAGGAATCTCTTCGTCCCAACCAATGCCTGCCAACCATAACTTCTGCATGAAGATTTTAGCCTTCACTACGACCGGTGCCAATAGTCCTGTAGGGTCATACAGCTTCGCTATGTCGGTAAGACACTTACGTTTCGTGCGGGTTGTAACCTCGTCCAAAGTGACTTCAAATGACAGTGTATCAGAGACACTATCCCTAGAACAGATGTTTCTACTGGATTGATTGATAATGGAAATTTACCTGAAGCGCCTTAACCAGTAATTGCCTGTGTAACTGCTCGGATGTTCGATTGCCACTTCCGTAAATGCATATGGTCTTGCTCCAGAATACTGCTCACATTTTTCGCTCGTCGTATTGCCATCGCTGATGTTGGAGAACTTGATAATCATCTACGTAAAAATCCTGTTCGATGCTTCTCCTTGCCTCAGTTGCCTCTGCCTCTTGCCTGATGACCGTGTAATTGTCTTGAGCACATTGATGTTAGGTACGTACTGCCAAGTATGGACCACAGCGTGTGCCATACGTCACTCTTGTCAGCCGATAAGTCTTCAGCTGATCCGTTGGTTTTTCCCGCCATAATATGAATTGCCACCTTTGGTCGTTTCGATTCACCATTACCTGACGTAACATCTTCTCGATGTCCGCCACTATTGCCACGCGATACATACTGAAACGTAGAATAATGTTCGCCAATTTATCCTGCATCGTTGTCCCGCTATTTTGCGTATCATTGAGAGATACTCCGTTGCTTGATTTTGCCGACGCGTTAAACACAACCCGAAATTTAGTTGTGACTGCATGATGTGGGATGTAATATGCCTGCGACCCTCCACAATCCTCGCCTTCGTATAACGTCATGTGACCTGATGACTGGTACTCACGCATAAATGCAATGTATTGTGCCCATAGCTCGGAATTGGAATGCATACGCCTTTCGTTTCGATAGAACTGCTGTGTTGTAATGTGTCGTGAATCGCCAAGTTTTGGTTCATTCGATACGAATGGTATGCTGACCACATACCGGCCGTCCTCCTGTCGTTGTACCGTGTTAGCATAATGCTGCTTGCGTTCATCCGTTGACTGACCATTGCCTTCTGGTAATGTTGGTACCTCTAACTGCCAAAAACGTGTAAGAGCTGCTTCCAAGTTGTCGTCGCCTACCGTATGCATACTATGCGCCAAATTGCAATGCACTAAATTGACCGGACCTCAAACTACCCAGCCAAGATGCGTATTCTGTGCGTGTGGTCGATTTGCCTCGCCGTTGATGAGCCCGTCCTTCAGTATGAGACCCCAAACATCTGCCCCAATCAGCAGATCAATTTCGCCTGGATTCCCAAAATGGGGGTCTGCCAGCTGCAAGCCTTGTAAATGATGGAGTTGATCAATTCGTATACGGTGAGTAAGTAAGTCCGCCGTAATCTTCGCCAGGACAAATGCATGAATCTGCATAGAAAAATTCTCCTCTGTCTGGGATCGTAATTGCAACACTGCCACGCCTCGTTTCGTAGGTCCTCGTACGTCACCTACACCAGCAACAGCCATATTGAATTTCTGCCTCTTCATTCGTAACTTCTGCATGCATCGCTCCGTGATGAAAGTTATTTGTGAGCCTGGGTCACATAGCGCACGTGCAGTAATGCGGTTGCCTCGAATATCCAGTAAATCTGCCTTTGCTGTCGCCAATAATGTCGTGCGGCCATTGTAGACGAATGATGCAACAGCGGGTGCCTTATCTGCTTTGCCTAGTCACGCTGAAGCCTGTGGTGGTGATGATGCTGCGGACGCAGCTGCATTCGTACTAGATGCTGCCTCAGCCTGCGTTCTTGTCGAAATGCGACACAAAATTGTGTGATGAGCGCCTTCACACTTCTCACACCGCTTCTTGGAGAGACATGCTCGTGTTGCGTGACCTGGAGTGAGACAATTATAGCATAAGTTAGAGTCCCTAACCTAACCAAATCGTTCCGCTGGGTTTAACGCTTCTTATAATGGACAGCGTCCTATGTAATGATTGTCATTACAATAGTAGCAATGTCCACGATCTGCCGTCGGTAAATTTGGTAGTGTTAGTCTCGGTATAGCGCCTGTGTGCACATGAGCCTTTGGATTCGATGATGATCTCCGGGTTGCCATATTGCCTGCGGTGTTCGCACGTTCGACCTTTGTGCTTCCCATGCGATCGAGACCACGTGCCCTGCCTTCGATGAACTTCAATAGGTCTTTCAGTTGTGGAAGTTCTGTGCCTCGCTGTTCCATCTCCCAATGAACGCCTTCGATAGTCTTGACACCAGAATATGGACAAGGATATCGTCCCACTTATCTACCGGTCGTTTCATGGCTGCCAGTTACCGCGTCGTCTAATTTGTCAGATCAATGACCCGACGCAAGCCTATATTAGTTTCCTTCTCCAGAGCTTCCATATTGAGGAAAATGTTCAGATGCGCTGAAACAATAAGCCGATTATTATCGTAGCGTGCCTTCAAGGTTTTCCAAGCTGATTCATAGTTGTCGTCTGTGGGTAGAAAACCAGCTACCACCTGTGCAGCAGTGCCTTTTAATGCCTTCATCAGCCTCGTATACTTTGCTGCCGTCGAAAGGTACTCCTGCGAATGCACCATTGCGAACATGTCGCGAAATGCAACCCACCGATTGAATTCTCCATGAAATTCAGGAATGACTATTTTCTCCAGTCGCACATCGTGTACCTCGCCTGATTGACCACGTACCGTATTCATCGCACTAGCAACAGACGGTTACCGTCCTGGAGTACGTGCTGCATCGACTGCAGCCGTCAGCATTGCCTTGACACTGGAGTATCGATCTTCAACTTCTTCAAAAAGAGTCGTATGCGCTTACATCTCGCCTTCCTCCGCCTTACCTACCGACGCAAAATGAGCCTCCTTAAATCGTGTATAATGGACTTCTAAATTCTCGAGCGTCACACGTTGCCTTGCAACATCTAGCTCTGACAATTTGCCATTATCAAGCCTATTCATTAATTTTATTATGGCTGCCATTGTACAAATTGTCCAAATTGTCTCAATTCATAGTATTAAAATACACCCTTCCTTAAGTCGCCTGATGCGCGTCGCGCTGCTAACACAATTTTAAACCGAAAAAATTCCCGTTTCCTATATACCGTACGCGTACAACTGTTTTCTACTCGATGCCTTTACTTTGTCTATTTTTTCGCGAGTTTCAATTATTGTTCGACCACTGTCAATCAAATCAGACCTCACAGGGGGCACCAATATGTTCAATAAAAGAAAGTAATAAACAAAGTAAATAAAACCAAACTATTCGTTACAAGCACTTTATTTTCGTTACGAGGTCGACGGCCGACGGAAGATAACTTACTACTAATTACAAAAAAGAAAACAACAAAACAACAAACATGAAACCGTTGCCAGATTGCCGTTCGCCTTCAACGTATTTCTGCCTGCTGCCAATCTCGTGTCGTTCGGTTATCTGCTGAAGCCTTGCATTTACCTGCGGTTTATCTCGTCCCGTTTTCACACCATCGTGCTGCCTGTGTGCTGTATGGATGTTAATGTTTTGCCGATCTTCATTATCGTTAGTAATTATCGTTATCTTTTTCCTGCCTATCTGACTGTACTTTGTTGGATCTTGTTCAATCCGCAACACCAATTCTTATTTACATTTGTTATCGTACATTTTGGTCTATGTCGAGCCGAATCATTTACTTGGAATCGTTTGCCCTCTTCTCGCTTTGCTGAAAATTTAATAGTATTTAATTATTCTTGCCATTAAATAACTAAGATTCATAATCGCAGTGGATTTTTGGAATTTTTATTAGACATTCTGGATGATTAGATATTTGTGGATTGTTTATAAATTGTTTTTTTTTTTTTTATAATACCGCGCGCGCACCAAGGGAATATGGATACCCTTTTACTGGCTTTTCTCAAAGGCGCGGGCGGGTGGTGTAGTAGTTTGAAACTCAGGTTTGTTTGGTTTCGATATTTTTCCCAGAGGTGGTTGTCAAACTGGACGGGACGAACCAGTAAATCCTCAACTAGTGGGTCTTAGTACGTGCTCGTTGTTTGTTCGTTACATTTAGCCCAGCCAGCAACCGCTCCAGTATTAGTGTTACGACTTCATGTCAGAGTTGACGCCGACGGGATTTACATATAACTACATACAAATTCTATGAAAAGACTTTTCCAAAGAATTGCCTCGCATGAGATGCGAACCTGCGACCCTCTGCTTGAGGAGTCTGTGCATATACCACTACACCACGGCCACCCCACAATTATAAATTATGAGGTGTAAGAGGATTTGCAGAATTTCATTGTTAACTTTAGTTCAGCTGGATAAATTAACATACGCATAGCTATAGATTCCACAGCCTCTAGTTAGAAGACATTTCACTGTAAAAATTCAAATCGTACATATATATATAAAAAAAAAATTAATGCACTGGTTAAATTAGCTGTATTACGCACACATGTGGACAAATAAAGGGTTCGTTAACCATGCACGCTTCACTTACGGAGAAGATTTCAGACGTTATTACTTTAGAAGCTTTAGAAGTTCGTTTAGAAAAGAATAACAAATTATGGGATGATTTTAAGGATTCTCAGGATGCTATGTAATAGATTTTTGATTAAGAAGGCTAAGTTGATCCAGACCCAGAATTCGATGAGTTCGAAACTAAATTTTTATTAGTAAATCAATTGTTCTTGCTGCAATTAGGGTTCGTTCAACTTGACTCATTTAAAATCTGGTGTTTTATCGTGAAATTTTGTACAGTGATGAAGCCCATTTCCGGCTCAATATTATACATTTATAAACAAAATTTCCCTATTTCGGCTGATGAGCAACCTGGAGAGTATAAAGAACTACCACAACATCCATTAAAAACAATGGTATGGAGTAGTTTATGGGCTGGTGGAATCATTGGTCTATATTTTCCAGAAATGAGACAAATCAGAATGTTACTGTCAATGGTAACCGTTATCGAGCCATGTTAGTGTGCCAATATCTATATGGTCGTCGGCAACTTCCAGCGGAACTGGGATCGACACACAGTTTTCTACCAAATACAGCCTGTATATCGACGAAAATTGAAGGTGGTCTATTTTGATAGAATGTGTCATTTTAACGGAACGATAAATGACGAAGTTGTCCGGGACAAACCACTTTAAGGAGGGAGCAGTGTGATACCGGTTTGAATACGAACAGCGCCACCTATATTTGAATAGCAGAGATCTTAATATTTGAATACAAGAAGACTCAACCAGCGAATATTCTAGTACAATCGAAATTGTATGAAGCGCTAGATAGTACAGAATGTTCTCAAAAGATGTAAGCGATGTATAAATATAACCATATAACCATTCTCCAAGATGTGGAAATTATATCTAATGTGGAATTTTATTTTTACAACCCCGCGCGCGCACAAAGACGATATGAATACCCTTTTATTGGTTTTTCTCCAGGGCGCGGGAGGGTGGTGTAGTAGTTTGAAACTCAGTATTAGGTTTTGATATTTTTCCCAGAGATGGTTGTCAAACTGGACGGGACGAGCAAGAGCATTCTCAGCCAGTGGGAATCAGTACGTGCTAGTTGTTAGTTCGTTACATTTAGCCCAGCCAGCTACCACTCTAACATCAGTGTTATGCCTTCATGTCAGAGTTGACGCCGACGGGATTCTCATATAACTACATACAAATTTTACGAAAAGACTTTTTCAGAGAATTGCCTCGCACGGAATTCGAACCCGCAACCCTCTGCTTGAGGAGTGTATGCATATACCACAACACCACGGCCATTCGTGAGTGCGAGTTACGAGTAGTGATAAAATGCTTTAAATAAAAGTGGTTGAGAAAAGCTTTTAAATTAAGAATTGTAATTGTTTTGAATAAAGTGATTGTATTGACAGGAATAAGCTCTATTATTGTACTCACACACATTTTTCACTGGTGTCAGAAGTGGGATAGGACTTATTGCGTGTAAAAAAAAAAACAGTGTTTTCTGATTTTTTGAAAAACTTTTAATGGGTCGAAAACTACTGCAATTGACCCTCGGCTAACTCAAATCCAAGTTGAACAAAAACACCTCAGCGCCAGATGAGAAAGAAATGACTTGGTGCTCCGACTTGAGGACGCTTTGCATAACGAGGGATATGATTTAGAGAAATACTCCTTTGACGTTGACGAGGAAGAAGAAATGAGCACCGGCAATTATATGGCACGATGATGCAGTCCATCTTGTCGAACATAGATGAGCAAAAGAACAGTCCCGAACAAAAGCTGGACGAACAAAATAAAAATCTAAGCTACCTGCACGGCCTTTAACAAAAAATGGATGAACAAAAGAATAACCTGGAAGAGCTAATGAACATTCTGCAGTAAAACTTCAATGCAATTGGTGACAAGAATAGAGCAGAATATTGAACAAATGTACAATGTTGAGAAACTGCGAGGAAATTCTTCAACCGGTCCAAGGAGAAAGAGTTGAAGCCCTTCTCATGGCCAGACCGCATGGTCCACTTATAAGAAGGAATTTGAAATGATTGCCTGTGAGAACAACTCGGACAATGAGGAGAACTGCTTTGCCCTAACAATGGCTTTGCACTGTCCTGCAGCAGAATTGTTGCAAACAATAGACATCGAAAAGCATTATGTGGCTTTAGTACAGGACATCTAGAAACGGTTTGGGCAACGAGGAAATACAGTGCAGCAAATCCAAGGAGATGTGAGTAGACTGGCACATTTGTCATACCCCACCGCAGGTCAGGAAATTATCAGCGAAATGGCAGAGGACGCATTTATCAGGAAAATCGATGACTTAAAGCTACAGTAAGGATAGCCGAGAAAACAGCCCTTGTTGAAACACTTGCCTTCGCTCTGGCGACGGAAGCAGCCAATTAGGCCTACAAAATAACACATTTCGCCAAGGACATAGGATCTGTTGAATGCTCTTGCGCAAAACTAAGTCCCGAGGAACAGGATAGACGAAGAATGCGCTACTAGAACTACCATAAAATAGGACACCTTTAAAGGCATTGCAAAAGACCAATGCGACGAAAAGGCATAGAAGAAGAAACCGGCAAAAACGGCTATCAAAGAGCAGATCAATACTCCCAAAGACATCAGTTGGTAAATGTTTAAGCTCCAACTTCGGGGAGTAAAAGTTGGTAGCAGGAGTTGACGGCCTCAGGACTCAAAGTTTCGCTGACAAAACAATGGAATGAAAGCCTTCTGGTTGAAGAAGTTTGTGGAAAAAAAAACCTAGATGGCAACAATAGGCACCAGTGTCACGGCCTCAATCATCATGAGGGATCTGGTGCAGGAATCCGGTTTGCATAAGACCAGCAATTACACCTTGAGGACAGCGTCGGGAGAAACGGTTAAGGTATATGGTGCGGTCCGCATAAACATCCACCTGGTCGGAATAGCCTTCTCTCACATTTTTCTAGCGGCTGACATACACTACGAGTCGTCATTATTACAGATTTAATGAAAAAACATAAACTCTAAAAACATGACATTTATTGTTGTGTCGATATTTTCTCCTCTGATTTTGAAAATTTATGGTGGGGTCACACAAACTTCTCCACAAGCCATACCGATATCCGTAGCGGATCCAAGGTGAAGAGTCTCTAATCGATAGAATAATGTATCATATGTACGAATCCGGCTGCCTAATTTAAACAAAGTATATTGATGGCTCTAACGGGTGTTGACACAATGTGATTTTTCACTAGTGTTCTAAATGTCAAACTGAAGACATTCAAGTAAGCGCGGGTCAACGGCTAGTTATTGAAACAACCGACATTAGCTGCATATTATACCGGCGCAGCTTCAATAAATATGCCTGACTCCGCCATTATATAGTACACGAATAGCCCACATCGAAGAATATAACACTGAACTACTGGCTAAATCTTCATCAAGATCCCGCTTTTGAACCAAAGATGGACAAAATGCCCTAGGAAAGCTATCGCGGAACTCCACCAGAGGCCCGACCTTACTTATCAATTATATAGCCACACTCTCAAGAAGATCTAGAGATGCTTTTAAATGAAGACGGCAAAGGGTGTCCAAGAATTTATAAATACCCTACCAAGACCAGAAGCAGAAGCACAGAACAACAATCCGCAGACGATAACACTGGACATAATGAAAGAGGTATGTTGAAATATATAAGCCAACTCAAAGGTCTATACGAAGCCGACATCGCTCTAAAGCATCCCATTCTTCCCTTCAGAGTGAGTGGAGGACAAACCTGAATAGTCTGGCCAATAAAATGTTCCGAGGAACCAGGGATCGAGCAACATTTCACCACCAAACACCGACGAAAGAGTGTGCGACTTCAGAAAAATTTTTCGGAACAATCTCAAGAGGACAATATACTCATCACTATAGAAGTAATAAGCAACAATCGAGACAATATGAAAACCAACTCCCCAGACAATGATGGCGTAACCCTCAGGAAAATCAAGCACCAAAAAGGCTTCAGTAAAATCAATGAAGTCTTAGCGAACTTGGTAAGTCTTAACACGATCATAAGAGTACATCGAAAATCCAAGCCATTGTGCGTCGTGTCTCTCAACTTTCGAAAATCATTTGACACGGTACACAGTACGTTGACCAGTCGACAAAAATGAAAAAGGTGAATGTTTTATACACCAATGCAAATATTTCATATTTGATTGACAGATATTAAGCAACCTTCATTTGTCATTTGTTTATTGATTATATTGTTTTTGTAGCGGAAGCAGCAAATGGCTTTTACGATAAGAGTTCAGTCGATTTTTCCTTTTATATCTTTTGGGAAGGGCTGATGTAGTATTCAGTCTGAATGCAACTCTAATGAGTGATCGTAAAGGGAAATATTAGCTCGGTCCAAAGGGAAATCCCAGTCTTGGAAAAAATTTCTCTACATTTGGGAAATAATAATGTGTGTGACCACCAATGCACGGTGGCATACTTCAGTAAATTTGCGGAGCAATTACACATAAACCAAAATGTACTCACCTAATGGAATGTATGAATGTGTGTAAAAAAAATATTAAATACTCCAGGCAGTAAGAAAAGCCTGTTAAAGAGAAAAAAGAGGAAAAATTTACGCGAGGCTTTGACAAATGGAATGGCTTGAATATACTTAAAATGAGGAGGAAACACGGGCGAAATCAGGATTGACAGGACAGGCAGGAATATAGCAAAAAATATTAGATAAATAGAAGTCTTTACTTCAAACCATTTCACCTCGCAATACCCCGGGCGAACCGTTTTTTTATTTAAAAAAGGATAAACAGATTTTGTAACTGTAGTAATTTGGTATCGTGTCTCCAAATTGCTACGTTGTTGAAGTTCAACATATCGTTGAAGAGGGATCTCGACCGCTCACAGCCAAATAGAGGCCTGTTTCAAGCGCATGCCATTCGGTTAAAACAATGCACCTGCTATGTGTCAAAGATTCACCGACAGCGTTCTCTGTGCAGATCTTAAGCCACATGTCTTTGTGTATTTAGACGATATCATCATTGTTACAAGTTCCTTTGAAAAAAAAATCATGAAATTGAAAGTTGGATGAATGCAACTTCTGTAGGCCATCGTTGAAATTCTTGGGGTACGTCGTTGATAGGAATGGTTTTGCGCACTTAATTAGGCCTTTAACAGATTTTTTTAAAGAAGAGTATAAAAAATTTGTGGACACTAGTCTGCGAAGAAAGTTTTAGAAAAGCGAAAGAGTGTTTAGTTACGGCCTTCGTATTGACATATCCGCATTTCAAGGGACCTTTTGTGGTGCAGATAGACGCATCGGACTTTGGAATAGGAGATGGGCTTTCGCAAAACTTCGAGGACACTGAGAAGGTTGTGGGCTACTTGAGCAGGTCGCTGAACAGATGTGAAAGGAACTATTCGACGACGGAAAAGGAGTGTTTGGCTGTGCTAAAGGCGGATAAAAAGTTACGGCCGTACATTGAAAGTTTTCGATTTACGGTCATGACTGATGACTACCCCTGGTATGGCTTAACAATCAGAAGGACCCGCATAGTAGACTGGGACGTTTCGCTATCCGCCTACAACAATTCGACTCTGTCTACAGAAAGGGTAAAGAACATGTCGTACCCAAAATGTTATCGCGAGGAGTCCCGGCAGTGGCCGAGATCTCAGATGCTGAATCGGACATCGGATATCTTTATCGGTGGTAAAGATGATAGTTAAGGTTGAGGCAAATCCGCTAGTCTTTCCAGCGTGGAGGGTGGAGAATGGTCACCTCTTTAAATTTGTGAAGTCAAACCACATAGTAGTACACAAATATAGTTAGGAATGGAAGTTAAAATTAGGTAAATCAGCTAGATTAGGGATTTTAAAAGAGTGTTATGATTGTCCGCTATCAGGACACATGGGGGTTAGGAAAACTTACGCTAGAGTATTAAGAAAATACTATTGACCAAAAATGAATTGCGATATTAAGAGGTATGTTAAAAATTGTAAAGCTTTCCAGCAAATGAAGCCAGTGAATGAGAAACCGGCTGGTTTTATGATATGACGGATAGGTATTTCTAAACCCTGGCAGATGATTTCGGTTAACTTGGTAGACCCACTTCAAAAGTTGAATAGGGGTTAATGTATATTTTAACGGTCGTTGATTATTTTACGAAATTCCCCTTATATTTCGCATTGAACTCTGCAACAGCGAAAACTGTGTGCAGGGACTTAGAGGATACCGTGTTCCTCCTTTGTGGTGCACCCTCAGTTACTGCCTGTGACAACGGTCTCCAGTTTAGGAGTAAGGAACTGGCTGCGCTTTGTGTAGCATCCTTGTCCAAACTCAGGTACAGCGCGTATTATCACCCGCAAGCGAACCCTGCTGAACGAATAAACAAATTAATTAAAACAACATTACAGGCATTCGTTTTCGAAAACCATCGCGTCTGGGAGAATCAACTATCGAAAGTAGCATGCGCAATACCGACGCACAACATGAGGTTCTAGGCTTTACCCTTTACTATGTTAACTTCGGGCGGGATATGGTCACTCACGGTAGGGAGAGTCCAACCGTTAGTGATTATCAAACGAATAGGTACTTAGATTTAGGAGAGTTAGGAAAAAGATTTAGGAAACTTCGGCAAGACATAGGAAACAAACTTAAGGCGGGAACCAAGAAGTCTGCGAAAGCCAACAATCTCCGACTTAGAGACACCCAGTATCAGCCGATTGAGATTGTATGGCGACGAAACTTCATCTTATCAGATGCCGCAAAGTATTATGCAGCCAAGTTAGCTCCTAAATTTGAAGTTCCATATACGATCGAAAAACGAGTGTCTCCGTGGACATTTGTCTAAGCAGACGAGACCGGAAAAGAACGCGGCACGTTGCATTGACCATAGACCTAAGACCATACTACGACACGAATGATCCCAACCAGAGTAGAAGTAACTAGTAACTTTTTTTAACTTTTCGACAGTTTAAAGCTGCATAAATCGGGTTTCTAAATAATAAGGTCTGCGTAACGTAACTCGTCAATTGTTTTCTTTTATTTTTCAATTTGATTTTAAATTCATTTCTAGCATTTGATAAAGACTGGCTGACTGGCCCTGAGGTTTATTCTCATCCTTAACCCATAAAACCTAGTACTAGTACCTAGTAGTACATTTTCTAGGAGGTAAGGGTGAGGTTTGTTGCGGTAAAAGTTACTACAACAAATGCTAATCTATCAGTTTTTCTTTCAGCCTTCACCCATCCACGTTCTTTTCCGTCGTGTTGTCTTCCCTATCGGGCAGTCTCCTTAGCTTTAGAAGGCATGTCCGTTCCACCCCTAACTCTCCTCAATCCGTTCTTTGGCCCCAACCCTTCAATTTGTGTCCGTTCTCTCCTTGGAGAAGCATATTAGCGGAAGAATTGGTGGGTTCTTAAACCCTGTCTTTGGCAACCAAAATGTCTACAAGAAGGCCGAGACACGAGTCCCGTTGAAGTGACGGACGGTCACGATAAGCCCAACGCTGTGCGTCTAGATCCAGATAGGTGATCTGAAAACCTCTGAATATAATAAGGCCACAAAGTTACAGAGCCAGGCGCACTTGCACTGACGACGTATGGACAGTCACCAACAGACGGTGATGGACAGTCACCAACTTATATAAAAGAAAAAATAAAATTGTAACAAAGAAAAAAGTTATTGTAAAGAATGAATCCCTAATTGCGCGCCCCTAATTCAATTAATTCTTGACAAAAGTGTTCGCCAGGATCCCTTTCGGATCTTAATTCGGTAACAATTCCGACTTCCGGTACGTTATTCGATCATAATCAGAAACCGAAAATGATTAGGATGTAAGAATGCGAGTAGGTCATATATTGTTAGTAAATTATCTTTTCCCTTTTTTATCTTTTGGGAAGGACTGGTGTTGCATTAGGATGATAGGGATAACGACTTCTTGGTTGACCATCAAAAAGTTAGGAAAAAAATATGAAACATTCGAGGTTGTAAGAAAAGCCTATTAGAGAGAAAAAATTGGAAAAAGTTCCGTGAGGCTTTGACAAAAGGAACAGCTGGAATGTACCTAAAGTACGGGGAAAACACGGGCAAAATCAGGGCTGACAGTAAATTGCAGTTCTAGGAGGAAATATAAAATAAATAGCATTATTTACTCGAAACCATTTCACCTCACGTTAACCATGGCGAATTCTTTTTTATAAAAAAAGGATTAACAGATTTTTTAACTGTTGTATCGGAGCCCAAAATATCGGTCCAATCTACCTAGTGTTATCTTCAGTGACACCGTATAAAATACAGCTTTGTTGTTGCCGTCTGCCGGCTTTTACAATCTATTATTTTGTCAACCCTCCGCGATTAAATCTCATTTTATTAAGTAGCACAAAAATTATACTTCATTCTTTCCTACGGGATATTGTGTGGTATACCTTTGCGATTTGTTTGCCACATACGATTTTGCACTTCCACTTAAAGCAAAAAGCGCGTGGCGCCTAACATTCATTAGCTTATTTATTTATTATACTATTAGAGATAACTTGGAAATATCTTTTTCTCTGAATCTAACCAAGCTGAGCAGCCACTTAGTTCAGCAAACGATTTGCTGCCACTGAAAATTTTTCGCAGGGCATTTTTTTGTTTCTTTCTCCTTCGAAGCCCAAGTTACAGATCGTCACACAGATCTCAGCCAATAATTGTGTAGTTCGATTTTTTTTTTTTTGGATTGATTTTTTTGATTTTGCCAACAGCCCGGCAATTGAAATTATTAAAATTTATTAAGATCGGGGAAATTGTGCAAGAAGGAGAAGTGCTTAGCCCTAACAATGTCCTTGCACGGTCCTGCAGGAGGATTGTTCCAAGCAATAGACATCGAAATCCATAGAGATGATGTGCCTTTAGTACAGGAAAACGGTTTGGGAATAGCCACATGCAGGAAGTTTACAAGGTCCAATTGCAAAGCCGAATGCAGCAACGAGAAGAAATACTGCAGCAGCTTCAAGCAGGCGTGAGAAGACTAGAACGTTTTTTATATACAACCGCAAGCCAAAAAATTATTGACCAAATGGAAAAGGCCGCATTCATTAGGGAAATCGCAGATTCAAAGCTACAATCAGCAGTAAGGGTACAAGAGCAATTCGACTTACTAACTGTCAACCTTACCTGCAAGCGGTGTACCCTGCTTTCAACTGACGAGCCTCTAACGAAGGACCACAACGAAGAAGACACCACGCTTGCGGTAAACAGTACCATATGTAAGAATCAGAAATGATATCTGTATAGACATGTTAGCAACCGCGCTCGTAAAACTTTCAAAAATCTGACGTTCCTTTAACCATAAAATCTTCAAAGTGCGTTAGCTTGTAAAGGACCGGTAATCTTTGCTTTAATAAAACGCAAATAAACAAAATCAAAAATTACTCTAGTGCTTTTAAAGTGGTGTTATATTTCCTTTTTCTCTTAAATTTTGTAAGTCATAATGGCAGAAAAAACGCGATCGGCTTCACATTCGACACCTACGTTTAACTCTACACTATCCTGGAAAAGAGCTAATGCCGGCGCCATCTCCACAGCGACATCAAATAACATTGCCGACCTGTAACTGAAGAAGCGATTAAGTGACTTGACTGAGAGTATTGTCAGTCGTATTTCTTGTGAAATTAACGATCTCCGAAGCGATCTTCTTCAGCGTATAGCTCTCATCGAAAACAACTTAGAAGCCCACGTTGAAAAGGTAAACAAATCGCTCTCTGATCTCCAAAACTGTTGAATCTCAAACAAAAAAAGAAGAAATCGCAAACTGACAAAAACGATGCGACGCTTACGAGGAGAGATGGAGAGAATTAACAGCTGATGCCGTGCTTTTCGGTGTCCCAAACTTACCTGCTGAGAACCTAAAATCAATTTTCAATCTTCTCTTTCATACCATCGACTGTAAAGTGCCAACATTAAAAGCGGTTTTCCGTTCTCAAGAACAAAACGAACACAACACCAAAACCTCGCCTATTATAGTCAAATTTGGCTCTTCCTATGAGAGAAATACCGTTTTTAAACATATTGCTCATTTATTGCAAATAAGAGAAGAAACAGCTGTGTCTCCAAGATGTTGGTATCTCTTCAGACAACAACATTAATATATAAATGCATGAAAGTCTTACTCCAAATAATCGGTATCTTCTTCAACAAGCCGTCTACCTCAAACGCCGTAAACTGCTGCGCTCTGTTTTCACGCGCTCAGGATTAGTGTTTGTAAAGCAAAGGGCCGATGGGCCGAGTTTAGCTGTGGAGAACGAAGAGATTTTGAATGCTATTGCCAACGCGGAAGTTTAAGAAGTAACAGGAGAAGACATCCTAAAGTGATTGACAACTGAACAAGGTTGCCACATCTTCTTTTATTTAATTTATTATTTTTATTAATTTTTTTTTCTTTATTTATTTATTTTTTTTTTGCTACTTAAAAATTATTTTATTTTATTTTATTTTTTTCTGTTTTTACTTTAACCCTCTTCCTTTTTTTCTTTTGAATTCTGTCATTGCTATGAAAAATAAGAAAATGGCTTATTCTTAACTTCATTCTGTCACTTATTTCTCGCAATAAGCCTACTTAACAAAACGCAGTCACGTAACCGAGGAATGGATTCCCTGGGCGATAGTAGTGATGGAATATTGCGGCGATGATAAATATCTTTCGCTCCCAAAGAGTTGGCTTAACTATATCGCATATAAATGCACAAAGTTCGTTACCAAAAATTTACGAATTTAGACATATTTTTGAGCAATCCAAAGTAGATGTAGTTTGTGTATCGCAAACCTGGTTTTCGCCAATTAATAATGATCAAATTAATAATGATCAAATGTACTCTCTAAAAGGCTACAAACCTTTTCACACAAATAGGTATAATCGTGATACGGGTGGTGGAGTTGCAATGTACGTCCAAGACGGAATTCATTGTAGATGGAAATATTCATCACCTATTGATTTCGCTATAGAATACCTATATGTTGATATATGATCTCAACTTTATTGACAGTTTCCCGGTTCAATAAGGAAGGTATTGTGTCAAATACCGTGGAACTCCATTTATCGTATGCCTACTAGAAATATACTTGCAAAATCTTTAGCCACTCCTGTACTCACACACGTATATAAAATCTTTGGAAATTGTGACTCTGTTAGCAAGATAAAGCTCCAACTCGCTTTTAATAGTATCATTCGATATGTCTACACCTTGCGTAAATATGACCACGTCTCACATCTGCCTAAAAACCTTCTTGGGATTACTTTCAAAAATTTCGTACATTAAAATTTGTTGAAAATTGAAATTTGCTATGTGTCAGCATATGTATGAACTATGTAGATCCTAATTTTTCTTTCTTACTTGACATACCAATGAAACTAAACAGTCTCTTTGTTACGCTCGTATCGAAAGGTTGCTTTTCTCTTATTTTGCTCTAAGTTTCACAGGTTATGGGCCCAGCACGCGCGGCGTCGGTTCGTTAAAATTAATTATATTGTATATAATATATATTCTAATTCGTGCTATATTTTTCAAAATTTGAACGTTTATTTAAAAAAAAAAAACATATACAATAGTATTATTCAAAGTATTGCCCATCTGAAGCTATGACTTTTACCCATCTTTCTGACAATCTGGCGCCGGCTTGGCAGCCAAGAATGAATCAAACCAATTTTTTATATTCTGCTCTGTTGTGAACCGTATTACAGTGAGGGCGTCCTGCATCAACCGGAGCAAATGGTAGTCAGTAAGACTGTTTTCCAAATATTTCTTAACCGGAATAGCAATTTGGAGCCGAGCGTTGTCATGATGGAAAATTATTGCCTCGTATCTGGTCGCATATTCCGGGCATTTTTCGGCTACTGCTCTCTTCAAACGGATTAATTGTGTTCGGTAGCGTTGTTCATTAATGGTTTCACCCGGTTTTAGCAGCTCATAATACGCACACCCATCTGATCCCACTAAATACATAGCATTACCTTCGCGCCATGGATATTCGGCTTTGCCGTTGATTTGGCTGGTTGGCCGGGCTTCACACATGATTTTTTGCGCTTAAGGTTCTTGTAATGGATCCATTTTTCACCACCAGTAACAATCCGATGCAAAAATGACTTACTTTTGTTGTGTTCCAGCAGCATTTCGGACATGCAAAACCGCCTTTCGACGTCTGTCGGCTTGAGTTCATGTGGAACCCAATTTCCTTGCTTTTGAGTATATCCAGTTGCTTTTAAACGTTTTGAAATGGCTGCTTGAGTGAGACCCAAAGATTCTGCGAGCTCTTCTTGTGTTTGGCAACAATCTTTATAGAGTAATGCTTCCAGTTCTTCATCTTCAAACTTTTTTGGCTGCCCAGGACGTTCATCGTTTTCCAAGCCAAAATCACCACTTTTAAATCGAGCAAACTACTTTTGGCACGTTCGCTCAGCTAGCGCATGTTCACCATAAACTTCCACCAAAATGCGATGACTTTCGGCAGCAGTTTTCTTCATATTAAAGTAATGAAGAAGAACTTCCCTCAAAAACACTTTTTCGATTTACATATCAAAGCTTCAAAAAATCGTTCAACAGCTTAAAGATTTGGTGGAGGATGTCTCAGATCAGGTGTCTCATGATCATCACAAAATTTTTAATGATGCTACCATCGTCATATAATCACTTTTACAGTGCATGGTAGTCAACAGCAGCAAGTGAGCAAACATTAAAGAATTTGACTGCCAGTCTCTTAATGGAAGAGTCAAGAATAAATACACAAAATCAAATTGAGTGTGAAGCCCTGGTCGCTCGGAAAGGTAAAACCACGTCAAAATCCGTTTTTCGAAGTAGCAGCGGTAAATGCGAAAAATTGGGCAAGTGTTTTATCTGCAAGAAAACAGGTAATTGGAAAGCGGAATGTCCTACAAAGCAGAGAGAGAAGACAAATTTTCCAAATGACGTCAAGAGGGGAAGCATTTATATCTCAAACTGTTTTTGCCAAAACGTCGGAAAGGGATAGTTGGTTTCTCGATTCGGGTGCAAGTGATCACATGACATCTAGAAAAGATTGGTTTATTTCTTTCAAGAAATTTGAGAAACCACTTAATATTCGCGTTGGAAACCGTGTAGTCATTTATGCATACGGTTTTGGAGATATCAACATTCGGGCATATAAAAAAATTGGCTGGAAAGGGAAGCATATGTCAAACGTGCTTTATGTTCCAGATATAAAACTAAATTTGTTTTCAGCGAGCTGTGCTCTTGATAAAGGACCAGTCATGAGATCAAATAAAAAGGAATGTGAGCTGCTTAAGGATGACGATATTGTTGCTGTTGGTGTGCGCGAAAATAAAATGTTCAAGCTTTTGTTTCAAGTGTTAATGGTGGGTGAACCTCATGTGAATAGTGCTGTTCAGGATTCAAGTCACATGTCTGGTAATGACCTCCAAATATAGCATGAGCGACTCTGTCACCAGAACATAATTTACGTAAAAGAATTCGTCAAATCAAACAATATTAAATATTCAGGAGATTCTTCATTCTTTTGTGCCATGGGAAAAAGCCGTAGGTTGCCGTTTATCAGAAGTGCGAAGAATGCGTCTATGCCTGGTGAGCTAGTGCACTGTGATCTTTGTGGCCCCATGCCTGAAATATCTTACGGAGGATCCAGGTACTTGGTTTTAATGAAAGATGATTTTTCTAATTTTCGTTATGTTTATTTTCTTAAACAAAAAACTGAGGTAACTAAACAGCTGCAGGTATATCTAGAGCAGGTGAAGATTGATGCAGGTCGCTCTGTTAAAATCCTCCGTACCGAAAATGGATTAAAATTCGTCAATAAAGACGTACAATCATTACTAAGGGATCGGGGCATATGTCATCAGAAAACTGTTCCTTAAAACCCGCAAAAACACGGGCGAGCCGAACGAGATATGCGGACGATTGTCGAAGCAGCCAGGTCAATGATGTGCGGTAGGAATCTCAAGGTAAAGTTGTGGGCTTAACCGGTAAATACCGCAGCTTATCATCTTACGCAGTTCCTGTCTAAACATGATGGTTATCGAAAATACCTTTACAGATTTGGGCATGATAGTTCGCCATTTTGCTCAGAACGACCAGAAGAGGGGGAAGAGTCGGAACACGCTATGTTCCAATACAGACGCTTCACAAATGGCATAGCGATTCTACGAACCCCGGAGCTCCTAATAGACATATGCTGAGAAGATGTGTTCCATCTTCCATCGTGTGTTTAGCACGTAGGCGTACTTTTGGCATCGATTGCTCAGGTTTGGAAATCGTGCATGATAATAAAACTCGGGCTATTGGAATCTATGAAGATTACACATCAATGGCACAACAAAAACAATAAAACCTTGCTAAAACACTTGCCTTTACTCTGGCAATGGAAGCAGTCTATTAGGTTTCCAATGGAACAAATTTTATCATAGTAGTAGCATCTGTTGAATGCTCCTGTCGGGGAACAGGATAGACGAAGTATACGCTGCTGGAACTTCGATAAAATAGGGCATCTCCAAAGGCAGTGTAAAGAACCGATGCGACGAAAAGGCTGTGGTAACAACTAAATAGAAGAAGAAACCGTCAGAAACAGCTTTCAAAAAGCCGATCAATCTTTCAATTATTCGGAAAAAACTTAATCACCAACTATTGTAAATTCCATGGAAAAAAATAAATTTACTTAATTGCTAGGGAATTCTGGACTGTCGGCAAAACACCAAACTTTCCAGAAAACAGAACGGATTGCAACCACACAGCTGGTGATTGTCGTACTGTTAGGGCTAGCGGGTCGAGCAATTAAAAAAAAATATAACCGTCTCACGTACGGTTTTACAGCACAAGCGGGAAGAAGCCTTACGGTCTCGGTTCTTATTCGAAATATGTTAAAATACACAAATATATTATACTCGTACTTGAAAAAAATTGATTCTCGTCATTTGCCGAGGGGTTCCGTCAGTTCAGCTGTTAGAACATAGCGAATCACAACCAGAGGTCCAACAACCTCTCACCGGATCCGCAGCCAATCATTTAAGTTGATATTCTCTGTTCGGGGGCCATGTTTGTTTTGTCGTCCACGTGATTGCTTTGGTTCGAAGCCAGACTTCTGACCTGAAACCAAAGCAAAGTTTGAAAGCTTCAATTGAGACCACGAGATAAAAAGAAAAACTTATTTTACTAAAGGTATCATGGGATGGGGGGCGCAAACCTTTTTGCAGACATATATGGCACAAAAACGACCGCGGGGAATTGTGGAATTACCTTTATAATTATACTTTGAAGTTTGTTTGTGGTGTGGCATTCTGTACATGTTTTCTTTTTCATTTGGCAAAGAAAAGGGATATAGATTGGGCTCGCGGCCATGTTGACCTCTCGGGACATCAAGGGGGCAGACCATCCCTTCGCTAGAGTTTCCAGGCCGTCCGGAGTACATATGTGGTCATCTCCAGGGCGGTAGGGCGAGAGAGGGCGAGAGAGGGAACTAGATGTAAATATTCCAGTTAATCCCACCTGTATAGTGGCATCCAAAGCATTACATGAAGAAAGAAAAGAAGGAACAACACCAGATGGGTAGAAATAAAGAGGTCAACATACGATAGACGGACAATTAAGTGGAGGATTTTTGGGGCGTAATTGGCACGCAACAAACCCCATCCTTACCTCTTGGGAAATGTCTCTTCACATTTCTAGTTACGGGCTTAACTACCAAAATCTAAATTGGCCGAGGCCAATTAAAAGAAACGAGTGATAGACAACACAAAAGAAACTACAGTAAACATTTATCTCTCTGTGCGTAACTCTTTGCATAACGATTTTTGATAGTTACGCGACTAAGGTCTTCTAAGGAGATCTTCGGGGTCGTCGCAATATGGTATCCTTGCCTGTCTCGCCCTGCACCACGTAAGTCCAGGGGGAGACCCAACATAGAGTGCTGTTCATCAGATTAGACGCACCAGAAATATTTCTATCAACATAAAATATTTTGATACATATAACTCCCAGGAAGAAACAAATTGGACCAGAAGTGAAGGTAGTAAATACTGATAAGATAAATGTAATTTTTTGATTTAAAAGAAAACAAAAACTTTAATTTTTTATCGTTTTTCTTTTTCTTAATAGTGTAAAACAAATTTTATTTTCTGTTTATCTGATTAGGCGCACCTTAGATATGAAAGAAAAATAAACGTCTAAACATACAGTTATTTATTTTTTTTTTTAGTTTCTTTATTTAATTTAAAAATGATAAGATAGTTTTAGTGTTCTTTGTTTTAGCGATTCATACGAAGACCTTAGGAAATTTAATGAGATCCCAACCCAATCTACTTTAATTGTTGAAGTACGATCATCAATATTTCTGAACTGTCTTCCGCCTTCACAAGCCTTGCGAGTAAGCCAGCCGAAAACGTTTTCGATGATGTTAAGACCCGGAGAATATGGAGGCCACGGCAATACCTCGATATTTTGTCTTTCAATGTAGGCTTTAACGACGCGAGCATTATGAATGGGCTCATTATCATGCTGGAATATCCACTGGAGAGGGCCAGGAGAGGGCTTTATATGAGTTCCCTTTCATTTTATTGGAAACGAAAACCAATTCGAAAGTACCATAAATCGAAATGGCTTCCCATACCATAACTCCTCCTTGTCAAGCATAATGACGGCTCAAAAAACATTCTTCTTTTCGAAGATCATAAAAGTTGAATTTGTAGCATTCCGGTCCGGCCAAATTGAATTTCTTTTCATCTGAAAATACAACTCTTTTCCAGTTTTTATTCGAATCACTTGTGCAAGCCCAGATTTGTGCATCTCATATCTGGTAATTTCTTGCAAATAACAGTCGCTGTTGTTTTCGTGTAGAATTACGTGGTGGCTTTTTTTTAAACGTTTTGTATTTTAAATGTGGATTTAAAAGTGGACTTGCACTTACTCCCGCTAATACCCCGATTTTGGATATTGAAAGAACCGAACTAGATGCTAATCTTCGAATTCGTTTTACGTCATATTCTGAAACGGCTATGACAGATCCTCCCCGATAGTTGCAGCCATAGGATTCCCAATTTTTAAATAGTTCCGAACAACATGTTCACTTTTTTTAACCATTTTTTGGTGTTTTAATGAAAAAATATATTTATTTTCACTGATGCATTCTAGTTAAACTGATGCAATATACCATGCGTCTAATCAGATAAACAAAAAAACGAGGGTGGTAACAAAAAGGAGCGAAAGAGTACAGTTTTGCGTTTTTCTCGTAACTCAAATTTATATGTATTTTAATAAGCATTCACTATTCTCTCTATTGGAACTAATTTTTTTCTTGCATACATGTTTTTATATATTAAATGAAAAAAATTAATGAAATTAATGAAAAAAAATTTTCTGCTTCTAACCTGTTGAACAGCACTGTACTTTGGTACCAATTTCGCAGCATAGTAATTGGCCGTGTCGGAAACTATGAAGTTTCTTCACCATACAACCTCGTTGGGCAGATATTGTACGTCTCTTTGTGCAAGTTGTATGACTTAGAAGACAGCTCTAATCTGATATCGCTTGCTCTATCTTCCCTAGCTATATTTTCTCCATTTGCTGTAATATCTTCAGATTTATCCGCGAGGTTATCCTTACCCGTAGGTTATCATATCTCTACCGAAGTTCGCGAAGTCCGGGGAGACTCCTAAGACATCGTGTTGAGCTGTTCGGATCCAGCATCCAACTTAAGCTAACTGAGTATCCCAAGACCGATGATATTCCGACACGTAAGACTGAAGGGTGGATTTAGTGATTTGGTTTATCCTTTCTCCAGGATTTAATTTGAGCGCAACCTATTTCTTATTGTGAAACTAGGGACAGTTGTCACAGACTATCCATCGCGGTACGCAAAACAGAATAAAGATGTTCTCTTCTATGTCCTTAAAAAGGGTCTAGCAGTCGCCGACCTAAGGGAAAAAAGCAGAGGGAACTTAGTAAAGTCAGGAACTTACGACTGTCAGAAAATAAACAAAACCCCTACGGACCAACTAAATCGACACAAATCATTTACTATGGCACAGAAATTCCTCTCGCTTCGACCATCAAATCAGCTAGCTTTTCGTTTACCGGTTTCGCACTTTGATACAATTTGCAGTCCCTTACATGTTGGTTACATATCAACTCATTTTCGGCCAGTAGTACCATGCTCTTACTCTACCTAACGTTTTCCTAACCCCCATGTTTCCTGCTAACTCGTTGTCATGACTTTCCTTCAAAACCCTAGCTTTATCTATTTTCGGAATTACTTCTTTCTATTCTAATCTATTGTCATGAATAACCACGTGCCTAGACCTAACAAAATTAAGTAACATACCATTTTCTACTCTCAAGCACGAATAAGCTTATAAATCTCCTGTACCAGTACACCATTCTTACAAAGCTTTAAGCTTCCCTAACAGGTGCAGGAGCACTAATTATGTTTTCTACTTTCTTCCGATCCACGTGCAACCCATTTCCATCAACTACTTACCCTAAAAATTTCAATGAAGATCTACAGAAGATACATTTTTCCTTACTAACCTTCAACCCTGCCGTACTCAATCGTTCGAAGATTTCCTCCAAAATTTCCAGTTGTTGTTGGAAGTTATTATTGACGATAACAATCTCGTCGACATATACGAACACGTGCGCTCCCAAATTGGCATCAAGCACCCTGTCAATAAACCACTGTCATATTGTAAAGGCTTTTTGTGGCCCGAAAAACATCCTCTCGAACTGAAAAAGTCCCCGATTAGGCACGGTAAAGGCTGTGTATTGGCGGTACTTTTCCTCGACGGGGATCTACCAGTATGCGGACTTAATATCCAAGGATGACAGATAGTTTCCGCTCGGAGTTTGTTCCTGTAGTCTACACAAAATCTAAACGATCAATGCTTCTTATTAATCATAACAATAGGAGAGGCACAAGGACTACTGGACTTCTCAACTATGTCATCCCTAAGCATCTCTTCTAATTCCCTATTGTAAGAAAACGATGGCAAAACTTACCAAACCATAAGTCAATACGCATTAAGTAAATAAGAAATTTTACTTTTAACAAAAACATATCCTGTACATACTTATATATATGTATACCCCGTTACGCCAGCAGAGCAGTTTCTTTTTGGAAGAGGTACATAAAGGCCATAAAAAATAAAAAATTCGTTAACGTTGCGTTTTGTTTTTCCTTTTTATTTGTTTGCTGTCCTAACAAATTCAAATGTGAGATAAAAAAAAACAATTTTTGTGTTTCTTAATATCGTCGCTAACATTTGTTAATTCATACCGAATTACGGAAAATATTAATATAAAATTTATTTGTACGAATCAAAAGTTACTGTAATGTTTCAAATAGAAAGTGAAACGTCGAATCGGTTACGATTTTTTCTACAGAAATGGAATACGTGCCAACTTAAAGAAAAATTAAGTGATTAAAACTTGACTACAAGAAGCGTGGGAAAACTTTTTCAACAACGAGCTAAATGTACATGTGCCTAAAATTTATGCGGATAACGAAACATCTTCCTCCTTTGGATCTAGTCAAAATTTTAGTCCAGACGATGGTCTTCTAGACAAATAAATCGACCGTTTACCTCATCAGCTTTATAAAAAACAAGAAATCGCAAAGTTGAAACAACTAGCGGAACTTGCATGTGCCGATGTGTCACCAAAAGCTAAAGCCCTGTTTTTCCATTTTTAAGATGTTGAAGAGTCCTTACATACTTTCACTGGTGACGATAACTTCTTTATCGAGAAGTGGATTCATCAATAGGAGGAGTGTGCCGAGTTTCGGACTTAATAGGGTTAATTCGGACTTAATAAGACGGTTAGCAAGAGCACTGGACTTACAGCATGTTACTTTTCGGCAAAAATCAAAACGGGGATATTTATGACAAAGTTTTTGAAGTTCGGGCAGTTTTAAGTTATATCAGGAAGAAGGCTTCACAACGAATACACAAAAATCAAGGCTATAAGAAATCGTATTACGATCAAAAGCAGAAGCCTCCTCAATTATATAAGGAAGGTGACTTAGTGATGCTCAAAAATTTAGTCACTTCACAAGGGGTAAGCACAAAATTCTTGGCTAGATTCCGAGGCCTTTTAACCCTAGAAAGATATTCTACGTCTGCAAGATGTATAGTACGCATAAGAATTGTTATTTTTTTTTAGCTGTAAACCGCATCGGGTTGGTTATTTAAACTAACTCAATCGGTAGTCGGAGCTTACGCGTGACGGTAGTGGCGCGCCGGTGAGTACTTGTGGTAACAAATTGTAACTATGTCGTACGTTTGGGAGACGTATGAATATCTTTTATGTAACTTTTGCGAGGTATTTGAAGAAACCGTTTTTTTATTATTTACAAATACGTTTTATTACTTTTTGGTGATTATTATAATTTTATCGTCATAAAAAACCGAGAAGTGTTGAGTTATAGTGAAATTGAGGATTTGGGAAACGTGTTATGAAGCAGTTATGAGTCGTGACAGCTTTGACTTTCTAATCAGATGTATGCGCATGGATGATGAATCACTAAGTCCATTTATTTTTATGCACAAGATGGCTTAGACGTATTCTATTTCCGTTTCAGTTAAAGTTAGTAATAACCGAGTATTTTCGTGCCGAGAAGTATAAAAATTGTACAAGTTTTATCTTTTTTTCGGTTGTACATACATTTTTCGTTCTTATTTAACTACCTGTATACATACGTGACTTTACCCTTTTACTCTTAAGTGCATCCACCTTACCGAGTTTTTCTTCACCTAAAGCACCAATACCACTAGTGCTCCGTTCCAAAACCCAGAGCTCATCAACTGAAAATAAATTAACACCTTCGAAGCTACGCGAAAGTGCTATCACCTCATTGCTTATACTGCAGGTGCTTAAAAAACACTTAACCAAACAAACTGAACTAATGGAACGTAACATTGATAAAAAACTTGCGAATATTCGTGGTGACCTCAAGAAGCAAATTTATGAAATTAAAATAAGCTGAGAACGGCGATTTAAAGCAAGACCGAGGTCTTAAGTACTCGTTTCGCTACTCTTGTGATGAACAAGAATGCAAGTTTAGTCGAAAAAAATGCTGATATACTCGCTCTTCGCCAGCAACTTGATCTTATAGAAAGAAAGGAGATTGCCGTTGGTGTACTCTTGTTGAGGTACCGGAGTTGTCTGATGAGAATCTAAGTTCCATCTTCCACCATCTCTGTCGTTCGATAAACTGCAAGCTGCCGCTATTAAGTAACATTTTTCGCCCCATAAAGCGCAACACAACAAATCAAAGTCATAACATCACTGACATGCGATTGCACAACAAAAACGCTGCCCCTTCGCCAATCATCATACAACTTGCGAGCTGGGTGGAAAAGAATGGTATTATGAAATCGACGGCTGCCTACCGCTAGATTAATGGGAGAGAACTTTGCTTAAGCGACGTTGGAATTGGCGTCGAATCGAGCCAAGGTGATGCCTGTTGTTATCTTAATGAATGATTAACCAAACCATCTGGCCGTCTCCTAAAAAGCGCTATTGTGCTGAAGCGATAGAAAAAGCTTTTTTCAACATACACAAACCACGGAAATCTTTACATCAAAAAGTATACAACTGGGAAAAGCCTCCTTATTAAAAGCCCTGATGATCTACTTGCTGCTGCTGCGACACCACAATAGAAAATAGATAGAATTTACTTGTGTTTAATGTCTCTTTTTAAATTAATTTAAATATTTTACGATATATTTAACGATATTTTAAAGCATATTTGTTAAATTGATCCTCTCTCTAACTTTCTCTAAATCTCTTCTATCTTATTTTCTCTCTTTTCGTATACTCTTATCTTTACCGTTGCGTATAATAAGTGATATGATGAATCACCCTATATAGAATATGATAGCATGAATGAAAGTTTAACTCGCATAATGCTGAATTTTCTGTCTAAGCGTCAAAATGGGTTTAGAATTTGTCACATCAATGCGCGTAGCCTTCATCAACGTAAGCTTGATTATTTGAGTTATTTATTCAGCGACTCTTATATTGGTGTTACCTGTATTGATGAAACATGGTTTATACAACATATTTCAGACAATTTATTCCGTATTGACCGAATAACGAACACTACTGGTGGAGGTGTTGCTATTTATTGCAAGGCTTCCCTCAACTGCAAGGTTATTGGTAAATCTTCTCCTCGGTGTTGAATACATAAATTCAAGAATTTCTGATTCCAGCACTAATTGTTTGCTCACGTGTGCATATATAAACAAATAGGATGTTCTCTCTTGAACCATTTTTCTTATTTCTAGCAGAAGTCTCAACTATGTATATACAATAATGTAGTAGTTTGTGGTGACTGTAACAGAAATCTTTAATTGAGTGACTCATATGCCCCCAAATTATTGATTTTATATCGTCTAGTGGACTCACAATAGCTAATAGTTCGAATTGTACTTAAGCCTAATGCATCACCTAGTCTGATTTATCTCGTCATTGTGTTTGATCCTATGTTACTTCTCCTACTCGACCAAATTTCTTTAGAAGGCATTTCTGAACACGATCTCCTTTTCTGAGCACTAGACATCGTGTTCTCTCGTACAGCTTCCCAAAAATTTTTCCAATATAAGAACTTTACCTCCATAGACGTCTATTCCATTCAAGCTGCATGCAGTTTGGTCCTTACCTTCAAAAAGTCAGATTGAAATGATTAATAAAAGTAGACGTAGTTGTACTGTAGACTTAAATGATCTCAATGATTCCTTCCTGTCAAATAAAGTTGAACCTGAGAGGTTTGATTATAATACGGTCATTTCTAGAACGTTTGATTTTGAGATTGTGACTAAGGTAAAGATCGTAAGGTCATTAAGAACGAATGCTCTCGGAGATG
This sequence comes from Volucella inanis, assembly GCA_907269105.1. Classification (NCBI taxonomy): domain Eukaryota; kingdom Metazoa; phylum Arthropoda; class Insecta; order Diptera; family Syrphidae; genus Volucella; species Volucella inanis. The sequence goes on from OU026158.1 coordinate 9,989,940, forward strand.
ATAGTGTTCCACTTCATGTTGTGAAAATTATTTTGCCACACATCATAAGTCATTTAACACATATAATCAACGTATGCATATAAAGTAATGACTTCAACCACTCCTTTGGCCTGGAAACGTGCAAAAATCATTCCTTCCCATAAGAAACCCAAAGCAGATAGTGCAAATGATTAGAAGCCTATCAGCATTCTACCATATCTCTCTAAGATTTTTGAAAGAGTACTGGCGATGCGAATAAAGGATCACCTGTCTGTAAATTCTTTGCTGAGCCCCCTTAAGGCCGGCTTTAAAACAGGCCATAGCTGCGCGTCTGCTATAGTGAATATATTAGACGATATAAGGACTGAATTTGATAAGGGATTTGATACCTTGCTCTGCCTTCTTGATTTCACAAGGGCCTTTGACAAGATCAATAACTTCATACTTTGTTAGAAACTGCGACAATATTTTGCGTTTAGTGATAGAGCTGCAAGGATCATCTTCCATCTTTCCTCAAATTTTTTCTTATATTTAATTTGTAAATTATGTTTATGCATTATTTTATGAACTATGTATTAACATGTATATAAATTCAACTTGAACATTCTACTCGCTGTACTTAAAAAGGCAATGTCTTAATTTATATCTCTTTTTAAAATGAATTGAATTGAATTAAATTGAGAAAAAAAAGATTGGAACTAAAGATCTATTTATGCCTATTGTAAAGTTCATAAATAAGTGTTTGATCAATTACACATCGGGATCACATCTAACGATTGACTATTGTGATTTCGGGGAAGATGTTCTTTTAGGGTGTACATTCCGAACAAACCCAATAAGTATGGAAAAAAGATTCGAATGATGTGTGACAGCAGCACAAAGTATATGATTAATGCTATTCCTTACATCAGAACCGCAACCAATACCAATATTCCTTAAGGTGAATACTATGTCAAAGAGCTGTCAAAGCCGATGCATGGTACCAATCGTAATTTCATTAGCGAAAATTGGTTTACTTCAGTGCCCTTGGCAAAATCCTTACTTCAGCAACCTTATACTATAAGTTTAAGCTGGTGGGCACGATACGATCTAATAAACAAAGAGATTTCAGAACTAATGAAAAAAACGATATCACGTCCTGTAGGCAGTTCAATGTTTTATTACGATGGTCCTTTGACACTCATTTCATATAAACAAAAGCCGTATAAAATGGTATATTTTCTGTCATCTTGCGAGGAAGAAGGTACAATTAACCAAACAACTGGAAAACCAGAAATTATCATGTCCTATAATCAAACAAAGAGCGGTGTCGACACATTCGATCAATTTTTTTTTTTTATCAAGGAATGAAAATCCTCTCAGCCGCAAAAATTGTATGAAAAAACGAAGTAGAAATTACGACAAACTTGCTGGTAACCGACTCCTAGGACGACCAATATAGCAAGTAAAAGTAACAAAAATTTTACAACCAAAAAAAGAAAATAAAAGGAATTTCCCAACCTCGTTAAAGCTTTCATTAGTTCCCCCTATAACTTAGCCCCTCCACCCTCCTAATCGATTAGTATGCCTTGCTTTGCACAGCCTGCACACACATAAGTGACTAGCTGTCTCATACCATAAAGACCATCGGGGTGAATGACCCTACAAGATTATATACTGAAAAGAGGAAAAAAATCGACAAATTATGGATGAAAGATTTGGTACTTTTGACGGCTGATCGTTTTTTGTGCTGATGAAGGTCAAGCCGGATGTTATCGGTGGGATAGTCAGGTTTAAGCGGTTGTCGACAAAAGTGAAAGAAAAAAATATTCAAAAATTTATATAAAAAAAAAAAAAGTTGTAGAAGGACACAAGCGGAAGTAAGTAGTTTTTTTTTAATTGATCTGGTTCGGTAGTAGTCCAAGAAAGAAAATCGTGAATGTTTTTAAATAAGTACAAAATAAATTTTACAAAAAAAAAACAGAAAAATAAGACTGTGGTGCGATCAGAAACCTACAATTGATACAACAGCCACCGCCAAGTCAACAGTGGTGTCCACAGCCGAAGTGAATCTTCCCTTTTTGAAAACAAATTATTCGGGATTGACCTCACTCGCATGAAGGATGAAATCAGTGATAGTGGCAGTATCACCAGCTGAGACAATTTGAGCGCAGTTCACCACATCTGCTGCAAGTTTTAGAATAGCAACGGTGTTATTTATAGTATTCGCTGAAAGCACAACAATCGTTGGCACACCAGTAACTATTTAATCCGCCACAACAACCACCATAGCAGCTCAAGCCAACCCAACAGCTACAGCCACAGCTATAACTACTACGATGACAACTAACGCCCAGCGCGTATATCTTTACATTCCCGTCCCATCTCCATCCCAGCAGGTTGTAAGGCTATTCTGGTGTGTATATTTATTTTAGTGAATGTATTTATCCCCAATTTAAAAACCGAAGATTATGCGTAAGCATTACTAAAGTAGAGAAGAACGAATTATTAACCATTATTTAACAACAAGCAATTTACCAGTTCATATCAACCCGCGGAAATTGTGCACATACTCTAAGAGTAACCTCGACAGGACAGCTTTGACGTTGTCAAATACAATATACATATTAGTCTCATTTTCTCTTATGTAATGACGCGCTTAGAGACAGGTTATTAATGAGCGGTATTGCTCGAGTCAGCGGATAACTTCTGTATCTAGCTATAGGTGTACTTGGGCCTGTAGTCTTACATAAATTATAATTATGTTTCGTATCGGTTCGTATATATACATAGTAATATTATTAATATTTTAAATTCAGTATAATCACAAACGGAGCAAACAATTTTTTTTTAGTTTTAAGTTTTATTTCCATTAGACGGGTTGATCGGTAATCGTTTCGTACAGAGTTTTTACAGGGGAAGCGCTTTTATCAGCTTTCCTTCCTGTCCGAATGAGTAGCTAAAGGTGATTTAAGAGCGGCGTGAAAGATTTCTACAGGACGAAGGATGGTGACTTGTTGGTGTCGCATCATTTTGTGAGCATATCGGGCTTCTTGAGGGGCCTGCGGATTAAGTTGCTATGAAGGCCGATATAGCGCTCTACTACTCTACTACTACATTGATGAATCCGCCAGAGAGCATATAATCTATTTTGTTTTCTCTTCGATTTAGGTTTGGGATAAGATAGACCTGAGAGGAGTAATATCTTTTATGATGAAGGTTTATAATTTCACCTCACAACCCTTCCATCGGGGTTGTACATTAGCTGAGGACGTATTCGGGTCCTACCTTTTAGCAGTATTTACAGCTCAGCTACCACCTAGAGCAAGGCATGAATGAATGTAACTAAGGGCGGCCTTGGTATTGCAGAAAGATCCCCCCCATTTCGGCGAGCATAGTTGGGAGATCACACAAACATGCCTGTAGCTGCAAACGGGTCGGTTCCCCTACTACTCTTCGCCCGATCTGGCCTTTAGAGTTGCCTGTGCTCGGGGGTCATAAGGGTGAAGTGAGGTAGCAGAGAGGGTCCTTCCCAGGGTTCAAGAGAGTTTCCGGATATCTTCTAGATTGCGTTAACTCGCGCTTTCCCCCAATGACTCTGGATTCCGTAATTGCTCCCTTGTGTCTGACCCTGGTACGGTTTTCGCCTGAGCCGAAAATCCAGTGAATGTCTCCAATGGCTAGATACCTTATTCGTTAAATAGTGCGGTGTTTTATCTTCAAGGCGACATCCAAAAGCATTTACCTTCTCAAGTGGCTTCCGCTCACGTACTTACGCCCGTTGCTATCGTGTGATCAGATGCTTGACGAAACCAAGTACGAGCTTGTACCTCTCTTGTAAGACGACAGGGTTAGGCATATAACTTCTGAAAATAAGGGGTCCTTCTAAGATAGTCCGGTAGGTAATCTCCTAAATTTTAGTCACCTACGCCCTATGCTATCTAGTGAAGAGATACTATGCCGACCACAACACGTACTTATGCCTTATCGTTACCACAAGATAAAAAATACACCTTTCCCTAAAGAGACCTTAGCGCTTAAACTCCCTTGGACGACTCATCACCCAGGATTCTAGTTAGCAGAAAAACGCCGCGGTCTGAAGCTTATCAGCAGAGCCTATCGCCGTAGAATTTTTAAGCAGGTACCTAAAGATCACGCAAGATATATGCACTTCGCTATGACCATGTACCAACCTTAATCCTAATTCTAGGAAGAGTTATTTACGTTCACCAAAACGCCAATGTATTCGCAAACCTGGATCCTTTTCGCCCCACTTAGCAGGAATATGGTATTTGCATATTAGATGTTCTTATAATATTCTCTTCTCTTAATATCTCTTAATCCTAATAATTAAACTTCGTTATTTTAAATAACCATCACATTTTATTGAATTGAAAAGCCTCTATAGAATTTGCCTATGTTACTATGCACCTAACACCCTTGAATTCTTTAGGTGCAACAATTGTTTTTTTTTTATATTTTCTTTCAGTCGGCCCAGTCAGTGAATTTCCCGGACGCCTGAAGTAATAAGCGTGTTCTTTCTTATAAAATATTTATATCCTTTTCGTACTTTTTTTATCTGAGATGCCTAAACCCGGCTAAACTTCGAATCGCCAATTGCGTTCCAAGAAAAGGAAGAAAACTCAGGGTAGATTAAGCCTGTTCATGAAACGATTCGGTTCATAATCTAAGCTCTACCTAAAAACAAACCAGTCAACTACCTTATATGGGCTTCCCACTTCCATTCCGCATCAGAAACCGCAGCAAAAGCTCCGCCCGAACTGGGAGGTGAAGAAGAAGAACAGTTGACCCATTAGGTACAGGAAGTTGTTACGGCCACTGTGGGCCTTAGTCGGGCAGAGGATTTCGAACGTTTATGGAAGAATTAGAGAAGCATCAGCGTACATTCCGAGAGAAAATGACCTCGGACATCCGGAGTCTACTCGCCGCCCCTACGCAGCCCACTCGCCCAATTGAGGCCAAAACCCGTCGGAATATCCGTTTAGATTCACCGGTATCAAGAAAGCCAAATAACGCGGGCGCAGAACAAACTGGAGTTTACTCTCACTATTTAGACCAACCGCCTCCACTGTGTCGAAGTTTCAATGTGGACAACTTTATTTCTAAATTAGGAAACTTAAATTTTACAGATAAATCTCCTTCTTTCCCCCCAGATCGAAACACTTACCTGTCCACGGCGTCCTCTACAAATTACAACTTCCACAAATGGAGTATAAAATTTGAAAATCGGAAAATGACCGTCGATGATTTCTTATTTCGACTAAATCGAGTCAGGGAGGGCTACGGAACTTCCTGTGAAGAAACTATCCTTAATTTTCAACAGTTTGTCGCTGGGCTGGTAGAAAATTAGTTTTGAACCCATTTAAAATCTAATTCGAATAACAACTGGCCCAGTCTCAAAGTTAGGCTGATCGAAAAATTTAAGAGCTTGGAAATAGACTCCGAACTCCTAAGAAAAATGTTTGATCGTAAGCAAGGCCCTTCGAAGTCCTTTGATGATTTTTTTAACGATCTAATACAATTGAATACACGGTTGCGGAAGCCAAAACCAAATACGGAGATCATTGAGATCATCAGGCAAAACGTGTTTTTCCACCTTCCGGGTTGCCCGAGATGGTGCATATCTCTCGCACAATCGAGAACTATCTCAATGATCATGAGAAGCCCACGGCTCGTTAGCCTCCAGGCTCAAGTTAAGCGACATATTGGTGAAATGGAAGTGAATGAAAAGCCTTTCTCGTCACAGGCCTTGTCCTATGTTAATGCGGTCGAACTGTGTAGAAACACTTCAGCCCTTATTTACTGGAACTGCAGAGTTTCCGGATACATGTTCTATGAATGTGAAACTTGTTTTGTTACCGTATTTCCACAAGGAAAATACCTCAGCTCCCCACTGTTCTAAGTATTCGGAAAACCACCAAAGGGTCAAGTTTCCAACCGGGGGATCTGGCCCATAGAAAAGGAGCCCGGCCCAAAACTATCATTTTCCCCATCACCTACCATCTTACCAGACGTTCTCAAACCCATCCAACCCTTAAATCTTTTAAAACGGAAGAGCACTAGTTCGGCTTACGATACTGAGATACCACCCAAATCAGAACGGCAGTCTAAAACGTTGCATGAAAAACAACAGGAGTACACATGGGCTGAAAAGTGCCGCTCGTGCCGTTTTATGTTAAAACGCAAAATTTTTGCAAAATTCAACTTTATTTAGCAATTTAGTTGCCTTCGAGGGCGATACACTGATTGAAACGATTTTTCAATCCTCAATATAGGCCTCTGTTTCGGCGATTATTTTTTCATCGGTCTTAAATCTCTTTCCGGCGAGCATTGTTTTGAGGTCTGCGAACAGGAAATAGTCGCTGGGGGCCAAATCTAGAGAATACGGTGGGTGCCATCGTTTTCATCGACTTGTGACACGGTGCATTGCCTTGATGAAACAGCACTTTCTTTTTCTTTAAATACAGAGGTTTTTCTGCGATTTCGTCCTTCAAGCGCTCCAACAACGCAATGTAATAGTCGCTGTTGATAGTCTGCCTCTTTTGGAGATAGTCGATGAAAATTATTCCATGAGTATCCCAAAATACGGATGCAATAACCTTGCCAGCCGACTGTTGAGTTTTTGGTCGTTTTGGACGAGGTGCGTCGCCTGAACGCCACCCAGCTGACTGCCGACTTGATTTTGGTGTGAAGTGATGGAACCAAGTTTCATCCATTGCCACATACCGACGCAAAAATTCGGCTTTATTGTGGTTGAACAGCTTTAAACACTCCTCTGAATCATCAATACGTTGTTGTTTTTGGTCGAATGTGAGCAAACGCGGCACCCACTTTGAACAGAGCTTTCGCATGTTCAAATATTCGTGTATATATCCAACACGCTCTTTTGATATCTTCAGAGCCTCAGCTATCTCGATCAACTTCCCTTTACGGTCATTCGTAATCATTTTGTGGACTTTTTTGATGTTTTCGTCTGAAACTGCCTCTTTTGGACGGTGCTTGTATGACCACTTTTAAATTTTTCAATCCACTTGCGAATGGTTCATTTGGCTGACGCAGAGTCCGGGTAAAACTTATCAAGCTATTTCTTTGCATCGGCTGCATTTTTTCCCATCAAAAAGGAATGATAAATCAACACTCGAAATTGCTTTGAATTCATTTTTTTCACAATAACAAAAGTTGCTTCACTTACAACGCTATATCTCAAAAAGTAATCGTCTGACAGCTGTCAAATTTATACACGTATCTTTTGAAGGTTGGCACTAACTGAAAATGGTATGGACTTAATTCAAGTGGTGCCCTCTCTTAGAAACGGACTTTTCAGCGCATGTGTTACTTAGCTCGAAGCAGAATCTTTAACACAAACTGCTGCCCCCCCCCCCCCCCCCCGTCGGAGAAGATCCGGCTTTTTAGATACAAATTGACAACAAAAAAACGATAACAGCAAGGTATAGCCGGTACCACTTTATGTGTTCTAAAAGACGATCCTCGACCCTACGTAGCGTAGTAGTAACGATTTTTGGCCAACGATTGCTAGGTCTTCTAGATAGCGGGGAAAGCATTAGTTGTCTGGGTCAACAAGGGTATGAGATCCTACAAAAGGAGTCAATAAGTTTTAAGATTTTTAATATACTAATTAAAAGCGCCGATGGTCAACGTCAAAAAGTTATAGGGCAGATTTCACTAGTGTCATTTATAAGGGGTCAACCAAGCCATTGGCCTTGTACATCGTTCCTAAGCTCAAGCAACCATTATACTTGGGGGCAGACTTTTGAAAAGAGTTCCAGATAAGTTTTAAGAATTTTAATATACTAATTAAAAGCGCCGATGGTCAACGTCAAAAAGTTATAGGCCAGATTTCACTAGTGTCATTTATAAGAGGTCAACCAAGCCATTGGCCTTGTACATCGTTCCTAAGCTCAAGCAACCATTATACTTGGGGGCAGACTTTTGAAAAGAGTTCCAAATCGCCCCTCAAATTGATACTTGATTCACTGCAATTCACCAGCGAGCAAACCTTTAAGGTCAACTAAGTCATTATAGGATTTCCTTCTTTTGCCTCTGCAGGATTGGGGAAAACAAATCTAGAAGTACACGTAATTGCTACCGGGGACGCTGAACCCGTCAAACAGCGACTTTATCCCGTATCTCCGGCGGTGCAAACTCTCTTTTATTCGGAACTGGATCGCATGCTCTATTTGGGCATTATCGAAGAAAGTGCCAGCGCGTGGAGTTCCCCCGTAGTGCTTGTTCGTAAGCCGGGGAAAAACTATTTATGCCTGGACTTCCGAAAGGTAAATCAGGTCACCAAGAAAGATGCGTATCCATTCTCGCATATATTGTATAAGGGCTGCTAGGGCGCCTTTCAAATACCCACTTTATTTAAAGTTGTGTTTGAAATACGCCTTTTGGCAGATACCGTTGGATGAACGATCCAGGGAGAAAACAGATTTCACTATCCCTGGAAGGCCTCTATATCAGTTTCGGGTGATGCCCTTCATTGGCAATGCGCCTCAACGTATGTGCAGGTTCATGGACAAAGTCATGCACCATGCGCTTAAAGAGTATGTGTTTGTGTATTTGGATGACCTATTGGTGATCTCCAGCACTTTTGAGGAACACCTCCGAATGTTGACAATCGTAGCGGAGCAATTAAAATCAGCGGGTTTGACAATTAACTTAAAAAAGTCTAAATGTTTATGAAGGAACTTAAGTACTCGGCTACATTGTCGGCAGTGGTTGTCTTAAGATCGACCCCGAAAAGATAAATGCGATCAAGGGCTTCCCGATCCCCAAGACGCCGTGTCAAGTACGACGGTTCTTGGAAATGGAGGGATGGTACCGGAGATTAGTGAAAAATTTTTTAGCGATATCTCCTCCCATCACAAACACCTCGAGGATGGGGGTTAAATTCTTCTTTACACATGAGTCTATTACAGCCTTGAATAACCTTAAGTACATTTTGACCTCCGCCCCTATCCTAGTTAACCCTGACTACTCTAAGGAATTTATTATTTCATACGACGCGTCGGCAACTGGTATTGGATGCGTTTTATGCCAAGCTGACGAAACATGAGTCGAACGCCCAATATTTTATTTCTCGCACAGATTGAACAGTGCACTAGGGAATTACAGCCTTACCGAGCGAGGATGTTTGGCTGCAGTCATGGGAGTGCGAAATTTTCTCGCTTATGTAGAGTCCACAAATTTAAAATAATTACTGACGACGCCAGTCTACGATAACTGATAAATAAGACAGATTTAGATGGTAGGCTGGCCCGATGCTCTATTTAGGCTATATTCGATCGATGAGATTGTTCCTCTAGTACCTTCGAGGTACGTCACTTAGATCTCAGACATCCTTGCTTTAAATCCAAGGAATATTGTGGGATCATTAAAACAATGGAAGACAATAAGGATGAGCTGCCTGAGCTTGTCATTTCGAATAATTTCATTCACAAGAAAGTCAAACACAGTACGGGAAACCCACTGCATGAAACATGGAAGCTTTGGGTTCAATCGGAACTGACCAACCAATTTATAGCCTTGGTCCATCGACCTCCCAACCCGTCCCATGGAGGCATAGCTAAAACTTTGTCGCGAACAATTTAAATGGCCAAATATGTAAGCTCAAGTAAAATTATTTATTGGATGTTGTGACGAATGCAAATCAAATAAAGACTTAATTTCAAAATTAACACCCCATATGGGAAAAACTTTCAAGGTCCAACGTCCATTTCAACACCTTTAAATTAATTTATTGGGTCCATATCCTAAGTCCAAATCGCGTAAGACTTCCATACTGATTGTTCTGAACCAACTTACCAAAGTTGTATTCTTGCATCAAATACGTAAGGCAACCAGTCTCGTACTATTTCTACAAAACCGAATAATTTTTAATATATGGTGTCCCAGAGAGCATTCTTACCGATAATGGTAAACAATTCACCAGCAAGGAATTCACTAAGTTTCTCATTTTCTTCTGCGTTCGTTCGATAAGAACTGAGCTATATTCGCCTCAGGCCAATGCCAGAGAGCGGGTAAATCGATCGATGTTGGCAGCGATACATACTCTAGATAGCTATCAACCGATCAGACTCACTGGGACGAAAATTACCCACTATAGGGTAATTCATTCAGCCCTTGGACTTTCCCCATAAAAAGCCCTATTTCGTCACACTATGATTAAGCACGGTTCCAGTTATAAACTTCTCCACAAACTAAGTGCGTTGAACGATTCTGACTTAAGGGTGTTGCTAATATCTGACTAAATGCTTATTTTGCATTATTTGACGTAGTATTCAAAAGAAACTACTGAGTGATGCCACCAAGAAAATTAACGCCCAACTGTGCCCCAAATTTAACAAAATGATAGTGTCAAGAGTAGTAAGTGACCATCTTTATAAGCTGAAAGATCTCTCTGACAAGACTACTGTAATTTTCCACTTAAAAGACCTCAAAAGCTAATTTTCAAAGACATAAAGGAAGCGCCCATGAATAGCTGGGGGTTGAAGATGATTTCAGCATTTAGTCCCGTATGCATTCGTTTCTTTTCTTGCCGTTTTCTCTGGTACAGGGTATAAGTAAAAACAACAAGTTTTGTTGGAAACGACTGTACGACCTAAATGGATTGACCATTGCTGGTCACCGACTCCTAGGAAGACCAATATAGCGAACTAGCAAATACAATTATCCATTATGGCTAAATTAGTTCCGGAACAGAGTAAAACAAACAAAAATTTTATAACCAAAAAAAGAAAATAAAAGGAATTTCCCAACCTCGTTAAAGCTTTCATTAGTTCTCCCTATTACTTGGCCCCTCCACCGCCCTAATCGATTAGTATGCCTTGCTATGTATGAAAATTCTGTACTTTTAACGGATGAGCGTTTTTTGGTGCGGATGAAGGTCAAACCGAGTGTTGTCGATGAGATAATCAGATTTTAGCGCTAGTCGACAAAAATGAAAAAAAAATTCAAGAATTTATATAAAAAAAGTTGCAGAAGGACACAAGTGGAAGTGAATAGTTTTTTTTAATTTATCTAGTTCGATACTAGTCCAAGAAAAAAAAAACCGTGATTGTGTTTCAATAAATACAAATTAAATTAAAAAAAAAAAAAAAAAAATTGAACGAGTACCTATAAATTAATAACGGAAAACCGATCAGAAACCGGGGAAACTTCAGCTAAAGTTGCAACATCCACTTTAAGTGATCCAACAGCCACCGCCAAGCCAACAGTAATGTCCACAGCCGGAGTGAAAGTTCACTTTTTGAAAACAAATATTTCGGCATTGACCCCACTGGCATCAAGGACGAAATCAGTGATAGTGGCAGTATCAGCAGCTGAGACAATTTCAGCGCAATTCACCACATCTGCTGCAAGTGGTACAATAGCAACAGTGATATCCACAGCATTTGCTGAAACCCCAGCTATCCTTGGCAGACCAGTAGCTATTTAATCCGCCACGACAACCACCGTAGCAGCTTAAGCCAACCCAACAGCTACAGCTACACCAACAGCCACAGCTATAACTACTACGACGACAACGCCCAGCGCGTATACCTTTACATTCCCGTCCCATCTCCATCACAGTAGGTTGTATAAGGCTATTCTGGTGTATATTTATTTTAGTGAATGTATTTCTCCCCAATTTTAAAACCGAAGTATATGTGTAAGCGTTTCTATAGTAAGTGAAGAAAGGATTATTAACCATTATTTAACTCCAAGAGTAACCTCAGTAAGTCAGCTTTGACACTTACAAATACAATATACATATTAGTCTCATTTTCTCTTACGTAGTGACGCGCTAAGAGACAGGTCATTAATAAGGAGTATTGCCCGAGTCAGCGGATACCTTCTGTCTCTAGTTATAGGTGTATGTGAGCCTCTAGTCTTACATAAATTATAATTGTGTTTTGTATCGATTCGGATATTTACATACTAATATTATTAATATTATAAAATTCAGTATAATCACAGGTCCGAGAAACTGGGAAAACGAATTTTTTTAGTTATCTATATTATATCCTTGACATTTGTTATCACACCCACCCCTTAACGAATTTAATTTGAAATAAATTGTATTTTACCTACCCGTATCTACATAATTTTTTTTTTGTTAAAATATCCTATTTCCTTTAGGCGGGTTGATCGATAATCGCCTGCGGATTAAGTTGCTATGAAGATCGATATAGTACTCTACTACTACAGGGTTGACTCCGCCATAGAGCATATAATCTATGTTTTTTTCCTCCTCGATTTAGGTTTACACCTCCTGCAGATAGGGGTTAGAATATACCCGCGGTAGGAACGCCTATCGTAAGGGGCGACTAAAATCCATCTGGGCCGGATTTCCAGATCCATGAGGGGACGAGTATACGCCGCTACTCAAAAAGCATTTTAAAACCGTATGAATTTCCAAAAATAGCTAGGCTAACCATGCGAGTAGCGATGGCAAATATTTCGGTAAAAAGCCAAAAATTTAAAATAGCTGCCATATCCTGCCCACCAAGGCATTCGCCTACAGAGGAAGATCTCAAAGAACTTTTTGAAATCCAGGCAACAACTTTATCATTGGAGATGACTTCAATGCTAAACCTATGTAGCTACTGGGGGTCGAGACTAACAACGACAAAAGGCAGGAAGCTTTACAAAGCAATGCGATATTAAAACTGCGATTTTATCTCGATTGGATCTACTAATTGGCCATCTGACCCAACGAAAATACCCGCCCTAACAGATTTCTTTATAACGAAAGCAATCAATAGAGGAAAAATAAAGGTCGAAAGCAGCGATGATCTGTTGTCGGATCATACGCCCGTTATCCTAACTGTCAATGGCTTGTCATTAGAATAAATGAAAATTGTTAGACTAACCCAAAAAATAACGAACTGGTTTAATTTATAGGAACTTCTCGAACAATTTACTAAATTTGAGTCTCCACTAGACACAATTAGCAATATTGATACCGAGTTGGAACAATTCATTGCCGATATACAACAAGCAGCGTAAGATAGGACACCGAGTTATCAAAAAAAACAAGCATCGGTAAAATTTTCCGCAGAAATTAGAGAATTTATATTACTAGATGGGGTGAAAAGTAACCTCCTTGGGAATGAGGCTTTTAATCGCTCCAATAATGAACAGTTATACTCGCTGTGGATGGTTTTTCCTTTTTCGAGGTAGTCCACGAAGAGTGCGCCATGACAATCACAGAAAACCGAAGCCATAACCTGTCCGACCTATCAAGCCTCACTCGGCCGCTTCGGAGCACTGGTGCCGGCTTCAGTCCATTGCCGGGCACTCATTCTGTTCTCTGGTGTTCAACAGTTACCAATCGACGCCAAAAATTCGCCTGATTCCTCATCAGCAAGTCCAAACACTCTTTCGAAGTGCTCTCGCGTTCTTGTTTTTGGTCAGGTGTGAGTATGCGCGCACCCAGCGGCAGGATAACTTTTTCATATGCAGACAATTGCGTGTCGCGTGTGCGCTCAGTACTAATCTTTGTGGTATCTGTTAGCTCGCGCACCTTCACTTTCCGGTCAGCCAACACCATTTCATGTATTTTTTTGACATTGTCCTCTGTAACCGCATCGGAGGGCCTGGCGCTGCGAAACCAATATTTGACGGTGTAATCTGACGGAGCATTAACCCCGTAATATTTATCCAACTTTTCTTTTGTTTCCTTCGCCGTTTCGCCTTTCAAAAAATAATGTTTTGTGAGAGAACGAAAATCGTTTTTGTCCATACTCAATATGATGACAAACACTTAAACAACAATCAGCTGTGAAAACAAAACTAAAGACAGTATTGCACTGAAATTTGGCATGTCTGCCTAAATATGAACGGACTTCAAGGCACCATAACCTTTTTTGCAGTAGCAGTGCATTTTGGTGGTCAAGTAGGTTACTTTTCACTCCACCTAGTAGAAAAGTGACAAGATATCCTGGCGATAAAGCTATATTTAATAGACTAAATAACCAATTTAGGAAATGTATCGGTGTTTTTAAAAACAGATCTGTTAGCAATTACCTCCGTTACTTATCTGCTGACAAAGCCACAGACTATTTCCTTTGCAAGGCTGCTAAATATTTAAAGAGACCTCAAGCGCAGGATCCCCCATTTAAAACATCTAAAGGTAAATGGATCGGCGATCCAAAAGAAAAAGCTAAATTTTTTTTGGAGCACCTGACAAATTTCTTTAAACTTTCCCACCTAGCGTGACAGATGAACGTTTTGAATACTTACATAAAGTAGATGAAGACATAATATCTTATGTTTCGCTATAAGAGATCAAAACATGTATTCATAAGCTTTCTAACAGAAAATCACCAGGTTATGATCTGATAACTGCCCAAATCCTGAAAGAATTACCCTAAATAGTGCTGGTAAAGCTTAAGCTTATAATAGATGCTTGTTTTCAACAAAGATACGTTCCGCATCACTGGAAGATAACAGAGATTATTGTTATACCTCTAACGGAAGTTTCTTCTTACAGACCAATCTCACTGTTACCGGTGTTATCAAAAATATTTGAAAAACTGCTCACGAAAAGACTAGATGGAATCATAGAGCTAAGAAGGCTTATTTCCACACATCAGTTTGGGTTTAGAAGTAGGCACTCGGCAATAGACCCGGTTCATCGTATAACTAATGTTATAGAAAATGCACTTGAAAATAAAGAAGTTTGTTCTACAATATTTTTAGACAATGCACGAGCTTTTGACAAGGTCTTTTGCCAAACCTTGCCAAGAGTTTAGAATATAAACTATATAGGGATCTACCTAGACAGTACTACGAGATACTAAAGTCTTATACAGCAGATAGATTTTTTAGAGATCGCTATGGCCCAGCATATTCTGAACTTAAAGAAATACTATACAAGCAGGTGTTTTACAGGAAAGAATTCTGGGAGCTACCCTGTATTGATTATATACCAGATACATACCGAATGCAAGTGATACGATGATTGCCATATTCGCCGACGACACTGCTCTTCTATCGACTGATGGATGCGTGGCTTAAGCAACAAAGGAACCACAAAATTCAGTTGACGACATATGTGATTGGACTTAATGATTTAAAGTCCACCCATATCAATTGCACAAATAAGAAAAGAACGAATGTTCCCTTAGCTATAAACAACCAAGTAGTTCCTTATTCTAACACAGCTAAGTATCTAGGTATGAATCTGGATGCAAAACTGAGATGGAAGGAACATGTAAAAAATAAGGTAGAAGAGCTTAATATCACACATAGAAAACTTTATTGGTTGTTGGGACATAATTCAATATGTCTACTGAAAATAAAATTTTATTATACAATATAATCAAATACTAAAACCTGTTTGGACGTATGGCGTCCAATTATGGGCATGTACGAAGAAAACTAATGTACAAATAATACAAACCTTCCACAGTAGTAAATGCCCCATGACACAATAGAAATGACTTGCATTGAGATTTGCAAATTGGTTCTGTAGCCGATGTTATCAAAAGGTACGCAACTCGTCATAACGAGCATTTGCAGATGTCTATCAATCCTGAGGTGGAAGACGTTTTAAATGGAAGAAATAATATTCGTAGAATAAAAAGAACGAAACCTCACGAACTTTTAATTTAAAAATGATGAGACCCGGTATTTAAACTAACACATAGGCTGAATAGTCATAGCCGTTTTATAGTAAAATACAAAATTTTTGCAAAATTCAATTTTATTTATCAATATAGTTGCCTTCGGGGGCCATACACTGATTGAAACGATTTTTCAATCTTTCGATACCAGTCTCGTAGTACGATTTCGGTTTAGCCTCAAAATAGGCCTCTGTTTCGGCGATTACTTCTTCATCGGTCTTAAATCTCTTTCCGGTGAGCATTCTTTTGAGTTCTGCGAACAGGAAATAGTGGCTGGGGGCCAAATCTAGAGAATACGGTGGGTGGGGAAGTAATTCGTAGCCGAATTTATTCAATTTTCCCATCGTTTTCATCGACTTGTGACACGGTGCATTGTCTTGATGAAACAGCACTTTCTTTTTCTTCAAATGCGGCCGTTTTTTTGTGATTTCGTCCTTCAAACGCTCCAACAACGTAATGTAATAGCCGCCCCTTTTGGAGATAGTCGATAAAAATTATTCCATGTGTATCCCAAAACACGGATGCCATAAGCTTGCCAGCCAACTGTTGAGTTTATGGTCGTTTTGGACGAGGTTCGTCGCCTGCACGCCACTCAGCTGACTGCCGACTTGACTCTGGTGTGAAGTGATGGAGCCAAGTTTCATCCATTGTCACATACCGACGCAAAAATTTGGCTTCATTGCGGTTGAACAGCTTTAAGCACTCCTCTGAATCATCAACACGTTGTTGTTTTTGGTCGACTGTGAGCAAACGTGACACCCAATTTGAACAGAGCTTTCGCATGTCCAAATATTCGTGTATGATATATCCAACACGCTCTTTTAATATCTTCAGAGCCTCAGCTATCTCGATCAACTTTACTTTACGGTCATTCGTAATCATTTTGTGGACTTTTTTGATGTTTTCGTCTGAAACAGCCTCTTTGGGACGGTGTTTATATGACCACTTTTAAATTTTTCAATCCACTTGCGAATGGTTCATTCGGCATTCATCAAGTTATTTCTTTGCATCGGCTTCACTTTTGCCCATCAAAAAGCAATGATAAGTCAACACAGGAAATTGCTTTGAATCCATTTTTTTCACAATAACAAAATTTGCTTCACTAATTGTGTCGAACTAATCGTCCGACAGCTGTCAAATTTATACACGTATCTTTTAAAAGCTGGTACTAACTGAATGGTATGGAATTAATTCAAGTAGTGCAAAATCATTTGTCGATATCTCTTTGGTTGGTCATGGTATGGAGGTGGTTTTAGTGTGGTTTGAGTTCTGCACTACTCTGGGTTGAAAAACCCCAGAGTGTCTTTTGAGATTTCCACCTTCTGCAAAAAAAATAATAATTTTGAGATGAGATCGACTTGAGGGGAGGGATATATTTCATGATGAAGGTTCATAATTTTAGGTCACAATCCTTCGATTGGGGTTGTACATCAGCTAAGGACGTTTTCAGGTTCTTCATTTTCGTAATATTTAGAGCTCAGCTACCACCTAGAGCAAGGCATGATTGAACGTAACCAAGAACAGCCTTGGTATTGAAGCAAGATCTCCCCCATTCCGGTGAGCATAGTTCGGAGCTCAGACAAGAAAGTCTGCAGCTAAGAACGGATCGGTTCCTCTACTGCTCTTAGAATGCGTTAACTCGCGCTCCCCCCCCCCCCCCCCCCAAACACTCTGGGGAAAGTGTAAACCACCAGGGCACTAATTCCTTTGTGCTATTGCCACCGACTAAGATGGGGTAATAATATACAAAATCGTCACAAGATCTCACTTCATCCCATATGGAAAAAAGGCTAGATCCTCCAACTTTAAAAACGACTCTTCGCAAAACTATTTCGGAACTGCCGTCAAACGCTAATAAAAATAATGTTCAGATAAATGAAGAAGAGCCTGCCACAAGAAGAGAAAATATTGTTCGTAATGTACATCAAAAATTCGAAGAATATCAAAACTATCATGTGTAATATGCAAAAGGCGGTTTGCGTCGAACATAAAAATTACGTGTGTCATTCATGCATTTAATTTAAAATTACTTCGACTTATTAGTAGACTTATTATAAACCAAAAAATTCATATTAGACAACTATTAAGACTCATATTCAGCTCTAAGATTCCTTTAAACAAATAGGTTTTTTTTTTTTTTTTGTAGTTAATATTTATTTGTACTAATTCATTTCTCTTTATTTGGACTACATTGATAAATAAAACATTAATATTTTATAAAAAGTTCATGGGTTTAATTAAATACACTAAGGAAATGTCATACGTCCCTGAGACATATGATTAAATATCCTTTACGCCATACAAAATATGATTATCTCTCGAGCTATAAAGTTATCAAGAATTTACGAAATACATTGTTAAGGACATATTTCGTATTCTCTATGTAATATGAAGCCACATAACTTAGAAGTATGATTACAAGTTTGCACCTTGTTATTATTGTAGCGTATCAAGAAGCAAACCACACAACAGAATACCAAGAACATATTTTAAATATACCACAAATGATTCACGGTGCCAGTGACCTAATACTCATTTGAACTAATTCAAGTGCTCCGCCTTAAAAACACTGCAGCAAATGTATCACCGATTGTGGAGTCATGTTTATTGCTAAGTCACACGTACGTTTACAAGCATAGTCACCGTACAGTGACCGTACATTCCTATACATGGACGATTTGGTCGTACTATAAATCGGAGAAACATTTTTCAGTTTGTCGGAAACACAAATTTTTCAGTGAAGCAGTCTCTTATTTTGGTCAAAAATGCACAAATAAAGGCATTTTACCCGACCCAAATAAATTTGAAGTTATCCAGCAATATCCCGTTCCCAAAAATTCTGATGAATCAAAACGATTCGTAGCTTTTTACAACTAGATCCATGAAAAAGCCTAACCTCGACAATGTTAGGGAAAAAATACGTCAATATGAGAACCCCAAAATATACGAATCACTAAACAAAAACGAAGTAAGAAAGCTCGTTTTCAACCCACCGAAATTATATTTTAAAAAAGGAGAGAAAATTTGTAGCTATATAGATACAAGCAACTTGATTGTTGAGACGAAAATTGATTGAGGACAATTCTTTGTTAAGCTTATAAAAGAAGCCGGCAATTTAGGACTTGTAAAAATTCAA
This sequence comes from Volucella inanis, assembly GCA_907269105.1. Taxonomy (NCBI): domain Eukaryota; kingdom Metazoa; phylum Arthropoda; class Insecta; order Diptera; family Syrphidae; genus Volucella; species Volucella inanis. The sequence continues at coordinate 10,008,687 of OU026158.1, forward strand.
TTGTCCTTAGGAGACAAATTGTTTAGTTATGCTCGAGAAGATAAATTTAAAGAAAAGGGTACCCAAGTTCTCAAAGATTGAAAAAGCGTTAGCTCCGGAATTAACGCAAGTGACAGACGTTGAAAAAATCAACGAAATCATTAGGCAGTACCATGACGATCCAATTCGGGGAGGCCACCCAGGAATCGTACTTACTATTAACAAAATTAGACAACATTTTTACTAGAAAAATATGAAAAAGGACATCAAGAAATATGTTAGCAATTGTTTATAATGCAAAAAGAACAAAATAGATAGACACAGAGAACCAATGGTTATCAAAGAAACACCAAGTTAAGCATTCGAAACTGTTCAAATAGATACAATTGGTCATCTTCCCAAGACTTTTAATGTAAACGATTATGCAGTCACCATCATATGTGACCTCACAAAGTATCTCATTGCAGTAGCAATACCAACCAAGCACACCAAAACAATAGCAAGAGCAATATTTGAAAACGTTATTCTCGTCTATGGCTGTATGAAAACAATCTTAACAGATATGGGAACAGAATATAAAAACAGCATTTTTGAAAAATTATGCCAATTACTCAAAGTTGAACACAAAACATCAACACCATATCATCATCAATCAATGGGTACAGTTGAACGTAGCCATCGTACATTCAACGAATATGTACGCTCATACATATCGGTCGATAAAAACGATTGGGACGAATATCTTAAATATTTTTGCTACTGTTACAACACGACAACATCAACCGTGCATGGTTTTTGTCCTTTCGAACTAGTTTTCGGAAAAACACCACCTACATTCGACTTCATCAAGCAGTGCGAAATTACGCCACTCTATAATTACGACTCGTACGACAAATAATTCAAATACCGACTACAGGTAGCGCAAAAAAGAGCTAAAGAGTTCATAACAAAAAAAAAAAAAAAAAAAAAAAAAAAACCAGAAACAAATTTATGATAGGAAAATACAATCTAAGGAAATTAGCACAGGATATTTAGTGTTAGTAAAAGATGACACAGGCCATAAGTAAGATAGTAGATACAAGGGTCCCTTTAAAGTAAAAAGCATATATAAGAACAATAATTATAATTTAGCACCTAGCAACACAGATAATGACAGTCAGAAAACAATTAAGTAGAAATATTGTAATTCACAAAAACAGGCTAAAACTAATAGACTAAAATGTTAATATACTTATGAAAAAAAAACATTAACATTATTTAATATTCAAATATGCATATCATTTTACATATAATGTAACTTTACGAAAAAGCACAATCAACACCAAAAACGTATTTGACACAAAATTTGTATAAATACCCGAATTAAATCAATAAAGACAGTTATTTTCCGTTCCCTGTCGAAGGCATTATTTAGTCTTTCTTCTTTGACGAATTAGTAAAACAACATATTACATGTCGACCCTGCTAGTCTCCACAAAGGACTGAATCATCAATTAGATATGCTACTGCCTAAACTAGATACCTAAATAAACTTTCACAATTTTTTTTGGCATTTCGATGCCTAAACATTGTCTTAGGATCTAAGCCTGCATTAAAAACAAAGTATATAAAATATAGATAAATATATAAGTCTCTAATGTCGAAAAAAGAATTCGACCAAATATTCGAGAAGCCACAACAAAAACCAGGCCAGGCAACCAGCAGAACCAGCAGACAAGAAGACATCAATATCTGAACAAAAATATGACCTTCTAAGACAACCAGCCAAGGTACGAATTGGACCAACACCCATTACCATCGAGCAGTATAGAAAACGAACAAAAGAAGAGCGACAGAAGAGCAACTGAAAAACCAGTCCAGAAATAGAAAAGAGGCTTCAAACAATACGCTCGCTGGAAGGCAATAGCCTTATTATATAGAGAAATAAACCTAGAGACAACGCAGAAAAAAATAAGAAGCTGAAAATACAGATAGAAACAATAACAGAACAAGGACTAATGGAGAAAAACAAGAACCCACCAACATCATAAGACTCCTTTTATATATGTATACCTTTTAAATTATTTCTGTTTGTAATGTTAAAATGGGGTACGAGCAATCAAAGCTTGAGAAGCCAAATGCCAATGTGGCTAATAACATAAAAATTGTTGACCATACTAGCCATTTGGAGGATATTTGGTTGCTCGTACTCATCTTAATAGCTATACTGTAGCCTCATTGTTTTTAAAAATCTACTCGGCTCATAATAAATACTTGTAAAAGATATATCAAAATAACATAGTAAAGATATAAAGAAACAAAAAATATTTATATTATGTATTAAAAATTCTAAGAAATAAACAATATACAATTATAAAGAAAAATTTAACCTTTATAGTAGATTTTCTGACATTTTGTAAACAAGATAAAGCCAAATTTCAATAATAGCAACCTATGGAAAGGTTGAGTAAGATTAAACAAGAATTAGAGAATCATAAAGCTCAGGTAGAAAGATCATACAAATGTATTAATAAAAATACATCCATTAGAAAAGAGACAGTACAAAAACACTTAGGAAAGATATTAGATAGCTTAAATAATATAGTACACATTTTACAAAGTATATACGAACATCTAACACCAACACATAAGACCAAAGGAAAAAAAAATTTTTTTGTCTTTGCTAGAAATAGGCTCATAGCAGGTCCAGCTAAGCATAATCTAGAGGCAGATGTGCCACCTAATTTCAGTGAAGATATACAGATATCTTTATTCATTAATGACTAATCCAGAGGAAAACGAACAAAAATCACAAGTCGATAAGCAGGAACCAAAACCTTTACAATCCAATATGTCTCTCTCAAAAATAAACTTTATAAAAATAGCCTCGTCAACTCTACCCGAGTTCGACGGTACAATAGAAAATAGGGAAAGTTTCATAGACGCTATAGATATATTAGATCAGATTAAGGAAACTCATGTATGTAAAAGGCTTCTCCTTAATCGCTCGCCTTCTTACTCAACTTTTAAGCAATAATCAATCTTTTCAGTTTGAACCAGCCTAAAAAATAGCGTCGACGAGCTAAAAAAAAGTTTTAACATAAAAACCAGTCCTGAAGCTGTATGTCCAAGAGGCAGAGGCGGAACTGCATACAGACGCAATGAAATGGGGTAACGGGGCGCTGCTTCTCTAAAAATTCGATGACAGCAAATTCCATCGAGTTGTGATCTTCTTTTCGTATTTCCTTGTGCTTCGAAATAAGAACAACCAACCTTGGCGTCGATCAACTATTTTATTGTAATAGGTAATATAAAACAAAGAGTAACTTATATTTAAACAACTGAAGTCAATGCGATGGTCAGTGAAAAACTGGCGAAGAAAAGTCCATCCGATCGAGCTGTGCGTGATTGTGAATTGATCGCTCACACAACCACACTCGCCGTAGTGAAACAATTGTGTACAGCTGTCATTTGTTGCAACCGCACGGAGCTTTCGTCACGAAAGCACGAAGGCAGAACTCCTTGAGCGACTCCAAATGACCTTATGTGCTCGCCATACAGTGCAGTTCTATAGTAAAAAGACGTCACCCGTAGAGGAGCGATTCAGTAGTTACGAACTTGCGGTTCTCGCCATTGTAAATACTTAAAAAAAGCTGAGAGTTTACCTCCTATTTCTCCAGTTCAAGATAGTCGGGGATTGTTCAGCATTAAAAGCAACAATGGAAAAAGAGCAGATTTTACCGAGGATCGTAGGATGGGCACTCGCTTTACAAGACTACGACTTTCAGCTGGAAAACAGACCAGGAACCCGCACGAAGCATCTTAATGCTTTCAGCCGCAATCCTGTCCCTACGGTCGTAACTAGAGAGTTTCTGCTCAAAGTAAAAGCTGCTTAAGATGCAGATAATTATTTCAAAATTTGAAAAAGAGTTCTGGATAGTGAATTGCATCAAGGCTATTCCAAAGGACATGACTTATTTTATAAAGAAGACCTAAATAGGAACAAGTTGCTGTGTATCCCCAATGGGATCTACTCACCAAGAATAACACTTTGGAACAAAGAAAATGGAGGAGATTTTGTCGAAATACTACTTCATTGCGACTTTATGCTCAAAGATCGATCAAGTGTGGAGGAGCTGTGTGCGCTGTATTTAATACGGCAGAAAGGCAGGAAATCACGAAGGATATCTACACACCATTTTCAGGAATAAGCTATCATTTGACACCTATCACGTCGGCAATCTCGGACATTTATCACTATTCAACAGGAATTACTCTTACATTTTCTGCGTCGTCGATGCGATGAAATTTGTTTGGATATACCCATGTCATCGATATCTGCGGCAGAGGTTATCAGCAAGCTTGAATCACAGAAAGCGGTATTTGGAAACCCATCGTGTATAATTTAGGATCGCGGTGCAGCATTCACCTCTACCAACTTTAACAACAACGTCTTCAAATTATGACAGGAGTGCCATGCGAAAATAGAAAAGTCGATCGTATATCATTTCGGTTTTGACAAAACTGACGATAGAAGATCCAAGCAAGTGATACGCTGCACTGGCAAACTCCAAAGGAAGACATTAGGTTAGCCGAAAGTGTTGACGAGGAAGTGAGAGGATTCTTTGATGAAGAGCGTGATCAAATCAGAGAGAAGGCACGACACAACATCAGTCTAGTCCAAGAAGAAAATAGCAAGAACTATAATAAGAAGCGAAATCCTGTACCCAAATATAATGTCGATGATCTAGTCGCTATCAAAATACCACAGTTTTCTATTAGTTTTTATCATAAGTTCTTAGATCCCTAGGGTTTCCAAGGTCTCTCCGAATGAAAGGTATGAAGTGAAAGGTCGGGGTACAAGAGCGTCCAAGAAAGACCCATAAAGTGTAGACTTTATAAAGCCCTGGCTAATGAATCAAGATGCCAGATTCGACATCAACCAAAGCGAATAATCATTAACCAAGACAAATAACTACCAACCAAGAGGAGTAACCACCAAAAAAGACGAATAACCACCAACCAATGCGAATATCCACCAATCAAAACGAATACTAACTTCAAGATGATACCTTTAAGATTTTCAAGATGTTCCACCTTAGATGATACCTTTAAGATGTTCATTTTACCAGAGCCAAGAATCAACCATTTTGTGGGCTCACCTTATGATCGCGCATATATCCCATATACACATTCTAAATTATTATTTATATATATATACAAATAATTATATTTATATGCTTTCATGTTAGATATTTTCTGGGTTAGATCTGTTCTGTTAATTACGGTTCCGTAACAAAACAAAAATTAAAGGAGCATTTGTTGCGAAAACGTCGGTTGGAATACTAGCATTTGTTGAGAAATCGTCGATTTTCGGATTTTTTAATTTTATTGAGCAGTAGTTGCTGTTTTTTTTTGGAAGAGCTTTTTAGACACGATGTCTGAAACAGAGTTGAGCCTTGAAAAATTCGAAGAAGCCGAGGATTACTACGATTGATGCTTCACAATGGAAATTTTTTTCGAAGTTGCACAATCGTTGCACAACTGCACAATACACAATAAGGCGGATGATTAGTTAGCGGCCAAAGAGGATTAAAATGAAAAGTTACGCAGTGCAAAGGGTTATTCGGTGATTGGCATCGAAATATCGCTCTACATTCACATTCGGACCTGTAAAACCATGTTTGAAATTTGGTACAAGTTAAAGAAAATGCACGTGGACCGCGGAGTGTTGCGAAAAATTAGTGTTTTGCATAAATTTGTGATTAAGAATATTGGAGAACTGTGCGTCAATGCAAGAGTATATTGACAACATAACCTCAAATGCGGAGAAGTCAGTTACAGCTGGTTAGAAATTGAACGACGAGCTAATAGCCGGGATTTTAATGATTGGGTTATCGGACGAATAACGACCGCTTTGATGAGTTTTGGAGGAAGAAAAGACACAATTTCGTCTGAAGAAGTGGAAAAATGAATTTGGAACGAAAACTGGCACCATCGAATGACAGAGCATTTTTGAGCAAGAAGAAAAGAAAATCTGTAAAAAAAATAGTCTCATCGAGTCTCACGAGTAACTCGTGTGGTGGAAAAAAAAAACATAAAAAACCATCGCTTGGTCAAGTCGAAAAAAAAAATCGAAGGAAAAATCGACGGGAGTAGCAAAAGAGAATTTATTGCATGCTATATGGCAAAAACTTCGCCGATTGGTATGCGGATAGTAGTGCAACGAATCACATGAAACCGAACAAGGCAATATTGTCGAATTACAAAGGATCACCAGTTCGTGAGATAACTGCGGCTAATAATGAAAATATGCCTGTGAGTTGTTTAAGAGCAACGAAACTGAATTTAGAATTTGAATTCCAATTTTACATGTGGCAAAATTTTCAGCGAATTTATTGTCTGTTAATAATTTGGTTGAGTCTGGCATAACTGTAGAGTTTGATTCGAAAGATTGCACATTGTTCGACAGAGAAAACAGACCATTTGCAAACTGCTTACCAAACTGTGTTTACAAATTCCATTCGAGTAGTACGTGTATGCTAACAAGACGAAAAGAAAAATTTAGTGCTGACATGGCATCGAAGACTTATGCATGTACATCAATGATCAAAGTTTGAAAAGAATGCGTGATGGAGTCGATGACAAAAGGATTGCAACAAATTGTGAAGTGTGCGCCAAAGGAAAACAAACACGAGCATCGTTTAAAAGAAGTACAACGGAAACAAATGACGTGTTGGAATTCATTCATTAGGACTAAGTTGGGCCCATGGAGAAGCCATCGATTGGCGGAGCTAAGTATCTTTTGACTTTTGTTGATGATTACGATCGGAAAGATTTTTCTATTTTTTTAAGGCAAGATCCGAGGTATTGAACTGGTTCATCGACCACAAGGTATTTATGGAGAACCAACTGGGCACGAAAATTAAAGTTTTTCGAACCGAAAACAGATTCGAATATTGCTCACAGCAATTTAATCATTTTAATAAAATGACCGGAATGTTACGCCTAATGACAACTGCATGCACACCCGAACAGAATGGTGTAGCAGAAAGAATGAATCGGACAATAGTCGAACGGGCCAGGTGCATGATTTTTGATGCCGACTTGAATGATTCATTTTGTAATATCGTGATGTAATATTTCACGATATGTCACCAACTTCTCAAGTTGGATTAACCATCAACAATTTGGAAGATTCGAATCAAGTGAGGAATGTGAGTGACAATGAAGTCATCGTCAGTGATCCGATCGTCGATTTAGGGAAACATTTGAGACGAACCGATGCAAGTGAATCCGTTGAAAAGGATTTGGCTCAAGTGAGAGACGAGCACAGCGATGACACTATTGTGAACGGGGAATGCATTGTGTGTTAATAGCTCTTCAGGGATACGACTGCTTTGTGTACGTTGATGATATAGTCCTATACGGATACGATCTCAAAAATCATAACTTAAAATTATTACGTGTTTTTGACCGTCTACGACAACACAACTTAAAACTCCAGCCGGATAAACGTTATTTCCTCAAAAGAGAATTGATGTATTTTGGGTACATCATATCAATAGCAAAGCCACTCACAAATTTATTGAAGAAAAATGTGGAATTCAAATGGGACACGATCTGCGATGAGGCTTTCCGAACAACATGCTTATAAGACCCCTTATTTTAGCATAGTCTAATTTCGACGAACACTTCATAGTAATAACCGACCCTAGTGATATTGATTTAGGAGCAATATTATCTTAAGGTATTATAGGCCAAGACAAACCAGTTTGCTTCGCTAGTTGTACATTGATACAGTACCACGGAAAATGAATTTTTAGCTTTAGTTTACGCCGTCAAGCTATTCCCACCGTATGTACTATGGTAGGAAATTCACCATATGCACTGACCACAGGCTCTTCCAATGGCTTATGAACCTGAAAGACCCGACGTCAAGACTAGCCCTTTGGAGAATTTTGTTGGACGAATACGAATACCATTGGATTATAAGGCCGGTAAATATAACTCCAATGCAGACGCACTAAGTCGCCTTCCCAGTTCTGAGGACTAGATTGGAATTTTTAAAGGAAATACAGTCCTCTTCACCACACGCGCTCAACATAGAAAGGACCAGGAACCTATACGAGAAATAGATACCCCAGAAGGTATTCAAACCCTTTCAAGCTTTAAACTTCAAGAAGAGAGAAGACCTATTTTAACAGACAAAAGGACTCTACTTAAAATTATAATATTGCCCTTAATAGATTCACGAGACGAGGAAATCGTCAAAGAAAAGACACCCCAATTCGTAAAGCCGCAGGTAGAAGAAATGTCCACCTTTACTCTTAATAGTAATGAAATGATCTATGTCATAACCCTACCAATACTATACAGAAGCGTGAGAGATGAAAAAATCGCCGAGTCCTGTCTAAACGACATCAAGAATTTATTCTGCGATAAAGAGCTCAAATCAATAGGTTTCTTTTTGATCCCACTACATTTTTAACTGACCAATGGACAAACTTTCTAAGTACACTCTTTAAGAAAATGTGTTCAGTACTGAAAATAAAAAAATATATTACAGCACCTTACCACCCACAAGCCAATGGAGCTTTTGCACGAAACAATAGGACGTTGGCCGAATATCTCCGCCATTATGTCTACCAAGATGCGTTCACCTGGGACATTTGGGTCCCATACGCCATGTTTGTGTATAAAACTACACCTTACAGTAGCATTGGCTTTACGCCAGCAAGCGTTCCCAGTAATTTCGGACAAAAACCAAAGGCCTCATACTATTATGAAAATTATGCCAACGAGTTGCGGGCCAAAGAATGAAATGAAATGGATAAAGGATAAAGTTTTGCTGAAGAAACACGTCAGAAAGAACAAATTCTCCTCACTGTGGGAAGGTCCTTACGTGATTACAAAACTTATTTCAAACGAAAACACTATGATCCAAGTAAGAAATAAAACAAGAATAGTGCAAAATAATGACATAAAATTGTTTACTGAATAATAACCCAAGCCAAATAAATACATATAAATATAATAAACAAATAAAAAAAAAAAATTATTCGAGGATAAACTAATCAACTGATACTAACATTGCAGAACATAATGATGAGGTTCATGATGATCTTTGGCATGATGGCAGTGGCATTTGGACAGCTCAAGATAACTCAAATTCACCAGCAAGCTGGAATCTCTTTCGATGAAATTGGTATTACCGAACTATATGCAAACAAATGGAAACTTTTCGCCTACTATGACTTAGCACCTCTGTCTAGTGCGTTGGACCATGCTGCTGGCTATGTCCTACAAATAAACGAGTTATGTCAAACGCTACACAAAAATAAGCAATTCAGTATTATATGCGATGGGGCTATAAGCGAAATGAACCATTTAATGATGGACCTTCAGAGCAAAGACAATCCTGAGTATAAATAAACGATACAGAAGGGCCTTATTTAATGCTGTGGGTATATTAAGCAAGTAACCTTTCGGCACACTTAATGAAGATGATACTAAATACTATGATAGGCAAATAGAAAAAGTTAAAATTAACGAAAGCCATTAACTATCGTTAATGAAAAACTCATTCATACTCGAAACGACAAAAAATATATTTAGCAAATCAGAGACGGCTATTGAAAATCAACTGATAGCAATAAATTCCCAAATTGGAACCATCAAACAAGAAATGCAGAAATTAGCTAACTCTACAAATGAACAGCGATCATTTGCCGAAGTAGAAGCCTTTACGTCACTGGTCACTCTAATCATCATACGGTATCAAAATATTGTTAATGATATACTTGATTTCCTGACTGATGGTAAAAATGGCAAGCCTCATCCAGCCATCATTACACCAACTCAATTTAAGACAGCCCTCGCATCCATCAAACAAAATTTATCCAATGGCATAAGACTACCACACATGGCAAACGATAACAACATCCTTTCGTTATACCAGATCTGTACCACGAATGTCGCTATAACTAAACAAAAAATTACCTACAATATAAACTTAGAATCCCCCTTCCGTTTGTGGAAAACTTTCAACTTTTTAAAGTAACTCCTTTACCGACAAAACACAGAGAAGGATTCGTATTTATACAACCCTCAAATAAATTTTTAATGTAGATTTTAAGCAGGAACACTATTTCGGATTAACTTCAGAAGAAGTAGCGAATCGTAAAACAGGACACAATAAATTCGTATGTCCCATTTACCACCCTCTTTTCAGCGCTAATTATTCCAAACCCCAATGTGAAATAGAATGATTAAAAGGAAATACATTGTCCCTTAACTCAAGCGTTATAAAACATTAAAATCAAACAACAGTGTGGATAAAGTTATATCGTCCGAATAAATGGCTTTTTTCAACCCAGGGTCCACAAATTGTCTGTGAAATCTGCGAAAACAACGTTACTAAATATAGTCTTCAGGAAATTGTGACGATAGAACTCTTTGGGAGCTGTTATCTAAACACAAAAAATTTGACTATTTACCCATTTAATGAAAAAACCTCGCTGATTAACAATAAATATTTCAGGCTACCTTGCAAACTTCAAACCTGTATTTTAACATAACTGATGAAACAACCGTCGTACGATTTTCTAGCCAAAACGAGCTAAATTTAGTGTCCCGACTTATAAACGATTTGAAAACCAGAGAACTAAAACCATTTGAATCTTTGAACAAGCACGACATCCACCACTATGTACTAATATATATAGGCGTCATAGCAATAATAATAGTGCTCACGTATAAAAAAATTAAGACATATAAGTTCAAACATGAGCCACCAGAAAATAGTACACCAAAAGAAAAAACCCTTCCTAAAAACACAACCCCCGAAACTCCAACTTTTATCCTCTGCTCGAAAACATAAACAAATCATGTTGGTAAAAGGAAAAAAAATTGTTCAATAGAAAGACATATATATACTAAAATAGGAACATTCTTATTACACGTAACATAAAATTTCTAAAACTAATTAACCTGAAAATTAAAGCATATATGGTAGGGATATACCTATATATATATATATGTAGGTATACCAGATAATAATTAAAGAATCTTGTTGTTGATTTAAATTAAATATAGAAAAAAAAAATAAACAATATAACAAAATTTTAGAGGAACTGTATACACTAAGATATATAAATAAATAATGTTCTCTAACAAAACAAAAAAAATGTACTTCAATCAAAAAAATATATATATATTGGATCTATAATTGCTAAGAGATGGCGTAACTTGTATTATTCCATTGGAACATGCGTTGGAAAGCTACTGTCATTGTACGTCATTTCAGTATATGTCATTCATTTGCACGATTTAAAAGTGGTGATTTTGGCTTTGAAGACGATAAACGTCCTGGGCAACCGAAAAAGTTTGAAGATGAAGAACTGGAAGCATTACTCTATGAAAATTGTTGCCAAACACAAGAAGAGCTCGTAGAATCTTTGGGTGTCACTCAAGCAGCCATTTCAAAACGTTTAAAAGCAGCTGGATATATTCAAAAGCAAGGAAATTGGGTTCCACATGAACTCAAGCCGAGAGACGTCGAAAAGCGGTTTTGCATGTCCGAAATGCTGCTGGAATGCCACAAAAGGAAGTCATTTTTGCATCGGATTGTTACTGGTGATGAAAAATGGATCCATTACGGCAACCCCAAGAGCAAAAAATCATATGTGAAACCCGGCCAACCAGCCAAATCAACGGCAAAGCCGAATATCCATGGCGCGAAGGTAATGCTCTGTATTTGGTGGGATCAGATGGGTGTGCCGTATTATGAGCTGCTAAAACCGGGTGAAACCATCAATGAACAACGGTACCGACCACAATTAATCCGTTTGAAGAGAGCAGTAGCCGAAAAACGCCCAGAATATACGACGGATCCACAAATTGCCAGAAAGATGGGGAAAAGTCATAGCTTTAGATGGGCAATACATTGAATAATACGTTTGTACATGTTTTTCTTAAATAAACGATCAAATTTTGAAAAAAAACCGCACGAGTTAAAATATATACCCAATATTTATATATATATATATATATATGTATACTATAAAAGGAATATTTTTTTTATATATAATATAACATTTATAAAACTAATTAATTTAAAATTAATAGAATATATAGTATAATAGATATATACGAATACCAGATAATAATATACAAATCGTGTTGTTGATTTAAATGATCATACAAAAAAAAATAAAAAATTTAGTATAATAGAAACATTCTTATATTATTATATTTACCAGTAGTACAGTAAGATTGGATTTATGTAAAACATAACATTTGTAAAACTATATTTTCTTTTCTCATCGATCTCTACAACCAAAAATAACCAGTCACAGAAAATGCAAATCCTTTCAGAAAAAATTTTCTTTTTTTAAGGGGGAGGGGATGTTGTGATTCACACACCGCATGATCCCAGCACTTGCTAATCACAACAATTCACTTATCCAGCTGTATATGCATTTTTGATCAAGTTGATACCCGAATCATTCACCGAAATTCGAATTCGCATGTAAATATACCATATGCCATACGTGCTGGCGCACATTCGCCGCACTGCTGAAACACGACGCTGAACATGTTTCGTATTTGGGTCAATTCCAGGAAACAATTAAAAAATAATTAAGAATGGGATTGCACTAACAATGTTCGGAGTGTGGAAGTGAATGACAAATGGGATGACATTTGAAACCGACAAAAGAAAAACCACCCAAGCTGCAAAATAACCTAGAACAAGTGGTGAATGATCGTAAGTCTTATGGAAGAGCAAGCCGATTTGGTTACGCACAGAAAAGGTTATAAAAGGGATACGATGCGAAAAGAAAGACAGTTTGTTAATTAGACTAATACAGGCGACAAGGTTGCAGTGACCGGCGGACCTTTAGATGATGAAATAAAACAAAGTAAACAAAATTAATTAGTCTTTTAATCAACTCCGTAGTTAGACTCTTTTCTCGTTGAATACGAGAAAGCACGGTCTCAATAACATGTTTCGCCTAGTTATAATCGAGCCGATTATATGTCAGGTATGGCCGAATTCTAAGAAGTAAGAGTTATTTTGTATTCAGTCTTAAGAAAGAAATAAAACAGTAATACAGTTTTGTTTTAAATACATTATAAGTATTTATTTTTTGGCGCCCGAGCAAGGACCTGAGAAATGTACGAGTTTACGAAAAGTATGGAGAGTTAATCAATCCAAAAGCCCCTAAGCAGTCCAAGTGATAGATTATAGAAAAGGAAAAAGCTTTCAAGGAGTGCAAAAATAAAAGTGCCCTAAGGTAGTGCAAAAGCTAAAGTGTCCTAAGGTAGCACACAAATAAAAGTGCTCCAAATAAGCACAAAAATAGAATTACCCTAGAACATTGCAAAAAGAATAACCCTTTTTCTCTCTCCGCATACGAAATTATTCTACTGTTTACGCACAAGTCAAAGTGTCCAGGGAGGAATTCAAGACCCCTAAGTAGCTGTTCAAACAACAGTGGAAAAGGAGCTCAACTAGCCACTCCGTGGGATGCACCAAATTATACCTTTGTAAGAACACATACATTTTTATTATAATGTTAGTACAAGTTCCTGAAAATTATTATAGAAATTTAGAAATTAAAAAAAAAAATAAGCATGTTCTTAAGTGAAGTAATTTTAATATGAAAAATAAATTAGAAGCAAAAGAAAATAGTTATTTTGAATTGAAATATATTAACATATATTTATTTGTAACTAAATATTTCTGATTGCAAACTCAAGAGCCTAATATTAAAGAAAAAAATGCGGAACCAAAGCTTACTTCGACCCCCTGTAAGCCGTTAATTAAATTAATTTTAAAATTTAGCTTTAAATGAAAGAAACTGTGTAAACTGTTTATTTTACTGTGTAAAATAAAACAACCGCCTTTTGCAACGTTATAAAATAGAATTTTTTTTATTCTTGAACATTTTCCTATTTATACAACTGACGTTTCGGTTATGCTATTTATTGAATGATATAATTTATTCATATGTTCTATTAAGTTGTGTCTACTTTAATATTTTTAGTACACGTTTTTGCTTGTTTACATGTCGAGTATTGAGCAAATAATTTATTACTATAGATTTCAAATAATATAATAATTATATTAATAATAATATGAAACTGCTGCAACATTCTTCCCGGCTGTGAAGTTACTTGTATGTTCGCAATTAACTCGTTCTTCCTAGAATGATATATGAACACCCTGTGGTTCGGTACTTTGCTACTTCATTGACCGTATGTATTGTTACATGCAAAGAGAAGAGGGACGGACAACACAAATGACATATGGAGACATAAAGTGAAAGTAACATCCTTATATTGGGACGCTGAATATGGGGAGGAATCGCTGATTTTGCACAATTTTGTCCTTGTTGTTCTCTTACTCCATCATGTGCTCACACGCTCTCTCTTGTATTTCCCTATTCATTGATCTAGTCGTGTAGTATTTTGAATATCGCAGCCGGCGATGTGTAAAGTTCTTTTTTTTTTTTAAGTGTAGTACCGAGTGCGATTATTTATAATAAAATATATATTCATCAGGATGATTGTTTCAGGTGAGTTTTTTTTTGTAATAATTAGTTATAATTATTTGACAGTACATATGTTTAATGCATGTATATTTTAATTTTTATTCAATGGCATTTTGTGTTGAGCATAGGTATGTGTATGAATGTATGTATGTACATATGTGTTGTTTAGTTACGCATTTTACTAATGTGTTTTAATTGGGTCGAATTATATTTTGTTGTTTTGATTTCCTACGTTTCGGTTGGCTGTGTTGAGTAAGTGATGAAAATCAATGTGAACAACTGTGACTACTTTAAGTGTGAATTAGTGTCATGTGTGTTTGTGGATCGCGATGGCTGGTGCATTTGATGAATGGGTTCGGTGCGTATGTGTGTGGTTATTGCCGGTGAAATAGTTGCATTTAATGTTACAATACGTATACGAATACGAATATATGATTGAATTTGTGTTGAGTATAATTTAGTGTGGAGTGTGTAAAACTTGTGGGTTCTAGGTGGAATGAATGTAGTTTTTGGCTATTTTGTTGACGAGTCTAATACTATTGCGTGCATGGGTGAATGAGATATCAGAAAAGGGAAAATTGCATGAGATGGAGAATTAATTTTTTGTTATTGTTTATTATTTTAAGGTTTTAACTTTTAATGAAATATTGATTTAAGTTGTGAATTACCGGGTATGTAAGCGGGTATTTTTGTTATTATTTGAGATGCAGAAATTTGAATGTTTAATTATTTATTTGGATTGTTTTGTTGTGGATCTCGCTAATTTTGTGTTATTGATGTAATGGGTTTTCTGATGTCTGGACATGAGTTCAGCTGTGAGATTTGTTGCATGACTTATTATTTTCTGTTGTGATGCTGATTAAGATATTGCCTTTAGATTTTGAATTTGTTCCTAATTTAACAAGTTTCGTTTTCTTAAATATTTGCAGCCAATTAATTTGGTGGACCAAGGATTAAGATGTGTATATACCTCTTTCGCAATAGTTTATGGGCGGCTACAGCTGGGAAATTTTAATTTTGTCTAGTAGACTGTATTTCGTGGTGAGTGTGTAAGATTCATGTGATTTGTTTTTAGTTTAAGTATTATATTGTATCGGTTTTTTCGTGTTGCATGAATTTTTTTTTTTTTTTCATTGTACTATAGAGTATTCTGTGTTGGTCTCGTTACATGGTAGTGGACATATCTTCGTTATTGGCCTTTTGAATTCTCCGGTTTCAGTTTTTATCTTCACTACTCGGATTAGTTGATCAGCTCATGGATAAGTCTCCGTAATACGAGCTAAAAACCATTTCGATGGTGGAAGCCGTTCGTCTTTTAGCAGAACTTAGTCTCCAACATTGGGTTGCTTCTTCGTTTTCAACCACTTTGGGCGATTTTGAAGACGAGTTTAACACTCACGGCTCCATTCCTTCCAAAACGATTGTAGTGAGGCTTGTAACCTTCTCCATCGGTCGATGTTTTCGATTCGTTCCCCTGCTAGGTCTGCTTCTGGTACAACGTTGCATGAAATCCCGATCAAAAAGTGCGCTGGTGTAAGTGCGGTAAAATCGTCGAAGTTGTTGGTTAACGGGCAGAGTGGTCTCGAGTTGAGACATGCTTCTATTTAAGATAGAAGCGTGCTGAGCTCCTCGAAGGTTAACGCTTCGTTGCGGGCAACTCGTTTCAATTGGAATTTGACCGATTCCACTCCTGTTTCCCATAGTGCCCCGAAGTGAGGAGAAGCAGGAGGATTGAAATTCCATTTAGTTCCTAATTTGCTAATTGAATTGGCGATCTTATTGTAGTTGTGCTGGGCAGACTTAAGCATTTTCAGTAGCTCCGTATTGGCTCCCTTAAATTTACCACCGCAGGTTGGAAAAACCTCCGCGTCGTGCTGTAAATTGTCTGAATGCCGCAAGGAAGGCCTGGATGGTCATGTCTGTTACGGCTTGGAGGTGAATGGCTTTTGTTGCTAAGCAAATAAATATTGCAAAATATCCCTTCAGCATTTACGATCCTCTTCCCTTCCAGGCTTTTACTTCCATGGGTCCAGCATAATCAACACCTGTATGCGTGAATGGCCTCGATTTGGTTACCGTTGGAGTTGGTAGATTTCCCATTAGCTATTGCATGGGCTTGGGCTTGTAGCCAAAGCATATGGTGCATTGGTAGATGTGTTTTTTCACCATTCTCTCTGCATTAAAAATCCAAAATTGATTTCGCAGGTAAGCGGTCATTTGTTGTAGGCCACCACGATGCGTTTGCTCATGTGCATTGTCGACGAAGAGTCTCGTGAAGTGGTGGTCTGCTTTTAAAATCATGGAGTGCATTTGGTCATAAGTCAGAGCAGAATTCTTTAATCTGCCTCCTATTCTTATGAGTTGTTCTCCGTCAATAAAAAGGTTGAGAGTTTTGTACACCTTGGTTAACTTATTTCTACGCAACTCATTGAAGAGATCGGGAAACATTTCCTGCTCTACCATTCGTACAGCTGTGCGCAAGCTAAAATTGATTTCACTTGGTGACAAAATTGATTTTAACCTTAAGTTTTCTGTTTTCCGAGTGTTGTTGGTGAATAAGTCAAAATTCGTAAACAGTTTGCGAGTTTCGAGTGAGTTTGGATTAATTTCGAAATGTAATTTTTATCGTTTATAGCGAGAAGAGTTTTGAATTCTCTTTTCCCTACTTCTGTGTCGAGTTCCGTGATCTGTATTGGAATGGAAAATTCCCATCGTTCCTGAAGAAGGGCTGGTCCCTTCCACCAGAGTGCGCTATTTTTAAGTATTGAGGGCAATACCCCACGCGATACAAGATCCGCTGGATTGAGACATTTGTCAGTCTCTGGATTTCAGCTACTCGAGTTGCGATAAACGTTTTCCATCGAGTTTATGGTGCAGATATCCAACAGAGGGTGATTGTGGAGTCAGTCCACGCATATGCTTTGATGTTTTTCACTGGGAGCACAGATTGGGTGTAGCTCAGAAGCTTTGCAAGGACTACTGCACCACAAAGCTCCAATCTTAGCAATGAAACCGTATTGAGCGGCGCTACTCTAGTTTTGGAGATGGGTAAATGTGTGTGTGAGATGTTGTTGCAAAACTCGGAGATAGACCACCGCTCCATATGCTTTGATGGATGCCTATTCTGTCCTTGTGTGTTTATCCACCTGGAAATCTGGATGTCTTCAATCATGGCTAATTCTTGTTGAAGAGACGACTACTCTGGACGTACTTCCACCGGAATTGGGTCATCCCATGATAAACCATGTAGACACAATTGCTTCATGATAATTTTCGCCTTAACAATGCAAGGCGAAATCCATCCTAGGGGCTCAAAGAGACGCGCGATCGTTGATAAGATGGTCCGTTTTGGATGGAATCTGCACCAGACACAAGATCATCAATGTACATATCTTTCCGCATCAGTTGGGCGGAGTGGGGCTAGTGGATATATGTCCTTTTCGTCATCAGCGAGCTTCTTCAGCGTACGATTCGCCAGATATGGAGCAGGAGATGTGCCAAACATTAAGACCTTTACCTTGAAAAGTTTGATTGGAGTTGGTAGTATGCATCCTCTGGATGAATCTGGGTCTAGCGATACATCTTCTCCATGTCTGTTGTAAAGGTAATTTTGTTTGTTCTCCATCTTAAAGCAATTGATACAAAATCCGTCTGTGTTTTAGGTCCCGTCATCAGATGATCATTTAAGGAACTCCTCTCCGCAGTCTTGAATGCAGCGTTGAAGACCATTCACAGCTTAGTGGTTGTGCTAGATTCCTTGAAGACGACATGATGTGGCACAACATAATGGAAAGGCGATTTAAGTGTGGTATCCAGGCTGATGTTTACTTCCTGCATCTGGTTGAGTTGTAAGTATTCCCGCTTACATTTATTGTAGTCTTTGTAAAGTGTTGGGTTGTTAAGCAGTCTTTTTTCCTGCCTGTAGAATATACTTAGGTAATTCTTTTGAATTGAAATGAGTTCTGGATGCTGACCTCCTTTGAAAAGGAGTGCAACTTCAAAACGCCCTCCCGGAAACCGCTTGACATTTTGTAAAAAATGTTTCTCGCAAGCATTTTCTTCTTCAGTTAGGTCCTTTGCGAATGGTGATTCCTCAATTTTCCAAAATTTCCTTAACTGTGTGTCTATGTCGGAAAATTGTGTGAACACCTGAATTAAGGGTAGTGTTTCGAGGGGAACATTACCTAATACTACCAGCCAAACTGAGTTTTTTGAGCGATCGGTGCAATTAACTCTTATGATATCAGGTAAAACCGCCTCGCAAAATATTTTATTTCCCAACAGCAAGTCGATACTGCAGGGTCAGTTAAAGGTAGGTTCCGCCAATTTCAGATCTTGTAGGTGTATCCATCTACTTAGGTACACTTCGCGACTCTGTTAAGGTTTTATAAACGTAACTTTGTGTCGAAATTCTAAGTTCTGAATATTAAGAAGCCAGGTTGAGTTCAACAAAGTTTTGACAGGAACCATTTTAAACTTGTCGTAGAACTTGGACATCAAAGAATGTTCTATGTTTCTTCAACCTTAAAAGTTGTACCGCTGATTCGTTGTTAAAGTTGCTTGCGATCCCGGATCAAGCAAAGCTCGCAAGCTAATGTAGTCGCCATTAGCAGATTTCACCTTAACAATAGCTGTTGCCAATAAAATTTGTGTGTTGGTATGGTCGTGACAGTGGAAGCAGTTTGCCGATGACTGTTTTTCATCAGAGGGAACGTGATGTATTTGATATTGATATTTCGTCTGTGTGTTTGTGTTTTGGGGTGTAAATATTTTGTTATTATTATTTGTGTACCAATGAGTACACGATAGCTTATCAGGGGGGAATTGGTTTGTGTTGTGTATTTGATTAGAGTGAGATAATGTTTGCTGTGTGTTGTAATTGCGGGGTAACTGGTTAGAGGGAAAGGCTGATTGTGGGTAAGGCTTATACAGATTTAAATTATTGTTGGTTTCAAAGTTAAACATGGAATTGTGTCGCTTTTTGCAAAAATGGCAGGATTTGTTGTTTATACAACTATTCGTTTTGTGGCTATAGGCCAAACAATTAAGACAATTACCTAATTGTTTAAAAACGCGCTGCCTGGTTCTTACATCCATATTTGAAAATTTGTTACAGGCTCGTAATAAATGAATCGTTTCGTGGCAAACCTTGCAAATGAAATTTTCCTTTCCCACCGTATTGGCACGGAAGACGTTCTTGTGAGACCTTTTTTGTGTTGGGCGCTTTGTGTTTTATTGCTGATTCACTATCTCTAATGTTCAAAATTTAGTTTCTAGAAACTCCGAAAATTCTTTGAAAGTAGGAATTTCCTTATTTGTCCCAAAAGAAGACTCCCAAGATGACTGAGTCGATTTCGGAAGTTTCTTTAACAGCAAAAAAATAATAATTACATCCCAATGCTGAACTGGCAAGTCGATATTCTTCAGCGAATGTAAAATTATCGTCGAGTTATCCAAAAGTTCACGGATTCCATTGGCAGATTCTTCACGGACGACTGGCAAATCATAAAACAACTTCAATTCCTGATTCACTAAAATCCGTTTGAAATAATAGCAGGGATTTAAAAGTTCCCACGCTTGGTAGTAACTAACGTCGTCCACATTGACGTGATCAAGTAATGTACCAGCACTTTATTTACAGCATGATTTTAAATAATGCAATTTTTCTATTTCAGATAAGGATGTGTTTCTATGTACGAGTGAAACGAATTGATCGTGGAATGAACGCCAGTTCTCATATTCACCTGTAAATGAAGGCGGATGGATTTTCGGAAGGTGAACCTCATGGGACCTCTTAGACTCAGACGGATGTGAACACGCTTCAAAGTTCGCTTGAGTCAATATTTCAAGTTTCTGCAGCTCATCTAAAAGTTGTGACTTTTATAGAACCTAGACTTCTTTTACCTCATCGTATGTACAATCTAATTGCTCCAAAACTTCCTTCTCAATCTCCTTGTTACTATAAATTTCCTCATATCTTTTTTCAATATTCGATATATTCATTTCTAAAAGATCGAAGCGCGTGATAAGATAATTTTTCGTACGGCGAGTAGGGCTTACGGTCTTTTTAAAATGTTCAAAATCTTTTGAGTATTGGTTGCAGATTTTTATAAATAATTTTGATACAACCATTTATTTTAATAATTAATTTGCTTAAATACTATTATATAAATATGTATATCTAAGTATGTGCATATAAGTAACGAGCAAATTGTACTCACTTTGAATTTTATCTTCTAAATTAGTAGTTTTTTGGATTTCCTTCTGTGAAAGCTCTGCTTTAGAATCCTTTTGTTGAATCCCACTCCCCGTTCAGCTCTGATTCCTCTGATATCCTCTGATTTTTCTGATTCTTTTGATTAGTAGCAATTTGTATTTATTAAATTTGTCTTTTGAGATTAAGGGGCCACGCACTGATTTATTTATTTAATTTTAAATTTCAATTGCTTTTATGAACTTAACACCACAAACTGTATGCTCATTAGTTTTTTCTCTATGGCTCAGAAGGACCAAAATGTAAGCCGTTAACTCGGTAAAAAATTAAAATTTAGCTTTAAATGAAAGAAACTGTGTAAACTGTGTTAAAAGTACTGTATAAACTGTGTAAAATAAAACAACCGCCTTTTCCAACGTTATAAAATAGAGTTTTTTTATTCTTGAACATTTTCCTATTCATACACTGACGTTTCGGTTATGCTATTTATTGCATGAAATAATTTATTCATATGTTCTAATAAGTTGTGTCTACTTTAATATTTTTAGAACACGTCTTTGTTTTTTACATGTCGAGTATTGAGCAAATAATTTAAAAATATTTCAAATAATATAACAATTATATTATAAATAATATGAAACTGCTGCAACACCCCATGTTCTAAATATAAACAACCAACCTCGACCTGACCCGCAACCCCAGTTCTATTCCCAACAACAAACAGACCCTGTACTTGCCCTTATAACCAAATTTGTATGTCAAGCTATCAACACCCAAGAGAAAAGAAAATTGTACGAGACTAACTTAACCACACAGCAAATCGGATCATTGAAACAGATCAAGTTATAAGCCCCGAACTTGTGAGAGATCTGAACGAACTGGAAAAAATCCTAGATGTCGTACGAACTTTACTGATTTTTCTGGTAATCCTGGAGAATTTAGTTCATAAAAGAAGTCCTTGGAAAGATTTTCTAGGATCTACGTGTCAGTTAAAGTAAGTCCAAAATACTTTAGCATCCTCAGTGTAATAAGGAACCAAATTATAGGCATTGCGGATATTACCCTTGAATCTTATAATACCCTCCTAAACTGGAATTGTATCTCGCGATGTCTCTCGTTATATTACGCAGACAAACGAGACCTGGATCTCGGAACAGACCTAATGGTGGTGGTGGTGGCCGTGTCGTAGTGGTATATGCAAAGACTCCTCAAGCAGAGGGTCGCGGGTTCGAATCCTGTGCAAGGCAATTCTCTGAAAAATTCTTTTCATAGAATTTGTATGTTGTTATATGAAAATCCCGTCAGCCTCAACTCTACATGAAGGCATAACACTGATGTTGAAATGGTTGCTGGCTGGGCTTAATGTAACGAACTAACAACAAGCACGTACTAAGACCCACTGGTTGGGGACGCGCTGGGTGGGATTAAGTAAAACTAGATGGCTAACCCTTAAACCATCCATAGAAAAAATTGTAAAACTTTTTAAACCTTTGAAGCTTAATTTTTTGTCGCAGCAAAAGTGCCCAACTATATTAAGAGAATTTTTAAACAATCCTTGCTCTGAAGTCTGATTTTTTTTTTTTGCAAATTGTCAGGCTACTCTTTTTCATAATAGCATTTTACAGATTGTGTCCCAGAAAATATGCATGATGGAAGTATCCCTGGTCATTAAAGAGCTTGAATCAAAAATAAAGCACAGAAAAGATGAATGCTTTTTGCCAATAATAATGGAAAAAATGACAAAAGATTTAGGGCAAACATATCCTATAAAAAAACACGAAAATGACGTTTACACTAGTTGGTAGACTATTTAAATCAGTGCGATGGTGCATTTGTTGAAATTGAAATTTTAGAATGGGTTCTTCTACGTCCAGTTCCGCCCTGGAAGCAGGTCGAGGCAAGTTTAATGTATACTATATAAAAGAGAAGCGATTTTAATCTTGAGCTTTGACGAATTTTCGTGCGTTAAAAAATATGTTTCTTTGGAGAAAATTGTAAAATGGGAAGATAGTCAAAAGACTGCAGGGGATAGATGGATGGAAATTTTTAAACGTTTCTTAGATAAAGACATAAATTTCAAAAAATTGTAAAATTCAGATTGTATCTTTAACTATGAAATAACCTGTTTAGAGTTCAGAGAATACTTAAAAAAAACCAAATTTAATTAAACAAATTTATACATCAGAAAAGTATTTAAATAGATAAAAAAATAAATTTTACCTGCATTGGGTTCTTATTTTAGATATTGAGGATACTTTCTTAGTGTTTAAACGTTTATTTTACTTTAACATTTAGTTAAAATTTAATACTTGGATCATAAGATCCAAAGAAACTATAACATTGATACCAGACTGCCGAGAATGAAGTAAAACAATATAATGAAATGTTGAACTCAATAACTGAAGAAGACGGTCAAACCATAAATGGCTACGTAGAATCCCAAACAAAGTATCCATTAATAATTGATTATAGCAAACTAAACAGCGTATCGATTTCTGATCGCTACCCTATACAGAAATCAACGAAGTTCTGGCACTATTGGGACAAACTATTATAAGTTTTTTACTATAATCGATCTACAAATAGGTTTTCATCAAATCACGCTTAAAGAATCTGATATAGAGAAAACAGCCATTTCGGTTAACAATGGCAAATACGAGTTTACGAAAAATGCCTCACATCCCTGTGACTCAAGTGGTAATGGACTGGCTTCCAAAACTTTTTCATTTAACAAAAATCAAGTAAGATGAGTAGTTGACTAGAAATCAACAACAAGCCAACTTCAACTAATAATTTAGTTTCCCTATTAAATATTGGATGTCACCCATGGAGCGAAACCACTGAGCCCAAACATCCTTCTTTCCCTTTCTACCCAATTTTTCGAAAAATTTAACACGTGCTCCGGCATTTTAGGAATAGCAATACCATCTTCAGTGTTAAGTTCTTTATAAAAAAAAATAAAAAAAATATATATATATTTTCGCAATTAAAAAATCCTCTACGTGAGCATTAAACGAATTATCATTATTTAGAAAGGGAAATTTAGTAGACTTTACCAATGTCACATGCATACCACATATTTTAGAAGGAAAGAATGCATCATGCACTTTAACTAAGAGTAATTTTTTATACGCTTTTTTAGCATTGTAGCATTAGCTACAATAACGTTCTGTGAAATATTTTCTCTAAAAGGGGCTCACATTCAGTCAAATATGTGAGTTACCGTAAGTGGTAATCCCACTTTCGGCGCTGGCACAAATGTATTTACTTAACCTATTTAACCTGCTGCGTCTGGTGGGTCGATCTTTGATCAATCTGCCAGTACTGTCCAATCGGTTGGATCTATCTTTGGAAGCGATGCAATGTTCATATCGTATTAATTTCATCACCCCAAGCCTTGCTGTGAAGGATTGGTAGCATTGAGAAGAGAAGTAGAAAGAGCTTTGTTAGATATTCTGAGATTCCACGCAAACCAAATATCACAGAATCACTACGAAACTATTTTCACCTTAAGGCTGAAAGATAAAATCTCGTAATTGCAAAAATAGTCCAAATATGTTAGAAACTAAACGCCTTTTAACCTAGACTGCAATTTTAAAAGACAGGCAAGGACAAGGCCATGAGGGAACGAAATTGGGTAAATAAATCTATATATATGATATATATATATATATATATGGTCCATTCGAAAGGTCCCATTTTGGGCGACTCGTTCGAGCATAGCTATTGGTATCTCGCGGATAACAAGAGTAATGTTGGCTTCTTCCTGAAGACCTGGGACTTTACATATCCCCAGATAAAGTAGCCCAAAGGTGTGATATCGCACGTTCTATACGCCCAATTTACGGTAGCAAAACGTGAAATTTAGTGCTCACCAAAATGAATTCTCAACAAGTCCATTATTCGTCACGGTCTTCGAGTACACTCTTAGCTACAGCTGCTATAGTCTCTTCACTACGTTCTGGATGTATTTTAACCGGTCGAGTATCATCCACTTATGTAAATTGGGACTCAAATTTGCGAATGGTATTGGCAATAGTGGTTTCAGTAAGTCGATTATGCGTACCGTAAGTTCCTCGAATCGCACGAGAACATTTCTCACAGAACGCTGATTTTCGTAATACAGCTGAGCAATTTGAAGAGCTGTTGTGGTGTGTGGTGTGAGTCTTTCCATGATGACTTGCTAAACGATACTGAACAAAAACGATGAAGCAGGTTGATATGTTATACATATGAAAGTTCCTTATTGATACATCAAAGCATATTCCTCTTAATTCTAAAAGACCGATATTATTACTTGAAGATCATCGTGCAGATGTTCTCATAACGCCCAACAACGATACCCTGCGGTGTCATCATCATTTTCGCTGTAAGCATCGCAGTATTTTGTATCACTTTTGGCCAGTATTTGTATTTAAGTGCTTAGCAAAAGTGTAGCCCCGTCACGACGCCAGTAAGCAACCTGCAGTCTTTTTCGCTGAGGGACAGCAGGAAGCCAGCTGACATCCTAGAGATGTCGGGAAGAATTCGTTTGATCTGCTTGTAATCTGGGAAGTCATGCCATCTGCAGTTGTGCTCATACGAAGTCCAACTGTCAATGGGAGCTGGATGCTTCATCGTCGAATTCCTCCAATACTTGGTAGCTTCATGTGAAGCAAAGTGGGTCGCCTAATTATTTTAGCCATGGCCGGCTTACATAGATTTAAGTAGGATTAAGTTAGATTAAAAAAAAAATAAATAAATAAAAACCAAAAAAAAATTAAAAAAAAGTAGAAAATGGGAAAAAAGAACATATATATATATATACATATATTTGTATATTAAGTATATATATATTTTGTATATATATATATATATATTAGATGTAAGTAGGTTAAGTAGATTAAGATTTAATTTTAAGTAGTTTGTGGGATTTTAGTTTTATGTTTTATAATAAAATAAAAAAAGTCAGGTTACTAAGTTTTTTTTTGTAAAAAATGTTTTCTTAGTTTTAATTATAATGAATAGAAATAGTATACTATAGTAGTAAGATACGTCGAAAGACATAATTTAAGTGTTAGGTTTAACTTAGAGTGCTCGCATGGGGCCAGTAAGTTAGAATAAGATAATTTTAGGTTAATTAAGCTAATTTTTAAGCATGTTTTTGTCTAGCAAGTAAGAGTAAATTAAGTGATACAATAAAAATGCATACAAAGTGAAAAAACTGAACTGATGTCATTATTCCAGATAGGAACTAATAAGAAGCTATAGAACGGTTGGCAAAGGTGCTAGAGGTGGCAAGCAGACATGGACTCAACATTAATTGGTCTAAGAACAAGAATATTTTTTGAGAAATATCAAATACCTGGTGTTATCGGTTCTATATGGAACCCATATACAAATGCGCAAATCTCACCAAGACAGCAATCTATACTTTAATAGAAAAGTATTATTTAGTATTAACGTTTATTACGTGCAATGCTTAAGAAATAAATTGTTATTTAATACACTTATTTTTAGATTTATGACCAAAAAATGTACATATGGTTCGTTGATGCAATTCATCCAGGTTCATGCCATGATACTCTTATTGGATGATGTCCGATGCCAGATATCGTTTTTTGGAAGGATTTGAAAATGGTAAACGTGGCTCTTGGCTATTGGGAGATGCAGATTTCGCATTTTGAACCTTTAACCTACAGACTTGCACGAATTAGAACAATGTCTAGTTTAAATAAAGCTCAATCCGCAATAAATATTGTGGAAAGAACAATTGGGAGTTTAAAAGCTCGATTCAAGTGCTTAACAGCCAATCAAAGTTGCTAGGATGATTTATGTTTGCTGTACCCTTAACAACATATGTAAAGAATTTCATCTGGAAAAACAATACAGGAATACAAAGACACAGATTCAAATACAGAGCCTGATAGTTATGGTGAATATTCCGAGCGTGCGAATTGACTTCGAGATGCGATTGGCCAAAGTTTACGTGAAAGATGAAAATACGCATTTTAAAAAAAAATTAAATGTAAAGGAAACATCAATACATTTACATATATACAGAGTTTTTTCATTTAAGTATTTAACTAAAACAAAAAGGAATTCAAAAATATTTTAAATAACGATAGCAAAAGTTTTCTAAAATAAAGAAAAAATTTTGGACTATCATTATTTCTCAATTTTAATTTTATCTCCTCTATTTCCATTCGCTTTCTTTTTATTTCATTTTTTCCCAGGATTAATTTTTCCATTTGAAAAAGATGTCGTTTTTTTTCCGCGGTTTACCCCTTCAACACATCGCACAATCCCTCTATCGATCGGTAAACTGTTTTTATGCTCCTTGCATTTTTCTTTACTATTTCCATTGAATCATGAAGCTTGGGACTCCATATAACGGTATATTTTAAGCTTTAAGCTCTGTGCTAACGTGTGTTTTCCTCATTTGTTGGCTTGTCGAGGGTTCGGGAACATTAGCTTCGTTATTTGGAATTTATTCTATTAATTCTGGAATTCTGTTAGTGTCGGAAGATGCTTCCAATCCAGTATTAACTCCGAAAGAAATGGATCCCTTTATACCATCCGCAATACCAATCCACATAGTTTTGCGATGGCATCTTCAACTGCACAAATCGCAAGAATATTATTTGGCACACCTCCTGCTGCCTTTGATTCTCTTTTGTTATGTGCAAGTTTTTTCCTTACATTTCCAAGCTTCAACGATCGATGAACTGAAGAAAAAATTAAAAACAAACGAGCGCATAAGCAGGATGTGGCTGAAGGGGACAATCGTCGGCATCGATCACAATGGAAGATAGGAAAAAGTGTTTCAAGTGTGGCGAATGTGGCATGTTGGGTCATCGTGCGCTTGAATGTAAAAACCGGGACGTAGCTAAGACTAAAGCAAACACGCATTTTGGGTTTAAAACAAAATCACTTTTTAAAAATATCTTGGTAGATGGGATAAACATGGAGGTGCTTATAGACACAGGGCGTGAGTTGTCGCCATTGAGATACGATATGCAAGTTCTATTTAACCAGTTGCTGTTAAGGAGACAACTCTTTTAGTAGGACTTGGTAATAGAAATTTCAAGACAGTAGGGTATATATAAAAACTACTCTCACTATAAATGGTCTTTTATTTCGCACTAAACTCCATGTTGTGCTCGAACGCGATTTGGTTTTTTCGGTAGTCATTGGCACAGATGTCTTTGGACAAGCATCAGTAAACACCCAAGACAGTGAAGTAAAGTTTAGACGAAGAATCGAGGAAGTTACTACTGAATCGGGGACACAAAAGACCGTTGTTCAACAGAAGCATAGGGAAGGTGAAAGTAAATCAGAAGGTGCAGGCAGTTCCGGATAGAAAGACTAGCTGAGGCAGATCGAGGAGGAACATTCGTTGGCAGTTGCAAGAAGGTCAGTGAAAGAGACCACTAGACGAGAACCATCTATGCGGGATGTGAGAAGGAAAAGTGTTAGCAAAATAGAAGAGCTTCTCCAGGAGTTGGGAGCTGTGTGTTGTTTGGCCGTACCTGAATATGCATCAAGGGTTGAAGGCGATCTCCATCACCTTTAAAAAGAAAATCAAGGAAAAATCATGAATCATAATTTACAGCCCATAAAAAGAAGAACCATCGCCGGTTAAGATGAAAATACTTTTAAAGGATGAAACACCGATTTATAAGAAGGCTAGAAGGGCGTCGATACAAGATAAGAATGAGATCGAAAGACAAGTCGCTGTTTGGTTGGAAAAAGGAATAATTCAGAGCAGCAATTCCGAGTTTGCTTCTCCAGAAGTAGTAGTAAAGAAAAAGAACGGAGAGAAAAGAATATGCTGTGACTTTAATAGAATAAACGCTAAAATTATTAAAGATCACTTTCCCATGCCGATTATTGACGATGTAGTTGAAAAATTGCAGAGTGAACCTTTATTCACAACGTTAAATATAACTAACAGAATTTTTCACGTTCCTCTTGATCCTGCTTCCAGAAAATATACCTCGTTCATTATTCATAACGGGCAGTATGAGTTTTTGAAGATGCCGTTTGGCCTATGCAACGCTCCGGCTGTTTTCAGTATTAATAGCTAGTAAAAATAATAACAAATAAAACATTTGAAAACATTTTATATACAGTCCGATTAACGTGGAGGTAGTACGTTCGCTTGAGGGTTCAGAGGTTCTTGGTTCGACTCTGAGTCGAACGAACAGTTTTTTTTTTTTTCACAAGGTAAAACGATAAAAAACAGTTTTTTCACCATAACATCACGCAATGGATTGTGGTGAGCGGTCCACTATCAAATAGCGGCATCAGCTGAAAAACCGGAAGAGGCGTCAAGTGGTTCAAGCCAAACAGTAGCTGTTGAAGAACTAAAGACGAAGAGAAGGAGGAAACTAAGATCAATTCTCAAACTGGTACAACGTTCCTCCCTTCAAACTGCCACTGTGAAGCTACCCGGTGGAGTGGGGGAAGAGGCGAAATCAACGTCATCAGCTGCAGCAGCTGAGATACGCACTAATAAAGATGACAACTTCTTATACGTCTCAAACGATTCCGAGGGTCGCTACATAGGAGCAGAAAATAACTTCGCATCTCTAGCTGCCTCTGAGTCAGATGACGAAGAGGACGAGGTCGAAACTCTCAATAACCACATCAAGCAGCTACAACAAAAGGTGCTGTCGATAAAAGCAAAACAGGTGGCTAGGAGGGAGATGGAGAACCAGCAACACCTCCAGAACCCTCATCAACAACAAAGTGTAATTGTGGATCTACCAAAACAACAAAAACAGAAACAGTCACCAAATCAACAAAAAGTACAGAAACCGATACAAGAATTTAAAAAAAATGCGCTATCACAGCAAAAACAATAACAGCAACAATGCTGCTGAAGGGGTTAGAACCGTCGACTGATCCGGAGGAGCTCCTTGCACTGCTGAAAGAGAAGGAGTGTGGTGAGCTCAAATTCGTGGGGGTTAAGCCTTTCGTTACGGCTAGAGCCAAAAGGGAGAAGCGGAAATTACCGTTTTTCCTGGTTCAGCTAAGTCCCAACAGCAAACTGAATGGTCTAAGGAGTATAAAAGTCATAGACTACCAGGTTGTACACTGGGAAAAATTAAAGAGGAGTGAAAACATTTTACAATGTGTTCGCTGCTATAGGTTCGGGCACGCCGCGTAAAATGTGGAGAGAACCACAGGTCAGAAGAATGCGCTCTGGATATGGATGGAGTGTCAGAAAAAAGCCAACTCTCTTGTGCCTTATGTAGGAACAAGTGGCATACAGCAAATTATCGGGGTTGTCCTAAATTCCAATACATAAAAAGAGTAAATCTGGCTCGACAGCAGAAGGTGGAAGTCAAACGTCTACCCGTGCAAATACAAACACCAGCCGTCACTCCCCAAGCTACCTACGCCCAAATGGCGGCAGGTAGGGGAACTACGGTACAACAAGCAAAGGTAGCTTCTCAGGCCCCAGCGCCTGAGCAGCAGAACCTGTACCTGACATGCTGGCTATCTTGCTCTCTATTCAGGGGCAGGTGGCTCGGCTTCAGCGTCAAATACAGGAACAGGCTACGCGGGTAGATCAAATAAACACGCTGCTGCCGGGCCTAACGCACCTCCAGTCGTAGTTTGTACGTAGATGGCGGAGCAAACCCTGAAGGTCCTTGCAATGAATGTTAATTCACTAATTAGGTTATAACGAAGAGCCACCCTATTTAAGTTGCTTAAAGACCAAGCCGGATGTGCTTTTGGTAAGCGAAACTAAGCCAAAACTCCATTCAAGGAGGTGATGTTGCAATCTTTGTAAGAAAAGAACTGCATTCCAAAAGATTATACAGTCGTGTAGTACGTAGGTTTCAGGTGCTGGAAGCATGCGTCATGTACATCCCTCACCGTAGTGGAAAGCGGCTGTACATGGTGTCTCTCTATGCACCTAAGTCTACTCAATCCACCTTATTCATCTCAGAGCTCGGGACACTTTTTCGATTCCTGAGGCTGGAATTGGAAGACAACTATTTTATTATTGGCGGAGATTTCAACTCCAAACATAGAGATTGGGGAAATAATACACCAAATACTAGAGGGAACCTACTATTCAATTAGTGGGGTCAGCATAGTATAACGTATCGACTCGGGCTTAAGGCGACAGATAGTCCGTCGTTTGCCAGACATGGGTCATATTTGGATCTTCTGCTGTTCGACTCACGAATACAACTGATGTGCACTAACCAACAAAATACAAACTGTCTACGCACTTTCGTGTATGACAGTGACCATTGCGGTTTCAGCACCGAAATAACTATTCCCAACGAAACTGCGGAATAGGAAGAGTTTGTTCAAAGGCATTCCTACAATTATAGTAGGGTGCGTTGGACATACTTCTCCAGAATACTAACAAGGGCACTCTCCTCGAATTTGCTCTACCCGCCGCCCAACAGAAATCTGTCAAATGAGGAGATTGAAAGATATCTAAAACTAATGGACGAGACAATTAAACGAACTATGGACAAAACGATATCTTGGTATCAACACACAGACAACGAAGACATATTCCGCAACATAACTATTGACGCACTGTACAGACATAAAAGTAAACTACTGTTAAGACTAAAAATCTTGTACAGACAGTTTACTGGCAGACATAACATTGAAGTCGTCAATTAAAAACCTCCAGATATTAATGAAGGAAAATTACAGAAATTCTGTTAGTTTGTATTGGAGCAATAAAATTCGGGCTGTAAACACCAGCAACCCGAATATGTTCCCGCAAATAAATAAAATATTCCAGAGAAATAATCAAAACGACCTTCCATGTCTCAAAATCGCCCGAACGACGAACAACGGACAAATACTTGTAGCAGCGGGTATCGATACAAATGAGGCAGTTGATGATGACAACTTCTTTGTGATCGAGGATCCGTAGGAGAAGGTAGAGGCTATAGGAGCGACTTTCCAGGATGTGTACAAGGCAAATGACATCATTGGCCCATCACTTCACGACCTGGAGAGTCGAGTTCTTGTGCACAATTTCTGCCTTCGAAATGAAATTGTGAATTGGAGATTCGAGAGCTCGGGTTTCACCCAGTTCAGTGACGAGAACATGGCAAATAATGTCATCACCAACCAAGGAAGAGCTCCAAACGATCTTTGAATCACTTAGAAGTAAGAAATCAGTGGGAACCGATGAAATACCAAACATTGTGCTTCGACATTTCCCACTAGAAGCGGTGGACATTTATACCACCCTGTTTAATAATGCATACTATCCAGCGCATTGGAAAGCTGCGGTGGTACATTCCATTCCTAAAAGGAATAAATATACTTCCAATCCGGCGAATCTCCGCTCGATCAGTCTTCTCCCAAACATCAGTAAGATTTTCGAGAAGGTGATCAATAGAGTCCAGACTAAGTGGGTTGAGGACAAACATATATTTCCGGATAATTATTCGGTTTTAAGGCGGGACATGATATCATTCATGCTGCGTCTAAACTGGTTTCTGATATCCAAGGCAAAAAACAGTGCACTGGTGCCTTTCTGATTAACTTGGAAAGGGCCTTCGATACCGTATGGTTAGAGGGACTCTTCTTTCAGCTTGACAGGTTGGGCATTAGTTAACCACTTCTGTATATTCTTTTTGATATGCTCTCCGGTAGACAGTTCATTGTAAAGAATGGCGATGTGACTCCTGCTGGAACATTTAACATTAAAAACGGTCTGCAACAAGGTGCGGTAAATTCGCCGATCCTGTTTAACATTAACACAAGTGATCCAATAGGTTCACTTCACCAGCGTACGCAGACGACTTAATCGCGTACAGAGCGGGTGAAAAGATTCAGGTCATTAATACACTTTTGTAAAAAGACTTCGACAAAATTAAGCGATATTGCGACGACTGGAAGTTGAAAATTAACTTTCAGAATTCGGAAACCATTCTGTTTGGGACGCCTTTGTCTGGGGCCTCTAGGGATACCAGAAAGAATTGGCGAAAGTTCTCTATCGTAGGACAACTTGAACAGCCACTTGCTTGTCGAAATGTAGTCAGATACCTTGGGATCTGGCTAGACCAACATCTGTATTTTAAGAAACATATAGATGTTGCTCTGGCCAGAGCCAAAGGTACTTTTGCCCTTACAAAGAGACTGTTTTATAACAGCCAACCCGATGCGAGGGTGAAGGTGATCTGCTACATAGCCCTTATCCGTATTTGGATGTCCTGTGTGGTTCAACGTGAGAGCAAGGTTATTGGAAAAGATTCGGTTGTTTGAGAGGGCTTGTCTTAGGACTTGTCTTCGCTTATACAGAACACCAGAATCAGGTTTGTACAAAAGGGCGAACCTAATAAGAGTGGACAATTTCGTCATTAAATTGACTCGAAGGTATATTGCAAGAGCAATGACCTCATCGAACAACCTGATCTCAGCGGGTTACTACCCTAATTATATGTATCACGAGAGTGTTCGCTTTAACGGCGTTATTCCTCCAGAAGCGTTTTCCGGTTCAGAGGGGCGGTAGGGAGTCGCGACCTGAGGGATGTCTCAGCAGCACCAACAATTTTGACGGCTTTTTGAGGGAGAGGATGCTTCATCGTCGAATTCCTCCAATACTTGGTAGCTTCATGTGAAGCAAAGTGGGTCGCCTAATTATTTTAGCCATGGCCGGCTTACATAGATTTAAGTAGGATTAAGTTAGATTAAAAAAAAAATAAATAAATAAAAACCAACAAAAAATTAAAAAAAAAGTAGAAAATGGAAAAAAAGAACATATATATATATATACATATATTTGTATATTAAGTATATATATATTTTGTATATATATATATATATATTAGATGTAAGTAGGTTAAGTAGATTAAGATTTAATTTTAAGTAGTTTGTGGGATTTTAGTTTTATGTTTTATAATAAAATAAAAAAAGTCAGGTTACTAAGTCTTTTTTTGTAAAAAATGTTTTCTTAGTTTTAATTATAATGAATAGAAATAGTATACTATAGTAGTAAGATACGTCGAAAGACATAATTTAAGTGTTAGGTTTAACTAAGAGTGCTCGCATGGGGCCAGTAAGTTAGAATAAGATAATTTTAGGTTAATTAAGCTAATTTTTAAGCATTTTTTTGTCTAGCAAGTAAGAGTAAATTAAGTGATACAATAAAAATGCATACAAAGTGAAAAAACTGAACTGATGTCATTATTCCAGCTAGGAACTAATAAGAAGCTATAGAACGGTTGGCAAAGGTGCTAGAGGTGGCAAGCAGACATGGACTCAACATTAATTGGTCTAAGAACAAGAATATTTTTTGAGAAATATCAAATACCCGGTGTTATCGGTTCTATATGGAACCCATATACAAATGCGCAAATCTCACCAAGACAGCAATCTATACTTTAATAGAAAAGTATTCTTTAGTATTAACGTTTATTACGTGTAATGCTTAAGAAATAAATTGTTATTTAACACACTTATTTTTAGATATATGGTTCGTTGATGCAATTCATCCAGGTTCATGCCATGATACTCTTATTGGATGATGTCCGATGCCAGATATCGTTTTTTGGAAGAATTTGAAAATGGTAAACGTGACTCTTGGCTATTGGGAGATGCAGATTTCGCATTTTGAACCTTTAACCTACAGACTTGCACGAATTAGAACAATGTTTAGTTTAAATAAAACTCATTCCGCAATAAATATTGTGGAAAGAACAATTGGGAGTTTAAAAGCTCGATTCAAGTGCTTAAACAGTAAATTGAATTAATCGCCAATCAAAGTTGCTAGGATGATTTATGTTTGCTGTACCCTTAACAACATATGTAAAGAATTTAATCTGGAAAAACAATACAGGAATACAAAGACACAGATTCAAATACAGAGCCTGATAGTTATGGTGAATATTCCGAGCGTGCGAATTGACTTCAAGATGCGATTAGCCAAAGTTTACGTGAAAGATGAAAATACGTATTTTAAAAAAAAATTAAATGTAAAGGAAACATCAATACATTTACATATATACAGAGTTTTTTCATTTAGGTATTTAACTAAAACAAAAAGGAATTCAAAAATATTTTACATAACGATAACAAAAGTTTTCTAAAATAAAGAAAAAATTATGGACTATCATTATTTCTCAATTTTAATTTTATCTCCTCTATTTCCAGTCGCTTTCTTTTTATTTCATTTTTTCCCAGGATTAATTTTTCCATTTGATAAAGATGTCGTTTGTTTTCCGCGGTTTACCATTTCAACACATCGCACAATCCCTCTATCGATCGGTAAACTGTTTTTATGCTCCTTCCATTTTTCTTTACTATTTCCATTGAATCATGAAGCTTGGGACTCCATATAACGGTCTATTTTAAGCTCTGTGCTAACGTGTGTTTTCCTCATTTGTTGGCTTGTCGAGGGTTCGGGAACATTAGCTTCGTTATTTGAAATTTTATTCTATTAATTCTGTAATTCTGTTCGTGTCGGAAGATGCTTCCAATCCAGTATTAACTTCGAAAGAAATGGATCCCTTTATACCATCCGCAATACCAATCCACATAGTTTTGCGATGGCATCTTCAACTGCACAAATCGCAAGAATATTATTTGGCAAGTTTTTTCCTTACATTTCCAATCAAACCAAACCTTCAAACATAATTCAAAATTAGTTATTAAAAAAACAACAAAAACTTTAGAAATAACCTTTTTTCATCCAGAACACCGATATTTATTTTCGAAAAACCAATTCACAATTTACATTTCGATCGAAATACGGAACACGGAAATTCACTTTCATCCCCTAAATTCACAAAAAGTGAAATGCAGAACATGGAACTTAGTGTTCTTTTTATTACGTTCCTTATTTTTATTGTGTAAATATGATTCAGTTGCCTTAGTATTAACATATGGTACAAGTAAAAAAAAACCTCAATTCTTGCGATCGTATGCTGCTGGACCTTGGTCGATTACCATCAAATGCACAGCGAATGTGTATTTTTTTCTATTTTCAAACCCCTTTTTCATACATTCGTAAAATAATCACAGCGCACCCAAATGAAAACGCGATAGCGAAACAGTTTCTCGGATGAGAAAAATTAAATTTTAAACTCTATATGTCAAAAATGTCAAAATCATTTTTTCTCCAAACTTGGAAGAAAAATGCTTAAAACCGATGTTTTACCTTTATTAAATCAATAAATTTATAATGAATTTATGAATTCATTAAGGCAATGAATCAGGACGATATAAATTTGAATATCTTGCTTATCCTAAACGTGTAAGACATTCTAGCAGTTCAGGTATGTCGTGCGTAAATTGCGACAAATTGTTAGAGAAATGCGTAAAATATAAAAAAATATATATATATTTTGCACCTTAAAAATACGGTTTCCGTTTCCAAAAAAAGAAACAAAAAGCTAAGATAAAAGGTTAAAAGGAAACAAAAAGTCAAAGCGAGTCAATTTAACATCTGAAAACTGAAAATGTCGAAACATTCAAAGTATGTTGTGGCTTGCTAATGGGACTGTCCGAATAAAAAGCGCTGTCAAAGAACTTTCTCAAAATATTTTCTATCGCTTAAAATTCCTCCACACATATCCTTCATATCGCTATGCTCTTGTTAAGGTATTACAACCATGGTTCGTGAGGAAAGTTCATAAACTTTTAAAAGCGAAAATTGCTACATTAAGTCAATCTTCGATGAAATTCCAAATCATTCGAACCTGAACTATGGTATATATAACATAAGAAATGATTTTGATGAATACAAAGGCCTGGGACCGGAAAGGTAAGCTTTGTATGCCTGGGAAATATGGTTTATTAATAGTGAAAGCATTATATGATAGTTGGGAAAACGTTCTTAATTATTTTCTTTCTAAAAATGGAGTAAAAGCCGAAAACATAAAAAAATAATTGAGACCAATTAAAAAATTTGTCTGTGACCAAGGCCCTAACAATCGTAAATTTTATAAATTGTTGAAAGTGTCTGGGCATAATTATTTTACGATGGTCAAAAAGTTTATTGTTTTTCGATTTACCTCATCTCATTAAATCAATAAAAAATCTATTGCTAAGATCAGATTTGGAAACCCTAGATGGCAAAATTTATTTTGACGTTTTCAAGCAAATCTATAATTTAGAAAGTGAAAATATTGCAAAGATTTGCTTGAAATTCACTCTAGTATAGAAACAAAAGCGTTTAGTTCGACATCAGCTGCTGCTACAAAAACGGCTCATTAGCTTAACTGCCTCGAATTACTTGTTTTCTGTTATACGCATAAAGGCTGGCAATAATAAAAATCGTTCAGTATATGAATTAACGTTATCATATCAAAAATTCTTTCTTCTAACCTTATTAGTTTTACATTATTCAATAACTCTGAGCATGAAGATGTTGATTTTCCAAGTTAAAATGCTTTCTGAAACAAATCAACCGATACCGTATTGATAATGAAGTATAAAGGATTCAGTTGCAACACAATATAGGAAGAGCAAGTTATAACCAGAATATTAGAGGAAGATCATGTTTCTTTGGAAACAACTGCAATGCGATGTTTAGCAGGATATCTAGCTCATAAAATAGCAAGCATAGCTGCTTCATCCAAATTTAAGACTAAGAAAACTATGGTTTTGGAATACATTAGATAAAAAAATTACGAGATCCTAGTTGCTTTGATGAAAATGACGTTTTATTTAGCCATCGAAAAGAGTTGCTTTATATTGCTTGTCTTGTTTTATTACGGAAACACTGCTCCTGTGAAAAGAACATACGAATTAAAAGCAAACATCAAAGAATTCAAATTCTTTTAGCGAAAGGTATATTGAAATAAAAAAGTGAATTTCTTTTTTTTATTTGTTGTTGTAGTAGAGTAGCTAAACCTACAGACACATATACTCTGCCTAAAATTGTACATGATTCCCAAATTTCATTTCTCTGAAAAGGTATCTCTATACGATAAAATTGGGAGCGTACCTACAAACGTAAACAAAAACGACATACCAACAGACAAGCTCTATAGGCACAATTAAAGATAAAGATTATAAAAAAATAATAAACCAAAAGCAAACTATAAATATCTATTTTGCATACCTAATGCACCACACCTACCCAGAAAACCAATGTGATATCTTTATTCTTCTCGGTTGCATGCACAAACATCATACAGTTCAGGCACCACACGCCGCATAATTTCCGGTTCGAATAAAAGGTTGCAACAGGGACTTAGTAGTAAATCCCAATTGATGAAAATGTGTAATTTTTTTTTTCTTCGTCGTGCGATAGCTATGTAAACTATAATATCTGTGATATTATCAAATCTGGGAGAAATTACTACCCATCGAGTTGTACGTTACTAGAAAATATACTTTTAGTATTTTTTGCATATATTAATTTGATATTCTATTTCCGAGACCGAGTGCCGTACAAAAATCATTAACTTGAACCAACTGTACTAAATACGCTATTAAATCAGCAAGATCGCACTTGATTAAGTACTGTAGCAGTGGCTACGAGTCCCACATAATAATAAAACCATTTTTTTTCATTTTCTTGGTTTCTTCACTTTTGAAAGCTTTCGGCTTTCTAAATGAAAAAGGAAAAAGAAAAATCGATGACGCAGCACTAAAATTTCAAAACTATTGCGATGCCCTAGAAGAAGCTGGCATATCATTACCAAAAGAGCTACTCTGTATAATGCTTCTGAATTCATTGCCGGAGGACTTTGAAAATGTTTGTATAGCCATCGAAACTCGTGATCAGTTGCCAGAGAATAGTACTCTTAAAACGAAACTACTTGAAGAAGAAGAACAAAGAGGCCAACAAATTGGATCAGAGGTAACGTCTCCAGAAAATGCTCTCTTTATGGTTGATAGGGGAAAGAAAAATCGAAACTACGAAAGAGGCAGCAAAACTATGAAAGCAGAATCGAAACCAATACAAACCTTTGATGGAAACTGTTACAATTGTGGTAGCCATGGACACCCGTCTAACGAATGCAAGGTTAAAAAAATATTGCAATTAGTCAAAAAGTGAGACAGCTTCAGAGGTTGCCACAATTACGGCACATGGATCGAACAGTAATTTCCATGTAAACAATCAAAATAGATTGACAAAAGTGAAGCTATTGGACGTCCTGTATATACCACAATAACAGCATAATTTAATTTCCGTTCCAAAAGTCACAGGCAATGGCTGCATTGTTATTTTGGCAAAAATACAGCAGTTGTAAAGAACTATATGCAACAGTTTGTTTTTAAAGCAGAAAAGAAAAATAGGCTATATGTATTGAAAACCTGTATGCCTAATGCAGAAGCGAATTTATGTGACTATGAAACAAACGCGTAAGCGCTTATTAAATGGCAACAACGATTTAGCCACCTAAATATGACGTTAAGAAACTGAAAAACAAGAAATTATTTAAAGACATAAAAGATAAAGTTTATTAAGTTGGAGTTCAGTGCGTTGTATGCAGGAAGGGAAAAATTTTTCAATTTCCATTTCACAAATATCACTCAATAGATAGTAAAATATTAGGCGCAGTGCACTTTGATGTTTGTGGCCATTTAGTGTACACTCTTGTAGTGGTGCGTCACCGTTATTGACGATAAGTCACTATTTATTGAAGTCAACTTTATGCAATCAAAAATTAGGCTGCTTGAAAAATTCCAGAAATTCAAACTTCGCGCAGAAGAGGAAAGTGGCAAAAAAATTAAGCGACTGAAAACTGATAATGGAACGGAATATATGTCAAAAAAGTTCCCGATTTTTTTAAATCAAATGGTATTAAAAGGCAACTTACTACGGCATAATCATCTCAACAGATTGGTGTTGCCGATCGTGCGAATAGAACGCTCATTGCATGCTATTGGAATTAGAATGTCGAAGGAGTTTGTGGGCAGAAGCAAAAAAAAAAATGCAATTTTTTTTCCCGAAATGGATGTCCTACTAGCATTTTGAAGAATAAAACTTCCTTTGATGTATGATGTGGTCAAGAACCAAACGTTAGTTTTTGGAGAGCAGGGTTATCAAAACTGGATCCATAAGGCAAGGAATATATCCACGTTAGATATTCACAGAAGTTGAAAGCCTACCGGCTCTGGGATATACAGCCAAAAAAATTAGAAAGGGGCGCAATATTAATATTTTTGAAAATAAAAACAAATAACACTCTGCAAGTGACAAGCACACTAAACGAAAGTGAACACCAAATGGGCATCAAGATTGGGGCTACTATATTGTCACTGACGTGAACGAATAGAAAGCAAAGGATGAGCCGATCGAGGAGCAGGAAGTTGACATTTTTGGAGACGCACTCATTGAAGATAAAGTCATGCACAGCAAAAATTTGTAGCACAAATTTACATATCTACAAATAAAATGGCTGTGGATGCCTTTACTAAAGGATTATCTAGGATTAAACATGACAACTGCGTTATTTTTTTAAAATTGTAAATTCTTGTTGATTTGCATGTCACGTTGATGATGATTTACATAAAATTAACCCATTCACTTACATTATTAAATCAACGTGCTTTTCAACTATACTTATAATTAATACATATTTACTGTGTGTAATACATAACCATTTATTTTATAAGTCAGTAGTCATCTATAAACCGAATAAAACGGACGTGTGAAACAAGGGGTCTGTGTTTTTATACCTTATTTTCTTTCCATCCATTTCTTTTCGTTCGTTGTCGCTTAATTTCTAACAAATACCCCACAAGAAAAATAACAAATACTTCAGCTACAAAGCTTTACGACAAAACTGTGACTTTAATCAAGCAAGCTAAGTATCTAACAATGCACATAAACCAAAAATTAACTTGGAAACAATATATTCTTAAGACATGTAATAAAATCAAGGATAAACTTAGACAACTCTATTGGACGCTGAGAAGAAATATGGTATTATCTATAAACAATAAACTTCTTAAATACCAGACAATATTCAAACAAATATAAAAGTATGAACTTCAACTGTGGGGTACAGCAAATAAATCAAATATATACTTGCGGTCATAAAAACCGCACCACCTAATGAGTTCTCAAAAAATGCCTAGTTACATCAGATCGTAAGGGTTTTCCCCATACTAATGAAGGGTATTCCCCATAGCGGAGTTCGGCCTCGTATTCAGTGCAAAAAATATCAGTT
Organism: Volucella inanis; assembly: GCA_907269105.1. Lineage (NCBI taxonomy): Eukaryota > Metazoa > Arthropoda > Insecta > Diptera > Syrphidae > Volucella > Volucella inanis. Next base: position 10,049,525 of record OU026158.1, read on the forward strand.
TGAATTGAGTTGTGTCGGTGACAAGTAAAAAAAAGTGAAATGTCTGGTAAATATCATCAACTGACTCGGGACGAAAAAGTTCAAATATTGGCTTAAGTCGAAGAAGGACTTGGCTATCGTGAGGTTAAAATAGGATGCTGTCATTCAACTATCGTACCACTGATGAAGAAAAAAGAAAATTTGGATCCACTGGAAAACGTAAAACAACACAGAAGATGGTCAATGTATTACAACGAATTAGCATGAAAGATCGCTTTTAAAGTGTTGTCCGTATAAGAGCAGAGCTGAGTGAATTTCATCAAGTTGATCTAAGCGCCGAAACCATACGCCGACGGCTACGGGAGATAGGTTTATATGGAATACGTCCAGCGAAAAATCCTCTCCTAACCACAAAATTGAAAAAAGCTCGCTTGGCGTGGGCAAAAAAGTACGAATATTGGACGCAGGATGATTGGCGATGTGTGATATGGTCCGATAAAAGTAAATTTAATTTTTTGTGTGCCGAAAATTTGCCATACGTACGACGGTCAACAGGTGAAAGGTTCAAGGACGAGTGCAAAGTCAGAACAGTGAAGTTTTCTCAAAGCCAGATGGTTTGGGGATGTTTTTCTTTTTAAGTTTTTGGGCCCTTTGCACTTTGTTAATGGAATTATGAATGCTCAAAGGTATGGAGAAGTAGTAAGGGAGTTTTTGGTACCAGCAATTGAACAGCATCATTCGTATACTAACAAGTGCATTTTTCAAGATGATTCTGCACCTTGCCACCGCGCCAAATAAGTAAAATGTTATAAATCAACTTCTAGATGTCTACTTTATAGTAACTAGAGTCTTTTAATAATTTTCAGCCCAAGACAACATTTGATGACCTCGGAATCACCAGACCAGACTGGCCTGCTAATTCGCTAATTCGACGATTTAAACCCAATCGAACACTTGTGGCATGCAATGAAACGTAAGATGGCTGAACATAAACCAGAGAGTAAAAATAAGGTAAATGAAGTTCTGGAACATGTATGGAATACTGAAATTTCAAGAGATATTACTGAACTTCTAGTAAACTCGATGCCTTCTAGAATAAAAGCGGTTATAACCGCCGAAGGAGGAGCAACTCGGTATTGATAATATTTTTGTAAAAGTGGCATATCTAAACATCTTATATACACATACATAAAAAATGTATCGTTTAATTTTGTTAACCAATGACTGTACTAAAATATTTTAAAAAAATAAGAAAATTAACTGGTTTTTCTTTCTCTGTTAAACAAACATTCAGTAAACAGATGGCAATTAGATAGAAATACTTATAAACTACTGCGGAGTACTCAATAAAAATTTCATTTTATTATAAAAATTATTATCGTAGTTATTAACAATTTTCCAATCATTTTGATATGGTGCGGTTTTCATGACCGCAAGTGTAAAGATCATCTAGAGGCTGCGATCAAAAATACTAAGAACGATAGTGCCGTGGTATCTTTCCAAAAGCGACATCCCCAAAGAGCTCAAAATACCGACAATAATGTAAGAATATAAAAAATAAGCATGAATCTCAGAATCCGGCTGTTAATTCTATGCAAGTAATGAAGGTAACTCTTTTCTGCCACAAGAAATAACCCGAATAAGAAGATTAAGAAGACTAACAGACCTCGAACTAAGAGATTAAAATATAATAATTCGTTAATTTTAAATGTTAAATGCGCCCAATGCGTAACTGCAATACGAGTGCATCTATATATCTAATCTCGACGTAAATTCAAGTTTATAGAATGTACAATTTAGTACATTTTAAGTTATTCGGCATTAAGTAAAAAATGGATTCGTCAACAGTCTCGCAAAAGACTTAGTTTAAACTTGACTGGCGAAATCATATAGCATAATCAATAGGAAGCCACATGGGAGCTCTGCGTTCTGGTTTGCTTTAGGTACGTTTGTAAATAACATAGACTTATTGTGTTAGAGCCCCTTCGTTCCGCAATTAATTTACAATATTTAATAAATTTCAGTTGTCAGATTGATTATTAAATATGGAAGAAAGACTCCTCAAATTCATAAACAACCAGAACGAAATACGATAGCTATAGCAATATTTAAAAAGCTGTGTTAACTAATATTCAAAAACTAATTATAAATTAATAATTTAAACGGTTCATTTCAAATGTAAGCAATTGGTACAAGAAAGTGTCAAATTTGCGTTGATGCGCAGAAAGAAGTTTTAAATTTTTTATATCGAAGGATGAATTCAGGAACGAAACCACAAAAACTAACACATACGAGTACATATGCCAAAACCGTGTTGGAATGCTTTAAAACTAATTATAAATATATAATTTTATATTATATTATAATTATAAATTATAAAAATACCATATATCAAACATAAATGCTTCAATGCCAGTTTAATGAAAAAAGTTTCCCAACGCTTTTCAATTTTAAGCAATTTTAAAAGCGCACAAAAAGTGACGGAAACCAATTAGTTTCTGTACCTGGATATTTGATCTACATACTCGTACACATATACGGATGTCGGAATTACCATATAGTGAGTATTTTCAATTCTTCAAATACTACTCGAAAGCAAATAAAAAAATGTAGATATGAATACATATAATTTTAATTAAGGGCGGAACGACCTTTAACATGTGGGGCTGACTAGTGCCAATAAAGTATAAAAAAAAAAATACCGTTTTTACTGCTTAGAACAGTGAGCAGTGCGAGATTTATGTGGACCAATGGAAAACCACAACAATGTCAGTCTAGGTAGATCTTTTTTCTTTAAATATACATATGACTAGTCTTTGATTCAGAAATTTCTTTGTGACTGATACACCCTCATTATATTACTAACGCATTGTAACTAAGAAAACTATGTTGAAGTTTTTAGGGTAATTTTTATCGCATGCATATATTATTACATGGGTACAAATAACAATAACTTTACATGTTGTATGATAAATAAGAGTATATAAAAAATATACTGTAGTATACAAGTTATACTTTTATCCGTGACGAAGTTAAAAAAAACAATTTTTATTTTTATTTGGGACTACTGTCCACTTTATTGTGCGAATTACCAATTTTGGTTTGGTTTGTTGCTGTTACAGGTGGTTAGCAAGCTTCTCGGAATTAACATTGTGGGTGTGAACCGTTGAGTGCATGGGTCAGGTTTCTCAGAATTGGGCAGATTCACACACTTGAAACTTGAGGTGCATGTGTCGGAAGTGGTAGCATAGCACTCAGCTAGTGTAATGCAAGTTCTAATATTTTTTGTGTTACCTCATCCGTCCTCAAAATCGAGTGTCCTCACTCGATACCATATACAGAATTGGTATTCAATTTTGCTGTGATGGTTCACCTTCCACTTGAATTTTCAGCTGGGCTTCGGCCTTCTTTGGGGTTTGGGTGTGAATTGAACTTTCGCGTTTCGGTCAATAACTTTTCTGATGGTAATGACTATAATAGCTAATATTATGCCCTTCTTCCTTTACTTCTGTTATATGTGCTGTGTTGTTTATATGCTGTTCCTTTAACATCTCCAATGTTAGGAGTTCTTTATACAATAGGTTTGAATTGAAGGACTCAAATGTAGAGCCGCCGGCAAAGGTTTGGAGGATGGTACTTCCTTTGAGTTATATTCTTGTCCATTTATGTAAATTAATGTTTTTTTATTTTATAATACCGCGCGCACCAATTTACTGGCTTTTCTCCAGGGCGCGGGCGGGTGGTGTAGTAGTTTGAAACTCAGGTGTGTTTAATTTCAATATTTTTCCCAGAGGTGGTTGTCAAACTGGACGGGACAAGCCAGTGCATCCTCAACCAATAGGTCTTAGTACGTGCTAGTTGCTAGCTCGTTACATTTAGCCCAGTCAGCTACCACTCCAACATCAGTGTTATGCCTTCATGTCAGAGTTGATGCCGACGGGATTTTCATATAACTACATACAAATTCATGAAAAGCCTTTTCGGAGAATTTCCTTGCACGGGATTCGAACCCTTGACCCTCTGCTTGAGGAGTCTATGCATATACCACTACACCACTTCCACCCCCAAATGTAATGTAAATTGATGTATTATGGAACTGTAGAATAAATGTTCCGGTTAAATTGACCTTATTGCTCTCAACTAAGATTGATCCGATGAATTGATTAAGGGACAGAGTTCCTGAGGGAAGTTCCTCTACGCTTGGTACATGATAGCTGTTGATTTCGTCATGACTTGATGGTTTACCTTTAACTAAATTTGGAATACAATTATCGAAACTTAAGTAAACAACTTCATTTTTGTTACAGACAGTTAATTCATTATATGATTTACAATCATTTTCCATATATTATAGCTTCACAGTTCACTATGTTTTCATATTGTAACATCAATATATGTTTATTATATTTTATTGGTTTAAATAATAATTTTTCGCATATAACATTTCCTGTAGTAGGAATACTAATACAATATAATAAAGCATATTTGATTTATTAGATGCTATTTTAATTTCGGCAAATACAGGTGCGCCTTCAACATTAATAAAAGGTATTCTGCTTTCTTCAAAGTTTTTTTTCACAATTTTTATTTCAGAACTAGAAAGGGTAAAAGTGCTTATAATCTTACTCATAGCCCAAAATAAAGCGTATTCTATATTAAATTTGTATTTAATTTCTAGTTGCATTTGTTAACTTGTTAATTTTTTCAGTGAAAACCTTATTTATGATTACTTGTTTGTTGTTATTGGTTAGTAAATTATGGGATTCGGATTTTAGGATTAGAAGGTCGTCGTGGCCTGGACTGCCAGCGATCCATTTCCATGTACTTCCTAGGAAATTTAGGGATCTGGGATTTCTGATTTTAGGCTTAGGGATACTTAGCTGTTTTTTTTATTTGCGTGATTTAGTGGGACACTGTATGAAAACTGGGATCGGTTTCATTGATTTTATTCTTGGTTTGTATTTGGATTTCCTCAATGAGTTCCTCGTAGGCCCTTAGATTTATTACGTGTATGATTTTGAATGTACCCTTTTGAAGTTTGGCTGTTGCCATGTTTGTTGACAGAATTTTGGCATTTGTGTAATCGAAAATTTGGACTTCAGCCAAAGTTTGAGTAAAGAGAAACCTAAAAAAGGGTTAGTTCCTGATATTATTTTTCCAGATTCAGTTAAAGTAGTAGTGAATCTGTCTTCTTTGACAGTTTATTTCTTAAATCTTGGGGACAATTTGGTACCTCGTCTTTTATTCAATTTAACGTATATTACTTCGCCTGGGGCATACTTTTTTATCTCCTGTCTTGACTTATTGTGGTGTTCTATGTCTTTGGACTGTTTTAATCTTAGCTTTTGAATATTCTCCTGCCTTGCGTGTCATATTGATTCGGATCTATGCTAACAAATCTACCGAAAAACGTGCCTATTGGTCTTTTGCTGGCGGCTGTATGTATTGAATAGTTATATTCGTATACAGCACAATTAAGGAACTCTGTAAATGACATAGTTGGTCGTTCTGCTTTAAGGCATCTTATAATTTCAGACAGCGTAGATTGGAGTCTTTCCACTTGACCGTTGACTGTGTTACTTTATATGGGGGTCTTGAAAATTTCGATGCCTAATCGGTCCTGCAGCATGAAGCATATTGTTGGTGAGTTGAGTGATTTTTTGTTATCGAAGATGACTAATTTGGGGACACCAAACGCAAAAATTAGCTATCTTAAGACTTCTCGAATATCTTCGATTATTAACGATTTTATGACTTTTACGTGCGCTAATTTTGAGAACGGTTAATTGGGATTGGGAAAAAAGTGTATTGTAATATTTGAAATAATATGGAAAGAATTTTTGAATTATTCCATAGTTGCTTCGTTAGTAACGCTTACAACGCTGGGGTTAAGATATTTCTTTAATATCGCAATAAGATCTTTTTCTGTGTAGACGGGTTGAACAAAAATGTGCCTATGGGAAGTTGGGAAGGTAATTTTAAATTGGTATGACACCTTGATTCCAATGAGTAATATCACTTGATTTTTAAATACATTAATTCGAGCTTTAACTGCTGGAATAAGCTCGTGAGATGAACTTTGATCTCTATGTTGAGATACTGATAAAGAGTTGACTTGGGAAACTTGGGGAGAACGAGAGAAAGCGTCAGCGACTACGTTACATTTCCTGGTTTGTATTACAACTCATAATTGTATTCCTCCAAAATCGCTTTCCAGCACTTCATTTTGGAGTTTTTTTTTTTTATGTTGCTTAAAGCATACGTTAGCGGCTGATGGTCTGTGAAAAGTTTTACATGGGAAGTACCTTAAAAGTAGTTTCGAAAAGAGTTCTACTCGAGAAATAAAAATGATAGGTCTATCGTTTTGTGATAGAACAGCGCCGATGGCGGTATTGGATGCGTCAGAGGTTAATTCAAAACTTTTCTTGTAGTCTGGGTATGCAAGAAATAAATCCTTAAAAGTCAGAGAGTTTTTTTATTTTTTGGAAGGCTGCAAGAGAGTCTGCTTTGAGGGATATAGTGATTTTATTAGATTGGGTCTTAGATATTCGTCGTTCCTCACCTCTTAGTAAAGAAGTCAAAGGCCTAGCCAATTTTGCGTAGTCTTTAACAAATCGGTGTCTATAGCAAGCTAAGCTTAAGAACGATCTAAGTTGTTTGAGATTTGGATGATACAATAAAGCCTTAAAATTCAACTTCTTCTTTAAAGAAGTTGCATTTATCTATTGCACCTTTCTGTTAACTTCATTCAAGGTTTTAAATATCTTTTCGACATATCCTATATACTCTCGTAGTATGTCGTCTAGCGCACGTTGGAAGATGGAGGGTGTATTTTTCAAACCGATTGGGAGTCGGGTAAATTCGCATTTCCCATTATTTATCGAAAATGCAGTTTTTTCCATATCGGATTTCTTTAGTGGAATCTGATGGAAACCGCTTTTGAGATCTAAAACCGTAAAGAATTTGCTCTGTCGAAGTTGTGACAGTACCTCGTTAAATTCAGGTATATTACATTTGTCTGAGATGGTAACAGTATTCAACTTCCTATAGTCAATTACCAGCATATATTGTTTATTTCCATTTGAGTCGGTTTTTTTTTGGGACGATCCATACTGGTGAGTTGTATGGAGAACGGGATGGTCGAATAATATTAGCATCAATGGCACTTTTTATTTGCTTTTAATGCGGCAGGATACGGATAGTACTAAGAGCACACCGGAGAGTCAGTGTTTGTGCGAATTTTACCAACAACCTTTGTTGTATAGGTGAGTTTTTCCTTCGGTTCGGAGAATAAACCAGGGAATTTTTTGACTAAAATTTTGATGGATTCTTTCAGTGAGTCTGACATGCACTTAGTTTTATATTTATTGAATTACCTAAAGGTGACTTTATTTGTTTAATTTTAATTCTTGTTTTGTCATGAAAAGTTATAAAACTTTGTTGTGTGTGATTGACAACATTTATTTCCTTCAGACTGTCATTGCCTGGAATGCCATGCAATGTTTTTAATGTTGAGAGAACAAAGAATTTCAATTCTTAGTCCGTTTGGCCAAAAAGGTTTAGTAATGTGTGGTGGGTTATCTGAATGTCGCCAGCAATTGATTTTGCTAGGAAGAATAAGTCATATGGGATAGGATTTTTTATTAAACTGTTTTGAATATAATTCCTACTTGATCCGGTATCAATGAGAAAGTTTAGAATTTGGCCACTCATCATTCTACATTAAAATTAGGGTAACGAAGAGGAGTTCATCCTAAAAACTGAATGTCACTATATTCTTCGGGTAGATTCTGTTCTTCACGCTGGTTTCAGGAGTATGTAGATTATTCACATGATTGTTTTCAGGGTTAGGTGGACTTTCAAGATCTATGTAAAAGTTCCTTTAGATTTTGGAATGAGGCGTTTTGGTCTGGAGGTCTTTTCCGGCGTATTTAAATGGTTGAGGACGGTTTTGGTAATTTACTGCTGCGGATCTGATAGTGGACATTTCCATGGACTCTGGCTTTGGTTGTGGTTTAGGAGCAGTCGGTCTGGAGGTGGGTTGGTAAGTATTGTTGTGCGGATAGCCTGACTGAGGTTGTTGTTGCGCATTAAAGTAAGCAGTGGATAACTGTGTAGGGGGTAATACTTTTGTGGATGAGTTTGTGGTATATAGACATTTTGTCGCGGATAAACTTGTGAGAGGTAAGCTATATAAGGGTAGAAAGGTTCTTTATTCATTCTTTTTTCTATTGTGTTGTTTTGGATGTGAAGGCATTTGATTGAACTTCTGCGTAAGTGAGTTCTTATTATTCGCATAGTTCGACCTGAATCGTTGATTCTCTAATTTTAAACATGAACTTAGAGCTTGCGGTAGGTCTGTTGGCTCAGGCATGCCTAACAGTTTTGGTAGTTTTGCTTTATCTCTATAAGTGCTAGTTAATACCGTTAGCGATTCATTTCCAACATCCATGCACTGTATTTTATTTAAAATAAGTGACAGATGCGAATAAACTTTTTGATAGAAATCTTGCGCGGAGTCATTACATTGAATAAGGAATGTTATTTAGTATTCCAGCGTATGAAGGTCCTCTGGTCTGCATAATACAGCGTTAGATATTTGGAAATGGCTTTCCAATTCAGAGGCGTATTATACGACTCTAGTACCACGTCCACATTTCCTGTTATTTTGTTTCTAACTACGTTAAAGATAACGTAGTATCTTGGTGTTCCTTTGAGCGGTTCGTATAACTGTAGAATTCGTTCCACGCTTTTTTTCCAGGAACTGAATTCTCTTGCTTTTCCAGCAAAGCCACGAAGGCATCTTACGACGTCTGGAATTTTATCTAAGTCTGTGAGATTGTTTCGATATTCAGGGCTTATGCTTTGGTCTCGAGTAATAGAAGATTGAGGCTGTGGCTGCTGAGGATTCCCTACTTGGGGAAGATTTTCAGGAGGGTTGGACATTTTTAATTCAATTTACTAAGTGTTAATTGACTTAAATATTAGTTTATTAGATCGAAATCTGTTCACTTTATATTTTACCCGCAGCACATGTTCTGGTGCCGTTTCTAAGAGAGGGCACCACTTCAATTAAATCCATACCATTTTCAGTTAGTACCCACTTTCAAAAGATACGTGTATAAATTTGACAGCTGTCGGACAATTAGTTCTCGAGATATAGCGTTGTAAGTGAAGCAACTTTTCTTATTGTGAAAAAAAAAATGGATTCAAAGCAATTTCGTGTGTTGATTTATCATTGCTTTTCGATGGGAAATAATACAGCCGATGCAAAGAAATGGCTTAATAAGTGTAACCGGATTCTGCACCAGCCGAACGAACCATTCGCAAGTGGATTGAAAAATTTAAAAGTTGTCATACAAGCACCGAATATGATGCACGCAGTGGACGTCCAAAAGAGGCTCTTTCAGATGAAAACATCAAATAAGTCCACAAAATGATTACGAATGACCGTAAAGTGAAGTTGGTCAAGATAGCTAAGGCTCTGAAGATATCAAAAGAGCATGTTGGATATATCATACACGAATATTTGGACATGCGAAAGCTCTGTTCAAAGTGCGTGCCACGTTTGCTTACAGTCGGCCAAAAACAACAACGTGTTGATGATTCAGAGGAGTGTTTAAAGCTGTTCAACCGCAATAATTTTTGCATCGGTATGTGACAATGGATGAAAATTGGCTCCATCACTTCACACCAGAGTCAAGTCCGCAGTCAGCTAAATAGCGAGCAGGTGACGAACATCGTCCAAAACGACCAAAAACTCAAAATTCGGCTGGCAAGGTTATGGCATCCGTATTTTGGGGTACACATGGAATAATTTTCACCGACTATCTCCAAAAGGGGCAGACTATCAACAGGGACTATTACATTGCGTTGTTGGAGCGTTTGAGGGACGAAAACGCAGAAAAACGGTCGCATTTGAAGAAACAGAAAGTCACAAGCCGATGAAAACTATGGCAAATTTGAATGAATTCGGCTACGAGTTACTTCCCCACCCACCGCATTCTCTAGATTTGGCCCCCAGCCACTATTTCCTGTTCGCAGACCTCAAAAGAATGCTCGCCGGAAAGAGATTTAAGACCGATGAAGAAATAATCGCCGAAACAGAGTTCTATTTTGACGATAAGCCGAAATCACACTACAAAACTGGTATCGAAAGATTGAAAAATCGCTTCAATCAGCGTATCGCCCTCGAAAGCAACTATATTGAAAAATAAAGTTGAATTTTGCAAAAGTTTTGTGTTTTACTATAAAACACTGACTTTTCAGCCCATGTGTTATATTATATTGTACAATTTAAGTAGCGCAAACGAGACTAATTTAAATATCTTCGATGTTTTTAAGAATATATCCATACTTTGCAATTATCAGCTTGTTGTAAAACATATCGAACTGAAAAAGAAAAAAATTTTTTTTTAATTTATATATGTTACATATGTATGTAAAAATAATACGAGGAGGTGTGACTGTATTTTCGCTTATATTTTCAAAAATCTGATCATTTGTTAGAGACATATAATAACTAAATTCACTTTTCTGTTTATACTGTCACCGACAAAAAAATCTTGCACCATTTCGCGTTCAATTTTTTCTTGTAGTTATACTTAATGATATATGGGCAATAATGGGTTTTCTTTATTATCATTTGTCTAAAGTTAATGTTTAAATGCATTCGTTAGGTTCTTACAAATCGGTAGATAAACTTGTTCATTTATATTCTGTTTTCTAAAATTGCATTTAAATTTTATTAAATATCGGTGAATAAATCCAAAATGAGATAGAGGTCTTACTTTATCCGCAACACTACATTACAGATTGTTTATTATATTTCTTATTTTATTGAATTAAGAACGCTGTACATTTAGAAAAAGTTTTTAAATTTGCAGGATATTTACTAACAAAGAAATTACATGCAATAGCAAATTATACAAAGTAAATTCAGTCTCCGACTGTCAGCCAAGCCGATAGCATCGTTTCGCTTTCTCGTGCTTTTTTTTCGTTATCCAATTTGCTGCTAAATTATTATCTAGCCATCTCTTGCTAACCTGTTTTAACTCTATTTATTAATACACAACAATAAAAAGAAGCTCTACATAATGTGCTTCCGAGACCATTTGCCTCCGGCAAATCGGTTCTATATCATCGACATTGAGTCGCTATCCGAACCCAGCACAAAGCAAAAAAAATGCTAAGCAGTAGCGTTATTAATGACGCCTTCAATCCTCAACCAATCACTTCAAACTCATCCGACCAGAAATTTATTACTCTAAGTGCGAGTGATGAAAAGAAACCGCTTACTGCGTACAGTGTATTCCTGCTGAAGAAAGGCATAGATAGCATCAGCATTGGTTACGAATCAATCTCGCAATTTTGAGATGGAAGCCTACTATTCCTATGCTATAATCAAAAAGCTGCTGATCTACTTAAATCAAAAAAAAAAATGCTGTCAAACATATGCCCCATCAATGTTGCGCTGCACAACACACTCAACTCGTCTAAAGTAATTGTTCACGCATCTTGCGTAATCCAAGTAATAAGTTAGAGAAATGAAATCTCAGGGTGTCAGCGAAGTATTCAAATACACGATAAGTCAAGATGGCGTACAACGTGGAACCTGAGCTATACTGATTACATCCGATCGCTTCTTTCCACCTATAACGGTATGCATCGGTTTGTATAATGTCAAGGTAAGAGAATATTGCTCGACAGCCATGCGCTGCAGAAACTGCCAAATCCTGGGCCACACTGCTAAAAGGTGTAACAATCCCACTCACCGTGAGAATTGCAATTTACCCCCACACGACCCCGCTTACTGCACATTAACATCCTGCGCCAACTGCTCCGAAGATCACCCAGCTTCTTCCAAATCATGTAAAGCATTCCTTCAACAAAGAGATTTTAAAAATTAAAACCATTAACAAGTGCACATTGTCAGAAGCAAAACAAAAATTTAAATCCCAGAATCCTACACACTCTCTCGCCTCCACTTTTGCAACAGTGGTAAAAACCGTTCTCCCGGTACATACAACAACTTCAGGAATTTTTTCAATCAATAATACATCTTCAGGACCACACAAGAAACAGGAAGAAACTCCTACCAGGCCAATCAACATCGTTCAACACAGTATTCCATATAATATTGAATCTCAAAGTACATATACCTAATATCTCATCTCATTCCTCCTCAAGCAATCTACCACAAAACAAGAACAAGAACACTCAAAACATCAACTTTCCCTCTGGACACATACCATATTTTTAAAACAAGATGATTCGTCTTAATCATCCTAAATTTACCACCGTTAATGTCCCCGCTGTCCCCAAACCGCGCGATTTGAATTCAACCCTGAGCAAACACCATCCTTGCTCTAGATGGCGGGGTCCCTCCAATATCACCAGATTATCACCCACCACAAATCATACACCACATATTATTCATGCTTTGAAACTAATACAATGGAACATCAAAGGCTATATAAATATTTATAATGAATTATCCCTATCCCAGTCAACTACTTTCTTATAAGCCAAAATCAATCCCTAAGCCCCCATGGTGGAATTGCTTTCCTCATTCACTCCTCTGTACAGTTTGACCAAATCAACCTTTCTTATGACTTCGAAGCTCTTGGCATTTCAATTATATCAAAATTTACATTCATTCAACCTCCACAATCTGAAAAATGTGTGCATTATTGGAACGATTGAAGGCTGCAAAACGGCCTCTTATGAAGCGAAAAATAATTTTGTTTTTGCAAGACAATGCACCGGCGCACAAAAGCATCGCAGCTATGGCTAAAATCAATGACTTACGGCTCCAATTGCTGTCGCATCCACCGTATTCGGATTGGTACAAAACAGCCAACAAAAACAAACTATCCATCAATGCCAGACATTTAGAATCTTCCAAATTTTCACGAAAAAAAATTACTAAAATCACTAGGCTCAGTGACTCGGCCACACCAGGCTTTCCCATAAACACTATATAATAGTGTTATAATATATAATAAAAACAAGTCATCGATCTGTACATACTGCAATCAATCACCCATTAGCATCCGCCATATAATTTTCGAATGTCCACCGTTTCAAAACCACAGCTTCCCTCCACAATAATTGAATTTCTTTCTAATCCTAATCATAATAACTTTAATATCAAAATCGCTTTTTTAAAAAGGACAAAACTATACATTTGTATCTAATTACTATGTTAATATTCCATATATATGTACATAGCCTAAAGCCCTTTGGTGCCCTGGCTACTAAACTACTCAATAATTTTAATTATATTGTAGTTACAGTAAATTAAAATAATGACAACAAAAAAATAATAATAATAATAACAATTATAAGAATAAATAGATAAAACAAAAATAAAATAAATTAAATAAAAAAAAAACCGCAACCAATTGAAAAAGTATCCGTATTCAAAAATTGTAATTCACTAGCTATCATTATTTAGTATCATCTCAAGCAATCTTGAATTTTAAATAATCCCGTTACATATGTAAGAAAAATTCATATTTCGGAATATCTTTAGCCACTAAGTACATTACCGTCTAGAGCAAACAAACTAAATTTGGATTCAGTTTTCCCCCTTAAAAGCAGTGAGACCTTTTCTTACTTAATACCATCGAAAATTAAAAAAAATTTAAACCGATTACTAAAATAAAAGTTTGGAAGGTTTTTAATTTTTTTTTTATGTAAATAACTTTTTTAATTATATTGATAATGGTCAGATATCTTATAAAAGTTATTTACAGACCAAGAGTCCAAAGAAGACGAATTCTCATACGTGTCTGATGGTGGATAAAGTCGATTTATGGAAGATGGCAACAGCTCTGCATCTCTGCCGGTCTCTGAGTCAGACGACGCAGAGGACGAGGTTGAAGTGCTCAACAACAGCATAAGGCAGCTACAACAAAAAATGTTTTCCATTAAAGCAAATTCAGTTTCCAAAAGAGAGAAGGATCAGAAACAGCAACTCAAAAGTGAGCGAAACCATATCGCAACAACCAGCAGCACAGAAACATACGCTTTAAAAAAAAATAAAAAAAAGATACAAAATACAAAATACAAAAACCGGCACAAGAGCTAACAAAGAAAGAATTACAACCAAAACAAAAAAGTAAATCACAGCAAGATCAGCAACAGCAACAAAAATCACAAAATCAGCAACAGCAACAAAAATTACAAAATCAACAACAGTAGAAAAACAACAGACAGACAATACAGTTAAGGACAACTACAAGATTGCAAATCTTAACACGTCCCGCACAATCAGCAATTATTCGAGGGAACCAATAATTGCCTAAAAGTAATTTAAACCAAAAATGTAAATGTAATTGTGCACTTTTGTTTTCCAATTCAAATTCTTTTGAAAAAATGTTTTAAATTATAGAACCTAAAGAAAAATTGTGATCAGAATTAACTTGTTGGCGAATAAAGCAAAATTGGTTGCAGTAAAATTATTTTTTTTAATTCTCCGTTAAAAAAAAAAAGTTGTCTGGCGCTCTAGCAGGGATGTCTCGATTAATCCGTGAGAACACAGAGAGAGGTATTGCGTGTAGGTAAATCCTAACCCATGAAAACTATTTGGGCGACCCAAATTAAAAAACAAATACTCAATTCACTCTGCGTGTGAATTAACGTTCGTGTATTGCGACATTAAATTGTGCATAAAAACATATATCAAAATCAGAGAACTGAATTCTCATAAGAACAGTGTAGTGACGTGATAATACCCGTACCCCAGTAAGCTGCTTGCAAGGACAGAGGACAAGAGTTACACCACAGATATTGACTTTGCCGCTGTGAGAACCAACTCCCTTTTATACAAAACACATTAGAAAAAAAATAGAATCATTCTTGCAAATCTTAAATAAACCATTTAAATTCATTAAAACTCCCAAATGGGAATCTTTAAATAAATAGATCAACGAATCCAGGCGCTGGAAAATAAACTTGTGATAAAAACAAATTGTTCAGGTCTTACAGCTCCAGCAAAGGAGCAAGACTAGAAGGACATCTGTAAACTCCCAGACTGCGTCACAGAGTTACAAATCTTTGATGGCCACCCAGTGGAATACTTATTCTGGATCCCCAATGTTTAAAGTATCCTTAGAGATTATAATATTGTTAAAAACAAGCCAATTTATAGAGCCATATTACAAACTCGGCCCTCATTTTCTAAAATATCTTCGAAGAGGACTGGATGGTGATAAAAAATGTTTTTCCTTACACTACGCTGATAAGAGAGATATACGAAATCTCGAATACTAGCGAAGTAACTTTAGACAAGCGGATATGTCCCTTGACGAGTTCTACCCCAATGTGAGTCATTAGTTCTTGTTGGTCATCAATAAATTGAAGACTAAGGATTATTCCATTGAAACAACGAATATACTTGTAGAAATGTACCATAACAGAGTCTTAGACGTTCTTATGCGATGTCTTAATGGGGACTTTTGTCTGAAACATTTTTCGCGATATTACGTACTTTTCAAGTAATTTTGATGTTTTATGGTGCACTCTGACGGGAAAGAACGCATTTTTGAAAAAAGTGTTTCATGTAAAAGAATTGTAAACTTTCACGCAGATTACGAATCTGTCAAAAAATAATGGTTCCTATTAAAAAATCAAAAGTGACCTTCGTTTAACCTTGAAAATGGGGCTCAAGGTCAAACTCGTGGTCACCCTCTTATGTCCCCTTCAGAATCTTGTGACTTTTGTCTATAACATTTTTCGCGATATCGCGTATTTTTCGAGTAATTTGGATGTCTCAAGTTAAAATACTCACCCTGTATAAACAATCCCCATCAGTTTAATACAGAATAACGAGAAAATGAGCCTTTAAACATTCCCCATTTAGAAACTCAAGCTGACGACGAAAATACCGAATCATACGAAGGGTATTAACAAAGGTTCAATCGCAAAAATTAAAATCGAATTAACTACCAATGAATCGGAAATTAAATGCAAAATAAGTGGGAAGTTCTTTGCCTGAATTGGCATCGATTCAGTCATTAATTTTCTATACTTTTCAAAGTCTAAAATTATTTGACGGTATTATTGGCGATGATACTCGAGAGTTAGGAGTCATAAAAGATTAAAAAAATAACACTTTAACGATCGATCCAGGTATCAAAATACAATTAAATTCAAATGAATATAAATTTTCGAGAGATATTCGAATCAGACCACCATCGTCGGGTCTATTTTCGTCTCTCTACCACTATAAACCTTACCAGAGAGACTGTGGATTTTCTCCAGAGTTGTTTCCTGGGTTCGATTCCTAGTGTTAAATTCAAAGGAATGTATTCAGGTATATAATTTTGAAATTAGAGATCTAAAAAAAAACCTAAGATAAAAATTCGAAAATTAGTAGAAAAATACAGGTCCTATCAAAGTTTCGGAATAAGTAGATACTATTGCCAGAGCAGAATAGGAAGCTACTTGATGATGATGATGATATTAGACCATCAAAAAGCTCATATAACTAACCTGTACAGGTCGTACCAAAAAAAAAAAAAAAAGAATGGTAAGAAACGAGCCTTCGATATTTCAGAGAATGATAGACGATGTTCTCATCGGCATCGACAAAATTTGTTATGTATATGTGAAAATATTATCATTTTTAGGAAAATCGAAGAGGAGCATCTTAAAATCCCTTACATGGTATTTAACAGACTGGAAAAGGCTAATTGAATGGTTAATTCAGACAAGAAGTAATTAAATACAATGGCGGTCGCAGAAATACCCGGCCTGCCCAAGATATGGCTATAGTTGTTTGAAAATATCACTGTATTGGAAAGTACGCAGTCTATAAAGCATATCTTTCAAGTTTGAAAGCGCCACGTCGTTTAGTATTTGTTTGGCAGCCATCAATAATAAACGTTGTCAGTGAATTTGTGAAAATGGAGAAAATTGGTCACCGTTATGTGATACAATACTTTTATTTGAAAGGCCTTAGCCTAACGAATATAAAAGCTGAACTGGATTCTACTCTGGGTGACTCTGTTCCTTCGTTTACAACAGTAAAATTTTGGGTAACTAAGATTAAACGAAGCCGGACGAGCTGCCAAGACGAGCATCGCAGTGGTCGACCAAATGAGGTGTAGGCATTTCAAAAAGTGCGGTACATCGCATATTTTTTGAAAATTTGGAAATGAGAAAGCTGGGTGCGAGATGGGTGCCGCATTTGCTCACACTCGAGCAAAAACAGTGTCGTTAAGATGTTTCAATTGAGTGTTTGGTGAAGTTTCACAGCAACAAAGCAGAATTTTTGCACCGTTTCATAAAGATGGATGAAACATGGGTCCATCACTTTACACCCAAGACAAAAGAACAATCAATACAATGGAATCAAAAGGGGGTACCGGCTCTAAAGAAGGCAAAGACCGTTTCGTCTGCAGGCAAGGTCATGGCGTCGATTTTTTAGGATGCGTGTGGGATAATTTTCATTGACTATCTTGAAAAAGGAAAAACTATCAACGGCCAGTATTATGCGAACTTATTGCAACGTTTGAGCGAAGAAATCAATTAAGAACGGCCACATTTGGCTAAGAAGAAAGTGTTGTTTCATCAAGAAAATGAAGCTCATAGATCCGTTATTGCAATGGCCAAAATTAATGAATTAAAGTTTGAGTTGCTATTTCATGCACCCTATTCGCCAGATTTAGCCCCCTCGGACTATTTTCTGTTCCCAAACTTGAAAAAATGGCTCAATGGTCAAAGATTTTCCAACGATGAAGAAGTGATATCGGCAGTTAATGGCTATTTTGAGGAGTAAGACATTTCTTATTAAAAAAAGGGTATCGAACTTTTTGAACAACGCTGGGAAAAGGGTATAGAGCTGAAAGGTGATTATGTTGAAAAATAAAATTTTTGTGTTTTCTTTCTTAAGTTGGGTACTTTTGGGACCGCCCTCGTAAAAAACCGAATTCCTATTCTAATTATACTTCAAGAACAAACTAAATAGTGACCTCATAGATCAAATTAAACGGCATCATTGATGACATTTTTGAGTATTCTACTTTACCAAAACCGACAAGCAAATCCAAGGCGCGGGGGGGGGGGGGCAAACAATTACATTTGGGATTTCGAGAACTTTTAGTAAATCAATAAAGGCAGGTTGGGATAATTGGAGTGTGTGTATAAGAGCCTCCTCAAACCTATTGTGTTACCTTGCTCAATAAAGATAAAATGCAGAATGCGATCTTCAATATAATAGCAATACCATTATAGTGAATATCGGAGAAAACATATTTTTTTTTGTCTAATTTTAATGACAATATTTCGTACCACGGAGTCAAAAGACATCTAAGAACAAGTTCTCTTATCCATTTCTTATGCGAATAATGGATACCGTCTATCCCTTAGACAAGCCTAACTGTTGCAACGCAACATGATGACATCTACACAAAGATTGTCAATCAGTTTCCGGGATGACTCCGTCAACAAAATGCTGTCTGCAATCGAACCAATTTTGGCAATGATGATAGTGAAGATCAATGCGTGAAGCAACTCGCAAAAGGTGCATAGCAAAATTCTATGTTTTGTCTATAGCCCCTCCCACTACAAAGGAAGAACACAAGATAAAAAGAAAGAAAGAGAAAGGGAACTACCAATATTATTAATAGTTGCTTTGATATGCACATTCTACTAATCACCAATTGGGGAAATTAACTCTGAAGTCTATGACTGGCGGATCTGTTACATAATAAACTGGAGCAACGCAGTTCATGCTGAAGGTGTTTCCAAAACTGCATCAACTGTTTAGTTTTAAATGCATTTTATTTTCTTAAACACTAACTCTTACATACTAACAAAAAATGCTTAAATGCTAGCTTACAATTACTTAACAATCTTATACTAACTTACTGGCCCCACACAGCCACTCTTAGCTACTCTAAATTCTTATATCTATGTCTGTCGACCTCATTTACATTTTATTTAAATAGTTTTATTTTGTTTATTTAGGGCTAAGAAAAAATTGTTAACAAATAACTTTTATAAAAACTTAATACCTAACTTAAAATAAACCTTAGTCTACCTAATCCTACATACACAACACACATAGACATTACACAATTATATACATATATTGGTATATACCTTTGTATATACCAATATATGTATATATTTCTTAAGTGCTAACCTATGCAAGCTGGACATCGCTATTCACAGAGCAAATAGATTGGTCAGCTCTGCCTCATTAGTGAGGCTGGTCCGTACTTGATGGAAACGACGACGAAACATCTTCTCTATCATTCAACCACCAGAAATACTGGTGCTGCCGAACGACATCCCTCTTATCGCGATTCCCCACCGCCCTACTGAACCTGAGACGATACACACTGCCGTGTGCGACGTCTCTGTTGTAGTTGAGTCGTCTGTCCCCAGCTGTCCGAGCGACATGGAAGATCACAGGAACCGCTGATCTATCCTGGTTCAACCCTATCTGATCTAGGTAGAGGAATGCTTCCGGTGAAACGAAGCCGTCAGAGCGCTACACTCTCGTGGTAAAGGTAATTGGGGTAGTAAGCCCCAGATATCAGGTTATTGGTCGCGGTCATTGCTCTTGCAATGTGCCTTCGAGTTAGCTTAATTACTAATGTACACTAGTACATTAGTTTTTTCCTTTATTCGCCTTAAAACCCAGTTAATTATACGGAACTATATGTTTGTCCTCAACCCATCTAGGCAGGGCTCGATTAATTACTTTTTCAAAAACCTTACTGATATTCGGAAGGAGACTTATCGACCAGAGATTCGCCGGATTGGATATATACTTTCCCTTTTTGGGGATAGGTTGAACCAGTGCCGTTTTCCAATGCGCTGGATAATGTGCATTATTCATTGCATTATTAAACAGGGTCTTAAAAATGTGTACCGGTTCTAGAGGAAGATGTCGATTTTTAGGCCTGATTGTGTCGAAGATCTCATGGTCAGAAGACTTATCAGAAGACGGTTCCAACCCCTTCAGCAGCACCGATTGCCGCTTTTCACACTTCGGTGTGAATGAGAAGTGCTCCGTTGTCGTTTCTTTCAGGAGCTCTTTGTCTTTCGCCTAGCCCTCCACTGTATTACCGTGGATGGCATGCCGATCGTTCCCCAATCTCTTAATGTTAAAATTGTTACCAACTTATGCAGGTCCTTGGTTGCACTTACCTCTAATTTATAGGTATTGATGGGTGGCACCTTCTCCTTCTTCTTCTGCTGCTGCTGCTGTTGCTGTTGTTGCTGCTGCTGCTGTCGTTGTTGCTGCTGCTGCTGTTTTGTTTGCTGCAGTTGTTGTTGCTGGTTTCGTTGTTGGGAGCTCGCTGCTTCTAATTGCTCCCTCTGCCTGCGTGCTTTTTGTTTTTGCTTAGTAGCAAGCACTTTTTCTTGCAGCTTTTGTATGCTGCTGTTTATGTCGTTGATTTCTTCATCCTCATCTTCCGACTCGGATGCCGCTAGAAAGGCAAAATTATTGCCCCCCTCATAATGGACCTTATTAGGAGGGGTTTTTAGACTTCTCCTCCTTTAAATGGCTTTCGCCACGGCACCGGCAACACTTTTTTAGCCTATTCCCACTCCCGTTATGGGCAGAGCGGAGCGCTCTTCACCATCCATCACGTGATTTGCTTAGTTACTTTTTGTTATCAAACAACACTTTAAGGGGAAAAAATATATAAAAAGTTCCAAGTTTGACCTGGACTCAATTGTGACAATCTCCAATAGACCACCAAAAAGAAAATTCTAAATAAATATACCAGATCAATTCAATTAGTTCATGTTTTCTTTTTGTTGTATCAGTAAATTAAAATAGCTGACCAGATCCAGTGGCGCCGGCTGCCTTTGGGGTCTTTTATTTAAATTTCATTTTTTTAAAGAATAGTCCTCGCGAGGTTTGCTCGTTTCTACGCGAAACATATGATCCTTTCGAGCCGAATCTTAACGATTTAGACAGTGTACAACAAAAATAAATTCAATACGAATAAGAACAACAAAATCGCAACTAAGTGCGCGCTTTTGCAATTGTACGGTGAATCAATTTTATTTAAAGTCGTACAATACTAATTCTCATCCGGAGAATTTAGTGCAGCAAGGGAGCAACGCAGAAAGAACAGGTGTGTGGCATATAATAATTTTTAATAATAATTTAACTATACACTTATTGAAAATAAAATTTTATGCTACCAAAAAGGGGTTAGATTTAATTTTGAATATGAAGAAGTCTAGTATAAGGCCTATGCTATTGCAAAGAGTAGTTAATCAGTTCATATGAATAAGGTGCGATTACTTAATTTGGAAAAATCTTTCAATGAGGCCAGAGAGCTTCATCAAAATGTTATCGTTGTGCCCAGTAAGAAAACTAAGATAACGCATATGGAAGCTCTTACCTTTTATCAACTAAAAGAGCTTTATTTTAAGTACTCGGCTGAATTAAAAGATCATTTGTCCACCAACGATAATCACAACCATACACAAAGTGCGCTAAAGAGTTCAACGACGCTAAACAAGAATCCGACAGTAGAATTAAAACTCTCGCCAATAAAAATTCCCACCTTTGACGGTTCCTTTCAACACTGGCCTGAATTTAAGGACCTGTTTGAAAGTATAGTGAACAAAAATGTATCGATTTCCGATGCACAAAAACTCCATTAGTTGAAAGGCAACCTAACCGGCGAAGCTGCACAAATTTTTTGTAATACTGACCCCAATTTCGAGTCTGCCTGGGCGTTACTGATAAAGCGATATCAGAACTTTCGGCTCCTCAAAGACAAGTAATTTAATCTTTTGTTCGAATAACCAAATAGCGAATGAATCAGCAGAGGAAATAAAGTTATTGGCAGATACAACCAACGAAGTCAAGCAATCGCTTGGAAACTTTAATGTTAGTGTGGACACATGGGAAGACGTACACATTTATCTTACAGTTAATAAGTTGCCACTTACCACTTGAGGTCTTCGGGAGACTTACATAGCATCAAATGCTGATTATCCCACTTACAACGTACTTGGGGATTTCTTACTTATGCGTGCTTGAACTTTAGATTCAATTGGACAAGCTATATCAAGTCATCAACAAACCAAATTTAAAAAACACTCCCTACGCACAGTGCGTGCACACAACTCAATCACTCAGAAATGCTCCATGTGGTAAGGAACACATTCAATTGGGAATTGTTTCAAATTCAAATCACTAAATCCAAAAAAAAAAAAAAAAATTGGATATGGTTAAGAAGAAACGATTGTGTGTCAACTGCCGGGCAAGTGCACATTTCACTCAAAATTGCACCAGCACGTTTACATGTTCTACATGTCACAAAGGACATCATTCGTTGCTTTACTCTAATGAGGCATAGAACGCAATACATAGTCAGGAACTGGCTTCGACAGCGGTCACCTCGCCACAAAATCCACAGTTGATACACCAAGATAACTTAACATCTTCCACCAGAACAACTCAAGCACTCAACACTTACGTTGCCGAAACTAGTCAACCACAAACTGCTACTCTTCTGGCTACTGCGCTCCTTAAGGTTTTTAAAACTGCTGGACAACCGTTTGTGCTTCGGGCTCTACTGTACCTAAAATTGGAGGCCTCCTTTATTTCTGAGGCTGCCACACAACAATTAAAGCTTAAAAGGAAAAGAAAATGGGAAAATGTTCATGGGATTGGAGCAACTAATGCTAGCGTGGCTAACGATAAGGTTTCGCTCACCATTTTCTCATGAGTAAACGAGGACTTCAACTTACAATTGACAGTGTTGGTCTTACCCAAGCTCACTGCTAATCTTTCAACACAACACATTTAAAGTGTTAATTGGAGTCATATTCAAAATATGAAACTTGCCGACTCAACTTATGATACACCAGGAAATATTTATATTTTATTTGGCAGTGATGTCTATTCATCAATTTCACTTGATGGCATAGTAAAGGGAGATCCAGGCACTTCTATGGCTCAACGGACGGAGTTTGAATGGGTGCTATAAGGATGTATCGCTCCCAACAATTAGACAACAATAAGGACTCACCATACCACATTTTGCACAAATTTTTGAGCTAGAAGAAATGACTAAGAAGATACCGCTTTCATCAAATAAAGAGCAATGTGAAACGCATTTCGGCCGATCCCACCAGCGTCAAGAGGAAGGAAAATATGTTGTTGAACTTCCCTTGAAAGGCGGAATGACCAGTGTTAGGTTTGTTTCATCGACCAGCTCTTGTTAGGTTCTCACAATTAGAAAGAAAATTACGAAAAAATTTGTCGTTTTTTTGAGGAATATAAAAGAGTTTTTCAGGAGTATAACGAGCTTGAACACATGACAGAGATAAGCCCCATTATATTAACAAAGCATTATTCCTTCGTTTCTCACCACGCAGTTATTAAGGAATCTGGTTCCACTACAAAACTGCCGATTGTATTTGACGCGTCCTGTAAAACATCTGATGGCACATCACTGAACGATCACCTCTTTGTTGGCCCACGACGCTTAGATGACATTTTTAGAAAGCACAAAATCGTCTTCGTAGCAGACATTAGTAAAAGGTATAGGCAAATTTAGGTTCCGTTAGAAGATGGTGCATACCAATTAATTTTGTGGAGAGATCAACATGGGGAAGATGTCAAAATATATCGACTCAATACAGTGACGTTCGGTTCGGCCGCCGTACCATATTTAACAGTACGCACGATTCAACAACTGGCATCAGACGAGAGAGAAGACTATCCAATTGCTTGAAGATGAAGCCATTGAAATGCAGTGCCAGCTTCGAATGATATTGAAGCGTGGAGATTTCCTATTACGAAAATGGAAAGTTGATGTCTGCAGCTCTTGAGAATGATAGAGAAATCCAAGTACCACCCGCATTTGATGAACGAAATATCATAAAAGCACTAAGAATCTAGTGGCATCCTGGAAAGGACTAATTTGCATTTCAAATTTGTATAAATAGTCAACGAAGGAAGACAAAAAGAAAGTTTCCGTCAGATATTACTCGGCTTTATGATACGATGGGATGGATTTCTCCATGCTACGTAATTGGGAAACTCCTCATGTAGGAGATTGGGAAACAAAATCAACCGTGGGACAACGAGCTTTCATCAACGACCATTTCAGCATGGCAGAGTTTAATAACCAATTTAAACGCCCTCAACGGCATAGAAATGTCTCGGTGGGTGGGAAAGGTTGAAACCCACGGATTTGGAAACGCATCGGAAGAGGCTTATGCTGCAGCAGTGCTATATATATTCGAGGAATTAACAGAAACAGCATGCCAACGAACCTCATTGTATCAAAAACTATTACTATTACTTACTGGTACGTTTGGAGTTATATGGAGCGCAGCTACTTGCGCACCTACTGGTGCACACCCTGATGACAATGGAACCTCAGAACGCAAAAGTGTATGCTTGGTGTGATTCGCAAATCAAACTTACGTGGATCGAAAGCCCTCCATTCATACGCACTACATTTGTTGCTAATAGAGGGGCAGAAATACAGGAACTCATAGACCCTAATAATCTAGCAGACATAGCATCAAGAGAACTTTCTGCAGCAGCTCTTCTTCAAAATCAGCAATAGTGGCACGGTCCGAAGTCCTTGCAAACATTCGACGAGCGAATCGATTGGCAGGGAGAAATAAAAGGCACCGATCTTGAGTTCAAAACCTCAAATGTTTCAAGGAGACAAAATGACTTCCTCGCATCTGGGTACCCAATCAAAAATATTTTTCAGCTCTGCTCCTTCGAAGACAACCAACTCTTAAGTCGATATTTATCGTTATCACGTTTACTTCAAGCCACAGCGTATTGGCTTCGTTC
This sequence comes from Volucella inanis, assembly GCA_907269105.1. Taxonomy (NCBI): domain Eukaryota; kingdom Metazoa; phylum Arthropoda; class Insecta; order Diptera; family Syrphidae; genus Volucella; species Volucella inanis. Next base: position 10,074,318 of record OU026158.1, read on the forward strand.
CTTGCTAACTTGCGATTTAAATCCATGAAAATGTCACGTCGCATCACTGGACATCACGATAAATTACGATTGTGCAGAAAAATTCATAGTAAAATTGAAAAGATCGCGAAAATAGAAACGGACCCTAAGGGAGTAAAATTACAAAACTTCCTCCAATCATTAGTAACAAAGGATTAATGCGAGTTGGAAGCCGATAAGGAAATTCTTATCTACCCTATTCACAACATCATCCCATCACACTGCCCTCAAACAACTTTTTAACATCTCTCATTATCATGATGGCAACTCTTCGAGCTGAATACTGGATTTTGCACCTTAAGTCCAATGTCAAGGCTTGTATCCACAAGTTTTTAAAGTGCTTTATATATAAGGCTCCACAATGCAGCAACAAATGAGAGATCTCCCATCGCTACGAGTCAATCAGGATCGCCCGTTTCAAATTTCTTGGGTAGCTTATGCTGGTCCTGTGCAACTTAAAGCATGGAAAGGTAGGTGCAGATAAATTACCAAGGCTTACATAGCTATATGTATATGCTTCAGGACGAAATCGGAGCACCTCGAACTGGTCAGAGACTACAGCAGAGAAAAAAAAAGGCACACAAGTCAAAACAATGAACCGAGGACATTGCAAAGCAGATTCAAGCCAATGGCTCTTCATGGCATTTCAATCTACCTGCGGCTCCGCATTTCGGCGGTTTATGAGAAGCAGGAGTTAAATCTATGAAACACCACCTCAAACAAGTAATCGGACACTACACGCATACCTTCGATGAATACTCAACCGTGTTAGCGTAAGTAGAGGCATGCCTTAATTCGCGTCCACTTTGTCCAGTAACTGAAGACCCTGAAGATCTATACTTTTTGACACCAGGGCATTTTCTAATTAGATATTCGCTCAACACAGAACCAGAAAGGGACTTGACAGAGATTGAACCTTATTATTTCGGTAGATGGCAGCTCATGCAAAAATTACAGCAGATATATTAATGAATATTTTATTGAAGAGAATTTATAATTTATTGGTTTAGAACAATTCAATAGGAAATTAGCTTATTTAGATGTTAGAATAATTCAGTAGCTAGCCATTAGGTCCCATTCGGCCGTCCTGAAGTATCTCCCTCTCCGGAAGATAGTTCTTCTTTGTCGTAAATAGAGCATTGATCACCGACGTTTGCGCTAAGCCACGGTTTCATTTTGTCTGTACTAGTTTCGGTATTGTTAGGTCCTTCTTAAACTGATATCGATCACGTTCTTTGACTGAATTAATGCGGTATGGTCCCATCAATTTAGGTCGAATTTTTTAACCAACACCAAATTAAACTTTTTCAAATTTTTAAATTCAACTTTTTTTCTTCTCCTATCAAAATCCCGCTTTTTTTATAATCCCGCGCGCACCAAGGGTTTTTACTGGTTTTCTCCAGGTGCATTAGGTTTCGATATTTTTCTTAGAGGTGGTTGTCAAACTGGACGGGACGAGCAAGTGCATCCTCAACCAGTGGGTGTCATGACCCCTTTCGTGAACATTCTTTTATTATATTGTTCACCATTTTATCTGGAACCACAAGACATTATTACTAGCTAAATTTTTACAGAGTATTTCGTTGTACATAATGTAATCTATATGCAGTTTATCTCTTAAAAATCCGATTATAGAGTTCAACTAATCATCTTTACGCAGAGATTCCGTTAGTTTTCGGAAAACCACTGCTACTGGAACTCGTTACATAAAATACTGTTGAATTACGACTTAAACTATCTACGTGCTTCATTTTAATTCTTGGTCTATATTCGATCAAGTAATCAAATTCTTCTAATAGAAGTGCCCATCTGGCAACTCAAGTTGTTAAATCTTTCCCATCGTGCACTCGAATGCTTTGCAATCAGTATTTAGCTTAAATCTTTGACCTACGAGGTAGACTCTAAATTTCGTTTCGTTTCGATAGAAGCTAAGACTTCGAGTTCGTATGAGCTCTAGATTTACTCAGCTGGCGTTGTTTTTTTGCTCATATAATATGTTGGGTGAATCTTCTGAATCTCGATTAAGGAAAACAGCCCCGTAACCTTCTCTTGATGCATTCAAGTATTGCAGTTAACTGTAATTCATCCATCTTAAAACTGATTGATTTTTTCAATATGTCGGTCGGTGGTCGAGCTCAATGGGATAAATCTGGAATAAATTTGCGAAAATAATTTGCAAGACCAAATTGTAATTGTTTAGCTGTAGAAGGTATAGGAAAGTTAACAACTGCTTTGGACTTAAAAGATGACGGTGAGACGCTGCAATTTCGTATCCGATGACAAAGATACTTGATATCAAATTTAAGAAAGTGGCATTTTCCACATTTTATTTTGAGGCCGTTCTTCGAAGAAACGCTGAGAACTTATTCTTATACCTTCTTCTTCTTCTTCTTCTTCTTATACCTTCTTCTATTGTCTGTAACGGAATAATAAAATTATCAATGTACACAACTACAATTTCCATTTTAATTAAATCTTTTGACATAAAATTGATATATTTTTAAGAACATGTGGTGAATTGTAAAACCCAAAAGGCACTTAATAAAATTCAAATTGTCCGAAATGAGTAAGAAATGAAGTGTATAGTGTACTTGCCGCTTCAACTTTAACGTAAAAAAAATCATATTTCAGATCCAACGTCGTAAAATACCTTGCTGCTTGTAGCTTATCTAGTTGCTCCTAGATTTTTGGAAGTGGATACCTTTCCTTGATTATTTTTCTGTTACACCTCAGAAATCGACGCAAAGTCTGTTTGACTCATTCGCCTTTTGCACCAACACCACCTGACTTTCATAATCTAAACAACTTTCTGTTATAACGCCATCATCTCCTCGGTGGTTTGTAATATGGTTCGACGTCCATGGTGCCAATTTTCGTGGTTATTTTTCTGGTGCCTGTGGCGAGTAATTTTTAATTAAAGAAAGTTCTTGTTAGACCTCTTCTAATTTTAGGTTTTCTAATCCTGACACAGTAGCTTTATTTTTGGTTTCAACGTCCATATTTATAGAAATGGACTCGTTGGCATGCATTAGTTCTTTTCCTTTCGATTTAGCAGGTAGGTCTTGTCTGATTTGTTTGTCTTTGTTTTAAACAATAATAAACTTGCCGGCGGCTTTTTTGACATTACACCACTGCAACAAATTTATCTCAATAATCACATTTTAAACAACCATAATCAACTGCATGGATTTCAATATCATCGAATACTTCATTCCCGATCTTAACTGACGTTTCACAGGAACCTTTAGTTACAATGTTCGATCCCAAACCAGATACTAGAATAGGAGAATTTCTTGAATTCAACCTATGGAAAACAAGTTTCATACAACAATTTTTCATGACACAAATTTCACTCCCTGTAACACTCTTCTAATAGAGCTTACTGTAGATCAGTATAAATCAAAGGCTTGGGCTCCACATCAATGAATAATTTCGCAGCTCCATATAAACACCTTTTGCAAAATACGAACTTTTGAAGAGCATTCCAGTGAAACACTTCTTCATATTGCTCAAAATCAATAATCCACTTTTTTACACTCTCTGCTTCCATACTACCAAATTTCCTTAAAATGTCCTTCACGTTAGCAAAATTAATTTTTATCGTACTGTTAATGTCATCGATAGGTTTAGAAACACTAGTGGAAGCCATTCCGCTATCAAGCTAAGAATCCTTTTGTAATCTCCTCTACCTCTTCGACATCTTGTTTCATACTTTGAATTAAATTTATTTTTTTTTATCTGCTATTGTTTTCGTCCACGTTGTTTTGCTATTTGTTTCCACGATGTTATCCACGTTGTAAGAAAAACTTTTGATGGGATATACTCAACCAATCCCGGTTGAGCTCCCATGCGGTAATCAAACAGTATTTCCAAAACAATATTAATGAATATTTAATTGAAGAGAATTTATAATTTTTTGGCTTAAAACAATTCAATAGATAATAAGTTTATTTAGATTTTAGAATAGTTCAGTAGGTAGCCAATTCAGTTTAATATTTAAGTAAGTAATTAATTCAATTAAATAATTCAGAAGTGCAATTTAGTATGACAATTTAGTAGGTAATAAATAATAGTTTTATAAATCGGTAATCTAAAATAAAAGTTTATAATTTATGGAAACTTTAAGAATAAAAGACAAATTTTACCATTCACGGCCACGGTTGATCGTTCACAGAACAGAAGCAAAAAAAGAGGGAGAGTCAAACTACTTTCTTCCTTTTATAAGCTTGAAGCATGAGGTTAAACTATAAGGAAGTAAAAAAGCTTTTAAGGATGTGTCTAATAAAAACTTTGATCGAATGTGAAAAATTGCATACTATGATGTTGGGGGTTTTAAAACTACGGATCCAGAGGAGCTCTTAAAACTACTTAAAAGGATAGAGAAAGACACAAGTCTGAGGAATGCGCTCTAGGTAAGCACGGAGCGTCTGAAAAAGGCCAACTCTCTTGTGCATTATGGAGGAATACGGGACACACCGCAAATTATCTTCAAATACCGTTATTCTCAAAGTTACTTGCTCCCAAGGGTGGCCGTGGTGTAGTGGTATATGAATAGACTCCTCAAGCAGAGGGTCGTAGGTCGAATCCCGTGCGAGGCAATTCTCTGAAAAAATCTTTTCATAGAATTTGTATGTAGTTATATGAAAATCCCGTCGGCGTTAACTCTGACAAGAAGGCATAACACTGATGTTGGAGTGGTTGCTGGCTGGGCTAAATGTAACGAACTAACAACTAGCACGTACTTATGACCCACTAGTTGAGGATGCACTGGCTCCAGTTTTGACTACCACCTCTGAGAAAAATATCGAAACCTAATACACCTGAGTTTCAAAATACTACACCACCCGCCCGTGCCCAGGAGAAAATCCAGTAAAAGGTGTTCATATCCCCTTGGTGCGGGCGCGGAATTACAAAAAAAATGGCACCAGGTAGAATAAATACGGTACAGCAAGCAAAGGTTGCTTCTCAGGCCTCAGCGCCTTGAACACCGAAACCTGTACCTGGCATGCTAGCTATCCAGCTCTTTATGCAGGGGCATATAGCTCATCTCCAACGTTAGATAACTTAACAGGCTACACGTGTGGACCAAAGCTTCGCGCAGCTGTCGGGCCTGGCAGAGCGAACCCTGAAGGTCCTTGCAGTGAATGTTAGTTCTGGTTAGGATCGAACCAAGAGCTGCCCTTTGTTGATGCTTTGTTTTCCATCAACCACCCATCGCGCGAGTTACATAATTTCAAGTCAGCAAATATGCTGACAGAAGATTTGTGTTGCTTCGCAACCCAGAATACAACTTCAGTTGATTTCAGATTTTGTTTCTAATGGCATTCTTTAATTCAGGAGTTCCCAAAATCTAACGTAACTCGTGCGAGCTATTTATGTTAAAGCATATAAAAGCAAAAAAAACATAAATCAGGTAACTCAACAATTGTTTATTACTTAAGGCTGTTGAAATTTTTACAAAGCTACTATTTATGCTTAATTTTTGAAATTAATCCTATTTTTACACAATTTTGAAATAGTACTCATTTAACTTATTTTATTGGAATAAGATGATTTTGGATAATTTTACTTTAACAAATTTTAATTTTTGATTTTTAACATATAAGAAAAGCAAAAGAGAACTGTAATTGTTGCTAAATTAGACAGACTAATCAAAAACTGACGTAACAAACAAATTGAATTTTGTTTATGCTCCTTTCTTTAAATTCCTTTATCTGGTCTTCTGCAAATGCCTTTTTTTCTGATTGTTTTCTGACACAAATGGCATCTTACTAGCGAATTAAGAACACAGATTAGCTCTTTGTTATCTATTTCTAACAGTTCTCTTCGTTAGAGTATCAGATGTTTTCTTCTTTCTTCCTAAAGTTGTTTATTTTAGTGCATCTTTGACCATATTCTCTAAGCAGGAAAATGTTTCCGCAATGGATTTATATGTTTTTTCTTAGAACGTAGTCTCTGGATATCTCTTCATTGATACAGTGCCAGTAGAAATTCGTTTGTTTTTAAGATGTTATTTCGATTAAATACGCGCAAAAACTTTTACAATAATTTTTTTTCCCACCGAAAAACAATGACACGTACGATCTTAACTCATCCGGGCTCACTAATAAGAGCTTATAGGAACAAATAATTTACAATTTGTTTATAAAATGCAGTTGCAAAAAAAAAACACTATATGTTAATATCGCTTTAGATAGCTTTGGTGTAAATGACATTTTAAGCTGATGATTCACTCACCCTATTATTTTTCCACCGCTGTACATATTATGATAGTTGTTTTACTGTTTTCCTGTAAGGTTTTTATATTGGTCAAAAAGCTCATATTGGCCTTGATGGCTACATGGTATAGTATAGAGATTAGTTAAATGGATATTCAAGATTTAAAGATAACAATAACAATAACAATAACAGTTACAATAACAATAATAATAACAATAACAATAACAATAACAATAACAATAACAATAACAATAACAATAACAATAACAATAACAATAACAATAACAATAACAATAACAATAACAATAACAATAACAATAACAATAACAATAACAATAACAATAACAATAACAATAACAATAACAATAACAATAACAATAACAATAACAATAACAATAACAATAACAATAACAATAACAATAACAATAACAATAACAATAACAATAACAATAACAATAACAATAACAATAACAATAACAATAACAATAACAATAACAATAACAATAACAATAACAATAACAATAACAATAACAATAACAATAACAATAACAATAACAATAACAATAACAATAACAATAACAATAACAATAACAATAACAATAACAATAACAATAACAATAACAATAACAATAACAATAACAATAACAATAACAATAACAATAACAATAACAATAACAATAACAATAACAATAACAATAACAATAACAATAACAATAACAATAACAATAACAATAACAATAACAATAACAATAACAATAACAATAACAATAACAATAACAATAACAATAACAATAACAATAACAATAACAATAACAATAACAATAACAATAACAATAACAATAACAATAACAATAACAATAACAATAACAATAACAATAACAATAACAATAACAATAACAATAACAATAACAATAACAATAACAATAACAATAACAATAACAATAACAATAACAATAACAATAACAATAACAATAACAATAACAATAACAATAACAATAACAATAACAATAACAATAACAATAACAATAACAATAACAATAACAATAACAATAACAATAACAATAACAATAACAATAACAATAACAATAACAATAACAATAACAATAACAATAACAATAACAATAACAATAACAATAACAATAACAATAACAATAACAATAACAATAACAATAACAATAACAATAACAATAACAATAACAATAACAATAACAATAACAATAACAATAACAATAACAATAACAATAACAATAACAATAACAATAACAATAACAATAACAATAACAATAACAATAACAATAACAATAACAATAACAATAACAATAACAATGACAATGACAATGACAATGACAATGACAATGACAATGACAATGACAATGACAATGACAATGACAATGACAATGACAATGACAATGACAATGACAATGACAATGACAATGACAATGACAATGACAATGACAATGACAATGACAATGACAATGACAATGACAATAACAATAACAATAACAATAACAGTTAACACGATGCATTGCCAGCCGGCGGAAAGAAGAGCTGTCACCTTGAACTTCCCAGCTATTCGTGTGTGCAACGCGACACCCTACATGCGCGCGCATCAACAACCAACATAATCCAGCATGAAAACTTTCCCAGGCCGGAGAATGCTGACACAACTGCCCTTGCACGAATAGGCTGACCAGTTTATATGGGTACACATAGGCTTAGAAATATATTTTAACTTAGTTTTGAGAGCAGTTCGTATTGGGAGTTGTTAGAATAAAGAACACATCAAAACGAAATAATTATTTTGATTTAAAGGATTCGTTTTCAGTAAGTCGAACGGTTTGAGGGGATGTTCATCCTCCCCGTTCGTGGTTTTTTTTATGAATCCCATTAAGAGATTCGTTAGCTGGCGCCCGAACAGGGACCAGTCAAAAAAATTACTCATTTTTTTTATAGGTCGATAGTTACGGGTCCTTTCATACATGATGAACGAGTAAGTATGCTCTATCTGAGTGCATGTTGCTGTTACCATGGGAACACAGCTAACTATTCTAACTCCGATGTAACAGATTCCGGCATACCCATGGGAACATGGAGTAGTCGCCCACAATCTTAACGTGGGCTTCCAAAAAGGAAAAACACGGAACTTCCAAGGCCGGTACCTATACGAAATTCGGTTCGGCTCTTTTTTTTTAATAGAGGTTAATTTTGTCTTTTTACAGATTACCGTCGGTACAATCGAACTAAAGAACAATAATTATGATTTACATTTTGTAAGTGACAGAAATTCTAGAGTAATATGTTGAAAAGTATGCAAACAAATTTTTTTTTTTAAATATTAAAAAAGAGATCTGTGTGCTGTGAGGTGCAAAGGTGTTAAGGGAAAACCCATACACCGTGCAATACTTCAACACGTTCGGGGAAAGGTCGGATCGGCTAACTCAGCTTTGGCTTCGTACAATATTTTCGACGGTGACTGGTGTTAAATGAAACGGGTTCTCTTCTTGCACTACGCAGACAAGCGGAATATGAGAACCCTTCAACACCAGCTAAATTAACTCAGTCAGAGAAATAGTAAGATCAACGAGTTTTACGCGGCTGTTAATCATCAATTATCTTTGATGGTCAACAAGCTGAAAACTGAGTTCTAGTAGAAACGTATCGAAACATTGCTTTGGATGTCTTTGTTCGTTTCCTTAACGGCGACATTTCCAGAATGCTTATTATCCAAAAGCTCAAGAGTCTCCCAGAGGCATACTCCACTTGCTTAGAGATACAAAATTTAAATTTCAGAAATAATACCGTCCACACGTTCACTGGTCCGAATTTGCTCCTATTAACCAAACGTTCAGGAGTTTAGAGGTAAGACCTCCTTTACCGCCTATGAAGCACTTAAAAGGTCGTCCAGAAAGGTCCAGGAATCCGACTCAACACGGGCATGTGAATGCACCTAAACCTGACATGAAACCAGTGAAAAAAATGGTTGTTGATAGGAGCATCCAAACCCGGCAGGTAAATTACATGAATCGCCCGAATACCGCAAAAGCGCAGGGCAAAGTCAGCCAACTTCCCAAATAAACAGCAGAAGTTGTACCATGCTGAGGGTCAGGAATGCGAAGAAAATTGCCACAAAGGCGCTGAAGAAGCCGTGGGGGATGAACTAAATTTTATGACGGAAGGCCATCCAGCGTACCATATATAGAATATGTGACGACGGATGGAGCCGTGTTGGAATTTCTTGTTGACACGGGGGCCAACAAGAACTTCATTAGCTCCGAAATAAAGCAGCCCCCCGTTCCTCTCGGGAAACCATTTTTTGTGGGATCTGCTACCGGGAAAATTACCATTTCAGAATATGTTACAGGCAAGTTCTTCGAGAAAATGGGTAATAACGTCCAAATTAAATTCTATGTTCTACCCGGACTCAGGTTCTTTGATGGTATCATTGGCGATGACAAGTTAAAGGAATTTGAGGCCGTTATTGATAGAAAGGCAAATGTTCTAACTTTAAAACCAAATATAAGGCTACCACTGACGCAAAAGCTGCCGAAACAAGTAAATGTGGTTCTGAATGAAAAGCTCCCCAATCTGGTTAGACAAGCATTGCAGTCGTTGATCACTAAATACGACTCACTGTTTGGACCTATTAATATTGGTGAAGTGATCGTTTTTTCCGTTTAGGCGGAGTTTAAAACGAATATAGATGAGCCAATCTACACAAAAAGCTATCCGTATTCAGCCTGCCATAGAAGCGAAGTAGAAAAAGAGATAACAAAGCTCATAGACGAAGGTATAATAAGACCTTCTAGGAGTCCCTACAACTAGCCAATGTGGGTCGTGCCGAAGAAACCAAAACCCATGGGCGAAAAGCAATACAGGATGGTCATCTACTAGAAAAGACTGAATATCCCATAACTGACATCAATTCCACTCTGCTAGTCTCGGTAAGGCTCAATATTTTACAACTTTGGATTTAACATCGGGGTTCCAACAGGTACCCATGAAACTCTCCGATGTCTCCAAAACCGCGTTTTCCACGATGAAAGGAAAATATGAGTTCCTTAGGATGCCCTTCGGGCTAAAGAACGCGCCCGCTATATTCCAGCGGATTATTGACGATGTGCTGAAACCATATATAGGCAGGATCTGCTATGTCTCTATAGATGACATAATTGTCTTTGGCGACAGTCTGGAAAACCATCTAAAAAATCTCGACACCGTTCTGGGAGGCCTGAGCCGGGCCCACCTAATGGCTAATCTGGAAAAGACCCACTTCATGGACACCGAGGTGGAATTTCTCGGATATGTGATTACACCTTACGGTGTACGCCCCGACATGAAAAAGGTCGAAGCCATTCGAAACATACAACCTTCCGAAAATCTGAAGGAACTAAAGTCCTTTCTCAGATTGCCTTCTTATAATAGGAAATTCATCCGGTATAATGCAAAAGTTGCTAAGCCTCTTACTAATCTCACCCGAGGAGAGAATCCTCATGTGAAGGCCAATCAATCTAAGAGGGTTCCCATCATTCTTGATGCGGAAGCGCTGAAGGCTCTCGATGATCTTAAGATACTTTTAACTTCTTCAGAAGTACTTTCATTTCCAGATTTTGGTATACCGTTTAACCTTACCACGGATGCCTCGAATACAGCAATGGGGCAAAAAAAGTTCGCATATTCACTGACCACCAGCCGCTGACCTTCGCATTAGGAAACCGGAACTACAACGCAAAATTAAAGCGTTAGAAAGCCAGAATAGAGGAGTGTAACTGCGAGTTAATTTACCGACCAGGTAAATCTAATACCGTGGCCGATGCCCTCTTAAGACTTAAGACTGATAACAAAGACTTGACCGCCTCAGTGAATGCTGAAGCGGAATACCAAGTGAACACGTTACACTACAATTCCTCAACTGAAACTGCTTCCGCAGCGACAACTGCGGGACGCGGAACCTTCACGGAGCCCGTCAGCGATGATACATCTTCCACCCAATCGGCCACTGAGACAGTGCATCGCGTAGCCCAAGATTCGACGGATCATGTGGAAGCACCTCTCAGTGTGTTCCGGAATCAGCTTGTGATAAGTCAGAAAAAAGGTCTTACTATCTATGAGGAACCACATCCTGGCTACTCAAGACACTATGTTGCAGTGGAAAACTTAGACAAGGCAGCGTTAATAGAGATCCTCAAGACAATATTAAAACCAAATATTGCATTGGTTTACTGCAGAACGTATATTTAGAGAGTTTCGTGAACTACAAAATCAAGCTAACGTAAAGAATAGTGGAAGACGTCGCTAACGAAGATCGGGTATGCGGCCTCATAAGCAAGGAACATAAACAAGCCCACAGGAATGTCCGAAAAATCAAAGAACAACTTCTCGAAAAATATTATTTCCCCAGGATTTTTTTTTATAATACCGCGCGCGCACAAATGGGATATGAATACCATTTTACTTGCTTCTTCTCCAGGGCGCGGCGGGTGGTGTAGTAGTTTGAAACTCAGGTGTATTAGGTTTCGATATTTTTCCCAGAGGTGATTGTCAAACTGGACGGGACGAGCTAGTACATCTTCCTACTCCACGGCCACCCCTGATCATGCGTTACACAATTTCCTGTGACATTTGCCTCGCTAGCAAATATGATTGGCACCCAGCAACTCCCGAGCTGCAGGCAGTTTATTTCTTGTTTGTATAAATTTTCGAAATTTGCTAAGCTTTTCAATTTAAAAAACAAATCTTCCCTTCATCTCAGAGATAAATCTATAAGGTTCTTCATTATCTTACGGTCCCGAGAACGATAGTTACAGATAACGAACGAAGTTTCCTGAGTCCAATTATAGCTAATTTCATCCAGATGCTCGGCATAAAAATCTACCAGACTCCTGTTAATCGCAGTGAAGTCAATTTTTTTTTATAATACCGCGCGCGCACCAAGCGAATATGAATACCCTTTTACTGGCTTTTATCCAGGGCGCAGACGGGTGGTGTAGTAGTTTGAAACTCAGGTGTGTTTGGTTTCGATATTTTTCCCTGAGGTGATTGTCAAACTGGGCGGGACGAACCAGTCCATCCTCAACCAGTTTGTCTTAGTACGTGCTAGTTGTTAGTTTGTTACATTTAGCCCAGTCAGCAATCACTCCAACATCAGTGTTATGCCTTCATGTCAGAGCTGACGCCGACGGGATTTACATATAACTACATACAATTCTATGAATAACTTTTTCAAAGAATTGCCTCGCACGGGATTAGAAACCGCGACCCTCTGTTTGATGAGTCTGCGCATATACCACTACACCACGGCCACATTTAATGGACAGGTAGAGCGATTCCACTCCAGAATCTTGGAAATCTACCGATGTCTGAAGGCTGAGTACAAGGATTTGAAATTGGGAGAACTTCTGAACATATAGATTTAATAACACGATTCACTCGGTGACACAGCGGAAGCCCTGCGACATCTTCCTTAATAGAAGTTCCAAGTTCAACTTTCAAAACATGGCTCATTTTCGAATCAAAGTTAGCCAAGAAGTAAGGGAAAAGATACGAAAAAAACAGGCCGATAAAAATTTGTGGTTTAACAAAAGGAAAACGATACCCAAGACATTCAAAAAGGGGAATATAATTTACACTTCTTTTAAAAGTATTCAAGGCAAGAATAAGCCATTGTATAGAAAAGAGGTCGTGGCCAAAAACAATAAGGTAACAGTGGTTACGACGACAGGGCGGTAAATTCACAAAACCCAAGTAAAAAACACTAATTAAAAAAAAAATAAAAAAATAAAAAAGGCGGGTGGCACTGCGCACATAAAATTCATAAAACTATATCAGTTAAGCACATAAAGCACCATATAAGTCAAGCACATAGAGCACAAGTAAAGCACACACAGATTACAAAAAATAAATTTATTACACAGACGCGGAAAGCACATACAATTCTTTGATATAAGATATTACAAAATAAGGGCTTTAATTGTAATATAGCTTAATAGATTAACGATTGATTTAAATAAAATAACCTGCATGTATTGAGTCTATAACTTACTAAGACATAGTATAACTTACTAAGAGATAGTGCGGTTTACTAAAGGATGCGGTTTCCATTGGAACATGCGTTGGAAAGCTACTATCATTGTACGTCATTTCAATATATGTCATTCATTTGAAGCATAAACAACAATCTTTTTTTTTCACTCAAATATGTCGAACTTTGTGCCTGAAAAAGGGTTTTTGCGGGGAGTTCTTCTTCATTACTGAAAACTGCTCCCGAAAGTCATCGTATTTTGGTGGAAGTTTATGGTGAGCATGCGCTAGCTGACCAAACGTGCCAAAAGTGGTTTGCACGATTTAAAAGTGCTGATTTTGGCTTGGAAGACGATGAGCGTCCTGGGCAGCCAAAAAAGTTTGAAGATAAAGAACTGGAAGCATTACTCTATGAAGATTGTTGCCAAACACAGGAAGAGCTCGCAGAATCCTTGGGTGTCACTCAAGCAGCCATTTCAAAACGTTTAAAAGCAGCTGGATATATTCAAAAGCAAGGAAATTGGGTTCCACATGAACTCAAGCCGAGAGACGTCGAAAGGCGGTTTTGCATGTCCGAGATGCTGCTGGAACGCTACAAAAGGAAGTCATTTTTGCATCGGATTGTTACCGGTGATAAAAAATGGGTCCATTACGACAACCCCAAGCGCAAAAAATCATATATGAAACCCGGCCAACCAGCCAAATCAACGGCAAAGCCGAATATCCATGGCGCGAAGGTAATGCTCTGTATTTGGTGAGATCAGATGGGTGTGCTGTATTATGAGCCGCTAAAACCGGGTGAAACCATCAACAACGCTACCGAACACAATTAATCCGTTTGAAGAGAGCAGTTGCCGATAAACGCCCGAAATATGCGACCAGACACGAGGCAATAATTTTCCATCATGAAAACGCTCGGCCCCACGTTTCAGAACTATTTGGAAAGCAGTAGTTGGGAAGTCTTACCCCACCCGCCTTTTAGCCCCTTCTGACTACCATTTGTTCTGGTCGATGCAGAACGCCCTCACTGAAATACGGTTCACATCAGAGCAGAATATAAAACATTGGCTTGATTTATTCTTGGCTGCCAAGCAAGCGCAGTTCTTTTGGGATGGGATCCAAAAATTGCTAGAAGGATAGGAAAAAGTCATAGCTGCAGATGGGCAATACTTTATATAATATTATTGTACATGTTTTTCTTAAATAAACGTTCAAATTTTGAAAAAAAAAACCGCACGAATTACATTACGTACCCAATAACATTTAGTAAAGTAACTTAACTTTATAATTGAATAACATATGTTTCAGTTTGCATTAAAATTTAATTTATATTTTAAATAATTAAAAATATTATCTTAAGTAATAATAGGTATATGAAAGGGATGAGTAAGCCCTTGAATATTGTACACAAAACTGAACCATGTGAACATTTTTTATCATATATCTTTTTATTAACAGCGACCGTGCAAGGGCTTAATATCTTCGAATATCGGTCCCCAATAGTATCAATTAAGAAAGGCAAGGATGGATCGTCAACGGACACTTCAAACTCGTGCACATCATACATCTGGAGAAATTCGAGGAGTTGAGCGAAAGAATGACCAAGATTGTGAAGGAAAAAATTTAGACACCAGACAGGGAAATAGTGGCACAGCATCATCTGACTCAACTTTATGAGCGCCTTGATTCGCTGAAAGGAAAGGCGCAGAGGTGGCCAAGGTCGATCAACTGGATTGGATCTGCCTGGAAATGGTTAGCAGGCAATCTCGACGCGGAAAATTGGGACAAAGTTCTCCGAAATGAAGAAGATTTAATCAGCAACAACAACCAGCAGTATAAGGTCAACGAAAGGATCCTGAAAAATACCGAAGACATCACGCAAAAGACCAATTGGGTATTTGAAAGAACGAATAACGAAGTAGATTTATCAGACCGAGCAAATCTGGAACAGGATATTATTAACGAAATTGTAATTATCAAGGAAGTGATCAACGAGATTGTGCGGGCCTGCCAAATGGCAGGAAGAGGAATAGTCAACACCAACCTTCTCAATCTGGAGCAAATTAACAGGATCATCACTGAGGTAGAAACCCTTCCTTACACAAATGTAGTGGAAGCTTTACAATACGGTAAACCGTCCGTCTACACAAACGAGTCCTTGCTGCTGTATGTTTTATCGATGCCAAAGGTCAGCAAAACTGAATATAACCTGGCTATCAATAAGGAATGGGAAACAGGTTGACTTTCCATACGACAGAGTCCTAGTTAGCTACGAAGAAACCTATGAGGTGTCAACAAGCTGTCTCACCATGGGCAGTATGACGGTGTGCGAAAAGGAGTCATTAAAAAAACCGGAAGAAAACGGTTGTATAGCCCGGCTGCTGAAAAAAGGACATGTTGGTTGCATATTTTGCTCAAACACAGCAAAGATCGTCCCACTTATCAAAGAAGATACCATATTCGTTACCAACATTAATGGAGAACTTACCACCGAATGAACATCAAAAGCTCTATCTGGAACCTACCTGATTCACATTGGTAACGAGACGATCCTCCTTAACAACAGGACATTTACGAGTTTCATCGCTACGTCACTACATGGTCTGCAGCCGGCACTGACGAACATTACCGCAATTAGGCACAGGGTCGACGTGGAATACGTGCACAACATCAGTATGAGTAATGTAAAGATGCTACGTACCGTTACTGATCGGATAAGGTCATCAGTGTTGAGCGACGTTGCTCTCTTCCTAATTGTAATCCCCGCAGCCATAATCATATAGTGCAAGATTAACCGAAAGGTGAACATACCTAGGATATATCTGCCAGTATCGAAAACACACTCCCCTGGCGTTTCCCCTTAACATTGATATCTACGGGACGTAGATTTTCAATTGGAGTGCAGGTAACACGATGCATTGCCAGCCGGCGGAAAGGAGAGCTGTCACCTTGAACTTCCCAGCTATTCGTGTGTGCAATGCGACACAACCAACCAACAACAACCAACATGATCCAGCATGAAAACTTTCCCAGGCCGGAGAATGCTGACAGATGCCCTTGTACGTGTAGGCTGCCCAGTGGGTATGGGTACACATAGGTGTAGAAATATATTTCAAGTTAGTTTTAAGAGCAGTGCGTATTGGGAGTTGTTAGAATAAAGAACACATCAAAACGAAATAATTGGTTTGATTTAAAGAATTCGTTTTCAGAAAGTCGAACGGTTGGGGGGAGGTTCAGCCTCCCCTTTCGTGTTTTTTTTTATGAATTCCCTTAGGGATTCGTTAACAATAACAATAACAATAACAATAACAATAACAATAACAATAACAATAACAATAACAATAACAATAACAATAACAATAACAATAACAATAACAATAACAATAACAATAACAATAACAATAACAATAACAATAACAATAACAATAACAATAACAATAACAATAACAATAACAATAACAATAACAATAACAATAACAATAACAATAACAATAACAATAACAATAACAATAACAATAACAATAACAATAACAATAACAATAACAATAACAATAACAATAACAATAACAATAACAATAACAATAACAATAACAATAACAATAACAATAACAATAACAATAACAATAACAATAACAATAACAATAACAATAACAATAACAATAACAATAACAATAACAATAACAATAACAATAACAATAACAATAACAATAACAATAACAATAACAATAACAATAACAATAACAATAACAATAACAATAACAATAACAATAACAATAACAATAACAATAACAATAACAATAACAATAACAATAACAATAACAATAACAATAACAATAACAATAACAATAACAATAACAATAACAATAACAATAACAATAACAATAACAATAACAATAACAATAACAATAACAATAACAATAACAATAACAATAACAATAACAATAACAATAACAATAACAATAACAATAGCAATAACAATAACAATAACAATAACAATAACAATAACAATAACGATAAAGCTCAAGTATCCAGTCAGACGCAACGTATGCATTTTTGATCTGCATGCGCGAACGAGCATGAGCTTTCCCGTGGGAACCAAGGCCATTGGAGTCATCTGTGCCGAGGTTAGATTTTGAGTATTAGACACTTTGTTAAGCACTCAGCCGTGTACCAAGCTGAATAAAAAACCATTATTAACGTAGTATAAAAATTGTGTTTAATATAATATCCAAGTTGTGCGGCTTGTTCGCGCGGATTATATTTTTTTAGAAAAGTCCTTGTAAATTACCTTTACTAGCGCCCAAGCAGGGACAGCAAAAGACTCGTGTGTCCTTAATCGTTCACCATTAATCAATTATCCAAAAAAGTATTATTATCCTACAAAAAGATAAAGCATAATCGTAAACCTGTAATAATAAGTGAAATCAACGATAAGCTTTAAAAGTGAAGTGAACGAGAAACAAAAATAAAACGAATAAAAAAAAATAAAAAAAGGAAAGTTATCCTACAAAAAGTGAAAGTATAATCCTAGACCTAATAAGTGAATTTAACGGAAAAATTTAAAGGTGAGGTGAACGAAAAACCGGAAGATAGAAAAACCAAAATCTCAAAAATTAAAAAAGGAAAAAACAACCATCCTATTCCAAAGGAAGACGACTAAGGATTCAAACCATAAAAGGCTGTCCTATATTCCTAGGATTCTAGTAAGATAACTTTAAGAAAATAGCTGTAAGACATATATATCGAATTCTCACAAGACTAGTACATATTTTAGTCTCTTAAATTAAGAAAATAAAAGAAAAACTCGAGTAGAGCTCCTTTCTTAATAATTTAATTTCATAGCTTAAAACTATGCCTAGTGGCCAACTCTCATGAAAAAAGTGGCCGGCTTACTGCGGAATTAATTATGTAATTTTAATCGCAAATTGTGAAGATCCTCATACCCTTGTAGGTCGCTGCGATTTATTATTATCTTAATTTTTAATTTTAAGAAAAACTATTTGCCACTTCTGCCATTATTTAAAAAATCAACTTTTAATTTAAAGAAAATCTATTTGCCACTTCTGTCGTTATTGTGTTTTAGTCGTTGTATTTTCCTTATTTTCTTATTTCTTATTGCGTACCCTCGAATACCTCTTGAGTTATATTGTTTAGAATGGATGAGATTAAGAACTCAGTCACTCAGCTCACGGGAGCTATAAATTCGGTAACAGAACAACTCAGGGCAATAGAAGCCTCATTAGCAGAATACAACAATTTAATCCACAAGAGTCTAAACTGTAAATGAACGCTTGGCGATTATCGGAAATCAGCTCCAGGTTTTGTAGCAAGGAGACAGCTCCATTCCACGAGTGGACGATGCGGTACTATTATGTGTGCCGACTTGCGAGCAAGACTTTAGGGATATTTCCAAACTCCCTTTTTTGACGGCAATCCGGTCCAATATGTCTCCTGGGTCTACAGTGTTGAGACTATTCTGAAATACTATGAATAGGGCTGATTCTGCTCTGGTTACATACAATATATTCGATAACGAATTAAACGAAATTAAAAGAATTTTCTTGCCCCACTACACCGACAAGAGGCATATCCGTACCCTTGAACACCAACTTAATCAGCTCACACAGAGTGGCTTAAGAGTTGATGATTTCTACGCCACAGTGAACCACCAATCCTCCTTGATCATCAATAACATCACTGGACGTATTTATTCGTGGGATTAATGGGGACATTTCAAAACTTCTCATTATTAAGAAGCCAAGAACCCTGCCTGAGGCATATTCAGCCTGCCTGGAGATGCAAAATCTCAACTTTAGAAATAATTCTCTACATGTCAGGGCACCTAACATGATATCTTCCCCTGTGAACTACGACCTTAGGGGTGGCACAGGATCTCATCACAATACTGGAAACACCAACAAGTCATTTCCTCCAAGAAATAAATATGCTCATAATTCACTTCATGCACGAAGGCCAAATTTTCAGTAACAGTATCCACCCCAAAGGCCGACAGAACCAAAACCTCCAGTGAAAATGGAAGTGGACAATTCCACCCAATCTAGGACGGAAGACTACATGAATTTGCCAAAAACATTCAAAAAAGAATCGAGATCTGATAACTACCCTCGAAAGCAGCAGCGTCTAAGCCACGTGATATCCACAGGTCCAGAGAACAAAACGGATGCGGAAAACCGAAAAAGAATCC
>OU026158.1:10093876-10191376 GCA_907269105.1 Volucella inanis
TAATTCAAATCTACATAAATTACACTCACAATCAGCCTTCCCTTCTAATAAGATACCACCCCATTACAACACTGAGCAATCAGTCAAACTCAAATCGAACACATAACACTAACCACTTACAAAACCGTAAGAATTCATTTTGTTTTTCCAAATGCAATTTTTTATCGATTTGCAATGAGAATAAACATAAAACAACAAATCTGATGCATTAATTTAATTGTCTTATGCAAAATCGTCTTATCACGAAATATGGAGTATCATATTTGATACAGTAGACTTATACAGAACATCATGCCTATTACTTTTTTTCCAGACCATTATCGCTAAATGAAATCCTTACACATTTAGGAGACGACGAAATCGAAAATACACAGTGGAAAAGTCATATTTATTTACTTCCGCCTGCGAATGCAAATGAGGAGAGGATGACGATACTGTCGAAATAAAAAATCTACGATCAAGTTTGTTGAGAACGAATGCAGAACTGCATCAAACGAGACCAGAAGCAGAGCAAGAAGATGTTGAATAGAAAGTCGTCAAAAAAGTCGAGTTGACGCAGATCAAGATCCAAAAGTGTGCGAGCCTTTACGTAAAATAGCCAAAAAATATAATTGGCGAAAGAATAACTGTACTGAGACAAAGCCATCATGGAAGCCCTTATTTTATGTCGCTCAGCAAAAGTCCCCTATCGAGTGGTTTTCGTTATTGTTTATCCGAAGATGCTTATGAGTTGCTTACCTCTGAAACTAAAAAATATTTAGGTAGAAAGAACCTTCCTGCTGATACCAAAATAGAGGAAACGAAGTGCACTGTTGGAATTTTGTTAGTTACTGGCTACTGCCAAGTACATAGTAGACGAATGTATTGGGAAAATACACCTGATACAAGAAATGAACTAATAGTCAATGCATTACCTCGTCATAGATTTTCATCCATATTTTTAAATCTTCACTGCGCAGATAATATCAGTTGGATAAATCCGATAAATTTGCTAAGGCACGTCCACTTATGAATAAATTAGCTGACAAATTTCTGGAATATTTTCCACACAATGAAAACCATAGTGTTGATAAGGCGATGGTGCCATACTATGGACGACATGGATGCAAACAATTCATCCGTGGCAAACCGATTAGATACAGCTTCAAGCTATGGGTAGGTGCCACATCAGGAGGTTATATAGTATGGTTCGAACCATACCAAGGTGTGACAATTAATATAAATGCTAGATATGCAGAATTAGGCCTCGGGGCCAGTGTGGTTCTGAATTACACTAATAAACTTAGCCATTTTGGTCTTCGGGGAAATTACCATTTGTTTGTAAATAACTTTTTTTCGGGGCTACCTTTGATAGCTGAACTTACTAAGAGAAACATACGAGTGACAGGAACTATGAGAGAGAATAGGACTGGACAGTGTCCTTTATTAGAAACAAAGGAAGCTAAAAGAAGGAACGAGGTTTCTTTAACTACCGGGTCTGCGGTAAAGTATTAATTTGTGAGTGGCATGACAATAGCATAGGATCCGCCAGCTCAAATGTAATTGGAATAACCCCCATACACAAAGAAAATAGCTATTTCTCAACCGCATCTGATTCATCAATACGACCAAAATATAGTAGGTGTTGATTTTTCCGACCAAAATATTTCATCTCTCAGGACAAGTATTCGCTGCAAGAAGTGGTATATGCCTCTCTTGTTGCAAAATGTATGGTTGTTCTCCCGATATAATGGTGGTGGTATGGATATGCTGACATTAGGACGCCGCGTAGCAATCGCGATCATAGAGTGAAATAGACTGCGAAGCAAATCAGACCCGAGCAGACCATCGTCACTATCAATAGATGCCGGGTTCGATGGGAAAGGCCACTATGTTATCAAACAACCACAAAATAAAAGAGCGAGATCTGGACTCATAAATTGTGTCCTACAAGTGCAGGATATTGCGTCAAGTGCGATATTGGTCTATATGTTGAGTGTCGTTTGACTTACCATTCTAAAAAATATATATGTATTATATTTTGTTTTCAATTACACATATTCATTACTTATATCAAATTTGGTGTCAATAAATATATTCCATGTGTTCGAGATTACAATTGAATTCATTAAATATATGTAATAAAATATATGATAATTTAAAATATAATATATGTAAAAGCGGTAAATGTAAAACATTAGTAATCCACTGCATTACCAATAATAATGATATGCAGAAAATTCCCAGTATAAATGATTGTAATTAGGACCAAGTATATTGCATACCTTTTGGGAATAAACCACACATTAAAAATTATAACCAAGTGAATAGGACGTGTTTCATTTTTCTCCGTTTTTTTTTTTTTGGTTCGTGTGGTGATCATTTATAAAGGATTTAACAATCCTTTTATCGATGTTCATGGTCCTTCGAGTCCTTACGATTGATAGTAAATCAATCAACGTGTGTGATAAAACTTTAAGATAAAAAAAGCATTAGACATTAACTTAAAGAAACTATAGACAAAGAGTGAAGAACAATTTTACCAGTGAGTTCTTTTTTTAAGGTGCAAATCGGCTTTTTTTTTAAATTGTGTTTTAAAAAACATAAGGCCACGGTAAAATTTCAGCTATAACCGTCTTCTCCGTTGTTCGACCATTTTGCCGTTCCAGTGACCAGTTCTGCTCACCGTTTGAATACTTTGCAACAGCACATCCACCGTTGATTCCGTTGCCACCGCAAAGGCTCCCTTGGGATATCTGCTACAACTGTGCGACACAAATCTGGGATACCGTTTCGATTTCAAATCAATTTTCTGCAGATCTCCGGCAATTTAAATAATCTAAAAGATACGTATGCTGAAATACACCCCCATTTTAATTATTTTTCTCTTACGAGCATTTTTTTTTTTTTTTTTTTTTTTTTTTGTATTTAATTTCAACAATAAGCACCGCTCTGAAGCTCCAAAAGAAGTTGCTAATGCAAATGACAAAGGATTGGGAAAATTTTGGAAAGAGATCCCCGAAGGAGAAGACTTAAAATTACATCTTCAATAGGATTGCCGTGC
The DNA here is from genome assembly GCA_907269105.1 of Volucella inanis. NCBI lineage: Eukaryota > Metazoa > Arthropoda > Insecta > Diptera > Syrphidae > Volucella > Volucella inanis. The sequence goes on from OU026158.1 coordinate 10,096,920, forward strand.
TGGAGTAAAATTTCAAGATTAGTACCCAACATAACACCGATGGAATATCCTCAATTGAAGCTGGAAAGGAGGATGAATTAGAGGAAATCTTCCACAGGATTAAAGACAATTACCTGGACTAAAAAAGAGCGCTATTATATAGCATGGATAAACTTCAAGCAACAGTTCAGACTCCGGTAAGTGATAATATAAGTACCTCTAGCGGTAAGAACATTATTCGATTGCCGAAAATAGATTTACCAGTCTTTTTGGGAGAATATGAATGCTGGAGATCATTTGATGATCTTTTTGTATCTTTAATACAATACATACAAATAAAGCACTAACAGAGGTTGGGAGATTGCATTATTTGAAATCTAGTTTGGGCGGTGAAGCCGAGTGTCTCCTTCAACATTTAGTCATTGACAACGGGAACTATAAACCAGCATGGGACATTCTCACATCTCGCTTAGACCATAAACGTGTCCTTATTAATGCACAGCTGAGAATCTTCTTTGCACAAGAGAACATTAGCCACGAGACCGCTGCACATCTGAAAAAATTAATAGATACATCAGTGGAATGTGGACACGCTTTAAAAAATCTCGATGTACCGGTGGAACACTGGGATGTTATCCTTATCTTTTGTTCAGTGAAAAACCTTCTCACAATAACACAACAACTTTGAAAAGAAAAGCTAGGGACAGATAAGGAATTACCAAAGCTTGAAGGTTTCACTGAATTTTTAGAAACGAGGCTTAGGACATTGGAGGCAGTTAGTCAACGGGAAGTTATAGAAGTCAGTTAGATCTGTAGGGTACCATTAACAAAAACAAGATCGTTTTACTTGAAGCAGAATCAAAAGAGTCAGTTCAGCTGTAAAGTGTGCAATTAAGAGCCTCATTCACTGCGGACTTGTAACCGGTTTTTAAAAATTGACATCGCATCTCGCAGGAATGTCGTGAATAGAATCGGCATATGCGAGAATTGTCTGGCATACAGTCACGCAACCCAATAGTGTTCCAGAAGAGTCCGATGCTGCTTTTGCCAACAGCTTCACCACTCCCTTTTACACATTAACCCCACTTCACACTCACAATTCAATTCACACACAACAAATACCCAACACTACACAACACATGGAGCACCTTATTCGGTCACCACCACACACATGCACCCCCACAATTCTGTCCACCATTGCTAAGCTGTTCGACCCTTTTAGGATGGATTTCATCCTGCGTCGTCAAAGCCAAAATTTTGATGATGAAACTGATGCAGATTGCTGCTATTTCAACTAAGTGGGCCACCTTTGTTAAAAACCGGGTAGCCGAAGTACAACGACTAGTGAGACCAGAAAGCTGGAAACACATTCGCAGTGAAATGAATCCTGCGGATATAGCATCCAGGGAACCAACGCCTTCTGCCTTACATTTTAACAGACTTTGATGGAATGGTCCATCACATCAACTGATGGGCAATCTACCGGCCCCAAGAGGGCGCATCTGCCAACCTTTTACACATTCCGGGGTCGACTACGCAGGTCCGATCGAAGTAAAGTTATAGAAACGACGGGGGGCCAAAACCATCAAGGCGTACTTTGCCATTTTTGTATGTTTGGCTGTCAAGGCCATACACATTGACTTTGTGAGCGACCTTACTACAAACGATTCACAGCGAGAAGAGGATTAATGGAGAAATAAAACGACCGATCACAAAAATTTGTTTACTTCCGACCAACAGCACATATAAAGACGACGAATTAATTAAATCGTTTATCATCTCTTACAAAACATACACAATCCAAATCATCAATAATAAATGTTCATAAAATATATTTATACAAAGCCTTGAAAATGCTGACGCCAAACCACAAAACTCAGAATACCGACGGCAAGTACAACGCACAGTTTTTGTCCCGAATTTAGTTAATGCACATAACAAAACACTTATTATATGCTTTACAATGATTGATATAGGTACAACAATAACAAATTAATAACGCAATCCACACAATCTCTCAAACAAATCAATCACAAAATCGAATCAAATAATAACAAATTCTTTTAAAAAGTCTTGCAATCAGTCTCAGTTCATAGACTGCCACTCAGCAGATAGAGCATGTCCTCATGCGATAAAACTATCATGATTCATGACCCACATTCAAAGCACACAAAAAATTCTAAAATTTATTGTTTTGGTACAACACATCAACAAAAACATACACCCATTTACACCCAAGCAAAAACATGCGTAACCATTTCACTCGCACACAATTTTGCCGTGAATCGAAATACCAATACCACAAACGCGCCGTCAAAAAAACAAAAAAAAAATATGTTCAAGAACCAACACGACACTTCACGAGAATCTAAATCGTTTACAAATTTCCTACACGTACTACGAGCACGAAAGAAGGAAGAAGAAGGATGAGCAACTTTCATTGAGAAATACGATGCACAGTTACAACAACAATGGCCATTGACCCCATAAGGCATACTCAAATATTTGTCAAATTAATTAAATGACCTGGTCAACACACCATACTTACAATTTTAAATATCGCCATACTAGGAACTTCAGAAATTAAGTAAAACCCTATATTTTTTTTTTATTTTTATTTTTTTTTTATTTTTTATTTTTTTTTTTTTTTTTTATTTTTTTTTTTTTTATTCGACGCACAACACAACACTTACACTACACATTATATCGGTTCGGCAATCAACACAATAAACATCAATAACTAGCGAAGATGATCAAAACAACCGAAGAAGAAGATGGCTGTGTGTGATCGACAAGGAAAACACCAACATGAAGGCAGAGATACTTTACGAAATTAAGGGTCCAAACACATTGAGAACTCATGGCCGGAGAGGATGTTCGAGATTACTATTGAATTAATTAATTATATGTAATAAAATATATGATAATGTAAAATATAATATATACAAAAGGGGTAAATGTAAAACATTAGTAATCCACTGCATTACCAATAATAATGATATGCAGAAAATTAACAGAATAAATGATTGTAATTAAGACCCAGTATATTGCATACCTTTTGGGGATAAACCACACATTAAAAATTATAACTTTTTTTTGGTTCGTGTGGTGATCATTTATAAAGGATTTAACAATCCTTTTATCGATTTTCACTATGCTTCATTTTGTCTTGTATGCTTGTGAATAGACCAACTGTATCACATATGAAACAGACCCTTTCAACCCCCCTATGAAGTTCATATTTTTTTAAATATTATTTTCTAGTTCTCGGATATGATATAGTATGATAAAAAAAGTAAATAAAAACATTTTTTTTCGTAATAAATAGTTTCAGGTCTAAATGTTTTAGTGTTGGAAAAACATAGATCGTTTTTCGATGTCCAAGTTTTAGGACAAGTTAAACACGGTTAATGTCAAAACTTTGTTCCAGTATCGACTTACTCTTGGGAAATGAAATATTTTATGAGGTGGTTTAACCTGACATTCTTAGAGGAGCAGAATCAATTGCACCAACCGCCAAAAAAACCCTAGTTTGGGCGGGTAGTACTAGGCAAAGTTCCCCTCAAAATACCACCTTATTCACGTTTTTACCCAATTTTCCGACATAGACACACAACCAAGGGAATTTTGGGACGTTTTGAAGTTGCACTCCTTTTCTAAGGAAGTCAGCGTCCAGCACTCATTACAACCCAAAAAAAAGAGTCTAACATGCTCTATAGACAGGAAAAAAGACTGCTTACAAGCCCAAACTTTTCAAGGATTACAATAAATAAATATGGGAATATTTAGATCTCAACCAAATTTAAGTGAACATGACCCAGAACCCTAGACCTAAATCGAGCAGGAATCGAGCACAACCATTAAGCTGCAAGTAGTCTTTAACACTGCGTTCAAGACTGCGGATGGCAATTCTTTAAATGATCATCTGATGACTGTACCTAAAACACAGACAGATTTAATATCAATTGTTTTAAGATGGAGAATAAACAAAATCATCTATACAGTAGACATCGAGAAGATGTATCGCGAGATCCAGATTCATCCAAATGATACATACTACCAACTCCTATATTGGCGAGAGGATCCAAAAACCCAAATCAAAATTTTCCAGGTAAAGGTCTTAATGTTTGGCACATCTCTTGCTCCATATTTGGCGAATCGTACGCTGATGACGAAAAGCACACATGTCCACTGGCAGCTCATATGATACAGAAAGATATGTACATTGATGATCTCGTATCTGACACAGATTCCATCCAAACAGCTAAAAACAATTTGAACAAATAAACCAGTTTTTGAACCTACTTCTTTCAGCTGGCTTTCAACTGAGGAAATGGATGTGCAACCATTAACAGTACCTGAATTTAATACCGAAGGAAGATCGGGATACCATTGTATCACGAAAACGTTGGGCACTCTAGTTCGGATACGTTTTCATTTCAGAATCCCGCGGTCGATGAATTGGTTTCAAAAAGGACCATGCTATCAACGATCGCGCGTGTCTTTGACCCCCTAGGATGGATTTCGCCTTGCACTGTTAATGCGAAAATTATCATACAGCAATTGTGGCTACATGGTCTATCATGGGATGATTGGTTGCCCCTTAAACAAGAATTGGCCATGATTGACAACATCCATATTCCCAGGTGGGTAAACACGCAAGCACAGAACAAGAAGTTGGAACTCCACGGATTCAGTGATGCATCCATCCGTATGCATCAAGGCATATGGAGCTGTGGTCTATCTCCGAGGTTTGGACTACAAAAACGTCACCCATACGCATTTACTTATATCCAAAACTAGAGTAGCGCCACTCGATATAGTTTCACTGCCAAGATTGGAGCTTTGTGGTGCAGTAGTCCTAGCAAAGCTTCTGAACTACACTCTATCAATACTACCAATGCAAAACATGTCAGACCTTCATCTCAAACCGTGTAGCTGAAATACAGAGACTGACGAATGTCAGCATTTGGCTACACATCACCACCAAATTCAATCTAGCGGATCTGGTATCGCGTGGGGTATTGCCCTGAATACTTCAAAATAATGCACTCTGTTGGATGGGAGCAGCCTTTCTACAGGAACGATAGAAATTTTCTATTCCAGCAGAGCCCATACAACTCGACACAGAAGAAATGAAAGGAAAAATGAAAACTTTGCCCTGTAAATGATAAAAACGACATCTTAAAAATAATCCAAACTCACTCGAAACTCATAATCTCTATACAAATTTTGGCTTTTGTGAAAAGATTCTCCAACCACACATAGAAAACAGAAAATGTTTTCTGGTATCTTCGACGAGTTGCGTAAAAATTAGTCAACCAAGGTGTACAAAGCTCTCAACCTTTTTATTGATGGAGAACAAATCATAAGAATAGGAGGCAGATTAAAGAATTCTGCTCTGACTTATGATAAAAGACACCCCATAATTTTAAAAACACGGCACCACTTAACGAGATTTGTAGTCGATAATGCGCATGCACAAACACTTCATGGTGGCCTACAACAAATGGCCGCTTACTTGCGAAATCAATTTTGGATTTTTAACGCAAAGAGAATGGTGAAAAAACACATCTACCAATGCATCTTATGCCTTCGCAACAAACCCAAACCGATGCAATAGCTAACGGGAAATTTCAACACCAAGAAAAACCATATCGAGATCATTAACACATACAGGTATTGACTTTGCTGGACCCATGGAAATAAAAGCCTGGAAGGGAAGATGATCGAAGACGCTGAAGGGATATTTTGCAATTTTCATTTGCTTAGCAACAAAAGCTATTCACCTTGCAGCTGTAAAAGACATGACTTCCCAGGCCTTCCTTGCAGCATTCCAACGATTCACAGCACGACGAGGAATTTGTCGGTCGCCAGAATGTGAGATCAGCAAACTAGGAACTAAATGGAATTTCATCCTCCTGCTTCTCCTCAGTTCGGTGAACTATGGGAAGCAGGAGTAAAATCGATCCAATTTTATTTGAAACGAGTTACCTGAAAAGAAGCATTAACCTTTGAGGAGCTCGGTACGCTTCTTTCTCAAAAGAAGCATGTCTTAGATCGAGACCCCTCTGCCCGCTAACCGACAACTTCGACGATTTTACCGCCCTTACAGCAGCGCACTTTTTGATTGAGACTTCATGCAAAGTTGCACCAGAAGCAGACCTAGCAGGGGAATAAATTGGATACATCGACCGATGGAAACAATTACTAACATCACTACAATCGTTTTTGAAGAAATGGAGTCGTCTTCAAAGTCGCCCAATGTGGTTGAAAAAGGACAAGGAACCGAACGTTGGATACTTAGTCCATATATTTATAAACCACAAAATAAATAAATAAATAAATAAAAAACAAAAAAAAAGTTGTAGCTGTAGCTGTTCATCAACTGTTGCTCAATATTAAATACTGGTGTATTTCGTTGGTCCACAAAATTAGTTGTGACAACTGTCCAATTCCTTTGGATCTTTAAAATTCCAAGAAGATACTCAATGTAACATTTCCCAATTATTAACTAAGGGCAAGCAATATTAAATTTATAGTTACTTTTAGTTATTTTCAAATTTCAGTTTAGTACTTTTTTGTTTTAACGTTCTGTTTAGTTTAGTTCTTGAGGCTTTTTCTAACGTTCTGCTTAGTTTAGTTCAGTTATTGTGGCTTTTTCTAACGTTTCTTTGACAGGAGAGGGCTTGATATTCCATTTGTTTGTCTTATTTAAAACTGACTGTGAGTGCTGCCAATAATCCCCCTCGTAAAACCACTGGAACTAGTGGGCTTTTCTTAATTTTCCTAAGCACTTACATCAAGGATGGCTAGTTTTACGGCAGAGCGTTCATACAATCCAGATATTGTCAAAATCGATACGTACTTTTGGCTAGCAATTTCTAGGGCTGTCGGGTTATACAATTAGAACGATGTCTTCAATCTTAATTGGCTTAGCAAGTTCAAACCATTTACAACGCCGAGTCATACTTTTGACTAAGTTGCCATTTTTTTCTAATTACTGTTGGATCGCTGTTAAGCAAAGCCATTGGTTTCATACCTCTTTAGGAACCAAGCAAAAAATGGTCTGACGTTAAGGCATCACCGGTTTGGTCACTTAGAAGTAAATGTGTTTAAGGTCGTGAATTTACTATATTCTCCACTACAGCTAACATTCTGCGTAGCGTTTCATTCGAAGAGTTGCGACATTTCATAATATGACTCAGCGTTGTCTTGATGGACCGGACAAGTCTCTACCAACTTCTTTCCATATGTGGGGATCCCAATGGAATAAATATCCATTCAGTGAAAGTCGCGGTGAAGGTTTGCATAAGGGCATTCTTATCAACGCTTCCTTCAGTTCCGGCTCAGCTCCATTGAAGTTAGTTCCGTTGTCACTATGTACTTAAATTAGCTAAATACACGAATCGGTAGATAAAGATTGTGCAACCTCGAAATGACCCAACCCAACGCTTTTCGGTTCTTCGCAGATTCGATATGGTTAATGGCCCAAAACAATCAACACCTAGAAATAAAAAAGGAAGCTAATCGGGCTTGCGGTAATTGACCCATTATTGGTGGTCGAGGCTGTGCTTTAGCATTATTGCAGGGTTGGCAGGATCGTCGGATAGAATTCAGGACAGCCCTCACCTTTATGATATGAAATTTCTGTTCATTTAAAATTGTTTCGTGATTTTGATGTTTGTATCGTCTATGGTAATCTATTATTAATTAGCGGGTTGTTTCATGATTCCGGGGAAGAATGATTGGGTGCTTGAAACTATCGCTCGCATGATAGTTCGGCTCTTCCTCTTGCTCCAACCAGCTTATCTCTATCAATATATATAGACAAAGTTTATAAATAGTGCTTGTTTTACTCACCGGTGTATTTTGTGATAAACAATGAATTTCTTTTTAGTAGGAACATAACTGCGCTTCTTTGAAAAGAGCGTTTTCTGCTGCCTGAAGTTCTATCTGCTGTAGATGTTTAGTTGCCCTAGACGCGTCGAGCTTTTTCGGTCTTGGAGAATTCAAAGTGATCGTCTGTTGTTTTGCTTTGACCCGTAATTTCTAAATGAACCGAAAAACAAATGCACCGATTCGAACCAAACATGCCCAGTTGGAGAAACGTTATAAACGTTGAAACACTTTCTCGGATGTTGAGATGGATGCCTATGTATTGTATTTTTAATTCTTCGTTTATTTCCTCTCATACCTGATTTTCAGCAGGCAAATCCTTTGAGGACATATGTAAAAGTGCGGGGCCCTTGATCAACGACTCGATACGCTAAACATGTCATTGCTCTTCCATTTAGTGGCGTCATCGGCGACGTCTCCATTCGGAAATTTCTGTAAGTCCCAGGATCTCGCTAACGTGGAACGCCACGAACTGCTTATAACTTCGATGATCCGAGCGCAGCCAAAAGAGCACATTTTTTGAATCAGACCCTGTTATCGTCTTTGACATAGTATATGTCTATGTCTACAGATTTCATTAAACGGGCTCCGAGTGTTGCTGGCTGTAGTTGTAATCTGGGAATAGACATACTCTTGAGGAGGGCGACCCATGTTTTGACACCTATTAAGGCAACCTCAGCTTAATTGCTGTAAAATCATGCGTAAGCTACAGCTGCATGGCCGTTCTCGCTGGCGTCAACAAAAATGTAGAGCCGAGTTCCAGTTTGAATTCTCAAACTGGTAATGTAACACCAGTTACGAATCCAACTGAACGCTAAGCAGTTCATACTTGGTTGTACGGTGCGCCTCAGAAAGTGACTCTACCGCTTTAGGTTTTGTTGGTAACTTAAAAAGAAAGGAATCCGTTGATGTACACCACCACATACCCAACACCTTCTCCGTACTTAGTTCTAACTCAATGTTCAAGTTCATCTTTTCTGTTGGAACTGAATGCAGAGCCTTGAGAGCAACTCCGGAATTTGACACCCGGTTTCGAATCTGGAAACCTACTTTGCTATGAATTGGGCGGATATCTTTAGCCAATTCTATAGCTTCTTCGCTTGTATTGACACTCACTAGTAAGTCGTCGACGTAGGATCACTCGAACCGCTTTTGGATGAGTCTTCCTATAGGCTTCTGAATTTATGTTCTTGACATACTAAACACAAGGGAGAGCAGGTTGCACCAAAAGTCATTACCTTCATAACATAGACTTCAGGTTCTTGGTTTCCGTCCATTCTTCAAAAACAACTTTTGTAACGTTTGTCCTCTTCCCGTATACCAACGTGATGAAACATCTCCGCTTTGTAACCGCAAAGAGCTATTTGCTTTTCCCTAAATTTGTAGCGCACTGAGACCAGCGAAGTTAGCTGATCTCCCTAAGGCAGAACTGAGTTTAATGATACGCCATGAACCTTAGCTGCGGCATCTGATATGATTTTAATTTTCCCAGGTTTGTTTGGATTTTGCACTGAGAAAATGGGATGATACCACGAGCGATGTTTTCTTTTCTTAGCCCTTTGGTGTGTCAATTTACGGGCATATCCTTGCAAGATGTAATGTTGGATTTTCTTTCGGAGGGCTTCGGCCATTACAGGGTCGCGTTCCATGAGCCTTTGAAGGTTTAAGTGACGTTTGACTGGCATTGGAAGGCTATCGGGCAACTCTATATCCTCATATTTCCAAAGAAGCCGAGTTTCAAAACGTCCGTCCTTATGGTGAGTTAGATCCTGCAATAATTTAAGAGCGCGCTCATCATTGGCCGATAGTTGAAGTTGTTCACTTGCCGATACCCCTAAGTTTTCGTTGTACAGAAATTGTTTAACATGTCCTTCTGGGTTTACATAATCGCAAGGTATGCATTCGCAAGCGCAAGTGTAGTCCTGACTTGTGGATTCGGACATATTTTCTAGTTCCATTTTAGGCGAATAGTCCAACCAAAACTAGTTTTTGTACTAACAAGAACTTTGAATTTTTCCTCTTTATAATTTAAGGGTAGTCCCAACTTCCACTTATTAATTCCGATATGTAACCGAGGACTCTGTTTGGCAAACGATTGTATCGAAAAGCCTTGTAGGTGCCTTTTTCCTTTTTTTAGCTCTTCGTAATCTATGTTCTGTGGTGGAAGCTATAAATTCTTAAGGGTGCGCACTGCTTTGAGAAATCTGTAGATTCATGACTTTGGGTTCTTGCTCGAATCGTTGTGTATCGGCTGCCCACTTCAAAAGTAAGGGAGATGCTGTACCCTGCACATTCAATTGCCTTGCTTCTTCCTAATCTATCAGCGTCTAATCTCTATTTGCACGTTGTTATCATATAGGAATACTAGCAACACACGTTGCCTCCAAACAATGTTGTGTTAACAATAGTGTTATTGTTAGTTGTTTTTAGTTGTTTCCGGGTTTTGATAAGTCTACTTTGCCTGTGGAGCTATACGCAACTGTGTTAGCAACCCACTTATGTGACCTTATCTGAGATTGACGAGTGTTTTCCTCTTCAGACTCCGATCACGTTTCATCTTCCATCATACTGAGGAGAGAGTATTTTTTATTTAGGAAGACCTGGTCACGCTTTTTTCTACGCTCACGATACTCCTGTTCTTGTTTCTTTGAAAGCTGTCTTCCTTCTTCCAATTTTGCAGTTGAACTTGGATCCGGTAAGCAGTTGTCGCTCTAGGAGACAATGAACTTCGCGCAGTGTTGGTGTTCTTTTTTTTGTTCGAAAAGCTGTTAACTGCTTCGATGTATTGGGCTCTCTATGCACACATGTCTGACATAACCAATCCTTACAAGCTATAACTTCCACACAACGAAGTGAAACCAACCATCACAGTCATCGACTGCACCATACTTTCGGCCGAATCAGGTGCAGCACTGTTCTTTCGCTGACCTTCTGGTGCTTTGCTATAAGTTGGAATTTCTCGGTGGTGATCTGGGGACAGTGTTGGCAGGAAGAAATGGTTTCTCAGAGTTGAATGTAAAAGAAATTTGTAAAATGTTGCTCTCAGGGGCATTGGCTTCAGAAATTTTAACGAACGGCAAAGAAACCAAAATGGCCTTTTTAAATTCAATTTTTAAATGAATTATTTTCAGTTACCAATTTTCTATAACAATACACAATTAATAATGAAGGGTAAACAATATTAAACTTCTAGTAATTTTCGATTATTTTCAAATTTCAGTTCAATACTTTTTTGTTTTAACGGTCTGCTTAGTTCGGTACTTGGGGCTTTTTCTAACCTTCTGTTTAGTTCAGTTTAGTCTCTGCAGTTTTCTTTAATGGGAGAGGGCTCATCATTCCGTTTGGTCTTACGGACGACTGGCTATAAGTGCTGCCAATACACACCGTACCCGTGCATCATCATGCAGCAGCCATCGCAATCCAATACACACGACACAACTTTACACAAACCAACGGAACGCTAAAACAACCATCATGCAAATATATGTACATTTAATCACAAGAGTTCATAAAATTTGGCAGAAATCTTCGAATTAATTGATACACATCACTTACTCAACACAGCAAACACGATTGTAGGAAATCAAAAAAAGAAAAACAAACTAAATAGAATTTGACCCAATTAAATTTGCATCGGTAAAATGAGTAACTAAAAAACACCTTCACACATATACTATTTTATATATGTATGTTATTGGGTCTATAAGTTAATTCGTGCGGTTTGCTAAGAGATGGCGTCACTTGTATTATTCCATTGTTATTATTCCATTGGAACATGCGTTGGAAAGCTACTATCATTGTACGTCATTTCAGTATACGCCATTCATTTGAAGCGTAAACAACAATAATTTTTTTTTCACTCAAATATGTCGAACTTTGTGCCTGAAAAAGTGTTTTTGCGGGGAGTTCTTCTTCATGAAGATAACTGCTGCCGAAAGTCATCGTATTTTGGTGGAAGTTTATGGTCAACATGCGCTAGCTGAACGACCGTGCCAAAAGTGGTTTGCACGTTTTAAAAGTGGTGATTTTGGCTTGGAAGACGATGAACGTCCTGGGCAGCCAAAAAGGTTTTAAGATGAAGAACTGGAAGCATTACTCTATGAAGATTGTTGCAAAACACAAGAAGAGCTCGCAGAATCTTTGGGTGTCACTCAAGCAGCCATTTCAAAACGTTTAAAAGCATCTGGATATATTCAAAAGCAAGGAAATTGGGCTCCACATGAACTCAAGCCGAGAGACGTCGAAAGGCGGTTTTGCATGTCCCAAATGCTGCTGGAACGCAACAAAAGGAAGTCATTTTTACATCAGATTGTTACTGGTGATGAAAACTGGATCCATTACGACAACCCCAAGCGCAAAAAATCATATGTGAAACCCGACCAACCATCCAAATCACCGGTTAAGCCGAATATCCATGGCGCGAAGGTAATGCTCTGTATTTGGTTGTGCTGTATTATGAGCTGCTAAAACCGACTGAAACCATCAATGGACAACGCTACCGAACACAATTAAACCATTTGAAGAGAGCCGAAAAACACCCGGAATATGCGACCAGACAAGAGGCAATAATTTTCCATCATGACAACGCTGGGCCCCACGTTGGATGGGAAGTCTTACCCCACCCGCCTTATAGCCCAGACCTTGCCCCTTCTGACTACCATTTGTTCCGGTCGATGCAGAACGCCCTCACTAAAATACGGTTCACATCAGAGCAGAATATCAAAAATTGGCTTGATTCATTCTTGTCTGCCAAGCCGGCGCAGTTCTATTGGGATGGGATCCAAAAATTGCCCGAAAGATAGGAAAATGTCATAGCTTCAGATGGGCAATACTTCGAATAATACTATTGTACACGAATTAAATTACATACTCAATATATAAATAATTATAACTACTTAATACAACAAAACTCACCTGAAATCATCATCCGGATCCAAAATTAATTAAATTGATCGACCAATAATCCGCATAACACTTTAAAAACTTTAATAAATCGCCGGCTGCGATATTAAAAATATTACCCGACTTGATCAATGAACAAAGAAAAACAAGGAAGGGCGTGATCCCATGGTGGATTAAGAGAACGATAAGAACAACATTGTGCAAACTCAGCGACTACTCTCCAGATTCAGCATTCTCATATACGAAAGCTCCTTTCACTTTTTGTCACCATATGTCAGTTATGTCGTCCGTCCCGTTTTTGTAAATAATATTAATAATTGAAATCTCTTTGCGTGTAACAAAACATACGGTCATAGAAGTAGCAAAGTGCCGAACCACAGGGTGTTTATATACTAGTCAAGGAAGAACGAGTTAATTGCGAATAAACTAAATAGTACGTTCACCTATAACTTTTAAAAAAGCAGTTGTTTTTATTTCAACCCAGATTATACTCTATTTTAGACAGTAAATTTTCACACAGTTTGGGACAGTTTTCCTTGAAGCAAATTTAGCTTTTACCGGATTATCGGCTTACAGTTTTTTCTAAAGGAAAAATTTAACTTTACAAACTCATACCGTACCTAATAGCACACACCACGAGGGTAATAACTAGGATCAAATACAACATATTGCTGATAACCATTATCAACGATAGGACACAAGCACATCTGCAAGCCCTTATAATGATGTCGAAGAAATACTTTACCAGCACCACAATAATCGCAACAGAAATCACTCAAATAATTACAGTGGGTGAACTTAATAGTCTTATCTTTACTGCGTCTGTCACAATTTCAATCAAAATAGGCCATAACTAAGACGTGATAAAGGGAACCTAAAGAAAACTCGACGCTTGAGAGAATCGCATTAAAGAAAGACTAAGAAAGTATATAAGCGGAATCCATTCAAGAAGGCTACGCCATAAAATGCGAAGAATTTTCGAAAGACATAACATGCATTCACAATACGAACCCAACAATTTAAACGCATTTTGAATAATGGACACCGTAAAGCAAAAATTGTCGGTTCAAACTACAAAGCAGCGATAATACAAGTTGTCAAATCAGATACGAAAAAACAACAAATTTTATAAAACTAACGAGAAGAATTCTATTTGCAAGATGCTTGGGGCGATAGAGGAATGTTCAAAAAACATAATTGGTTCATTAGAACTTGAGATATCGTGCACGCCAACTCGTAAAGAGTAGTTTCAAAAAAAAAGCATATAACGTTTTGAGACAAATCACAATGGCTGTAACAAAAGCGTCACAAAAACGGCTGTAACTAATTAAATAATTGAAATTTTAAAAATCCTTTACGGGTATATTCTTGAATGAAAATATGAAAAAACAAATTAGATTTTTTCAAATTCGTTGACTAGACTACTCCCTTCATAACAACCGAATATGGAGAAACGATTGATTTTTCAGTAAATAAATATAATAACAATAAAAGGAATAATATTTTTTTTGTTGAAAAACTAATAACGACGAGAAGCAGTACCGCTCTACTTGAAGTACCGTGCGACTCGACATTATCCTCTCTGGGAACTGCTTTCGCATTACTTCAGAGTGGTGGATTTTTCTTTCCCCTCATGGGGACCGGCTTTTTCACGTGTTATTCTATTTTGTGGATTAATTCCTTCTTGCCGGTTAGGCTTTCATCTGTTTATATTATCTTGTGGAGCTGTTGCTTGATCCTCCCTCTTTTTGGTTCTGAGCACCGTTTTAACAAATGAGGACACAAGTTGCTGGAGATTATCTGTTCGATAATTTAAAGAAGAAAAGCTGCCTATGTCTGCTTCTGGTCCGTTTTTCTGTTATGTACACCTATTGCAAATGAAAAAAGTGTGGTGCGTGTCATCTACTAAGGAGTCGCCATATTGGAACGTTGCGTTTACCTTTCTCATTTTGTTGATATAGTAGCTGAAGTAACCGTGGCCGGTTAAGAAGTGTGTGGTGTAATAGTACACTTTGCCGTATTTGTGCTTTTACTATGCGATAACGTGCCTGATAAGTCTGTTGTAAAATATTTATTTTTTATTTTTCTGTGGGTTAAAACAACATCTCAATGAAAATAATAACAAAAAAAAACGATCTTTTTTTTAAGGAAAATGACAAGTCCGAACCATGAAGGTGATGGTTTGATCGATAATGGCGGTTTGTAATGCAAACAAAGAAACCCAAGGGAAATTTGCAAAAGGCAGCAGGTTAGGTGCTGCCACTTCCGACTGTTCAGCTAGGGGTGGGTTTATAGGTGAACAAAGCAATTAAATGCAGTAGTAAATATTTGAAAAAAGGAGACAGTAGGTGCTCAGCAATTTTTTTGAAAAGGATTTGTGAAACCTTAAAAAAAATTAAAAACACCGAAAAAACACGTTATAACCAGCGATTTATTGATCGGAATCTTGAATGGCAGAATGAATTGAGCGGTTTTAAGAAAAATTTACTCATCAGAGTTAAATGAATGGCAATTAAATCTAATGAAATAGAAACCGCTTAAGAGTGTTCCGCTATCGTCCGTTTTCCCGAACGGTTGAAAAATAATTCTCTTTAGCGGGTCGGTTTGATGTTCTGTTTGCCGTAGTTTTTTTCCTGTTTTTTTTTTTCACAACGCGGCCGAAAGCCTACGGAGATTTCAATACGCAATCTAACAACACAATACTTAGCTGTATACACGGTTGTCCGTCTTCCCTCGTCCTTCTGGCTCTCCCTCTTTTTCACCCGTCCTGTCCCGTTTCCCCCTTCTTTTTAGCTTGTCAAAAAATCGTATGTTTTGATTCCCCACTTTATATGTTTTTGTTTGTTTTTATCACCTTGACTTGAATATTTTTTTTTTTTTTGATAAAGCTCCTTGAAGCCAAGAAGTGGCTGCCCTGATTTAAATTATGGTATGTCCATACAGCCCATCGGCCACCCACACACACATTCATGGGTTACATCCAATCTTTTCTTAGTGGGCCTAATATCTGGTATATATATACAACACTCTGCTACTTAGCTGGAGCTTGTATCCATGTCTTGGAACTCGGCTAGACCGCTCTTTCATATGTCCAAGTGTAACTATCCAGATCCTTGGAGAATTTTCAAAGATCTGGGAATTTACTTTGGCCTGAGCAAAAATTTCCCCTGAATTGTTTTGGGTTCCAACGACCCCTTCTTTCTCCAAAATTAATCACAGAAATAAGTCAAAGTGACATAGAGTATTCCTTTCCTACGCACTTGGTTTGAGAATGGGGAACCAAGTCAAGATCTAGGGTTCTGGAGTCAAAACTCTTGAATAATTTGTTTGGCATTTTTGACAACTGAAAAGGGAACCTTTTCGAAAACTTGGTTACATTGTAATGGACTCGGTGGACTTTCGTGCAGATTTTGGGGGGGAGAGGAATACCAGATAGCGTCCCACTCATGATAAGGTTACCCTTGCTGTTCTTTCGTAGGCGGAAATAATCTGCTCCGAGAAAGTGAATTCCGAATCTAATCGTTCTCCTAGATATTTAAGTATACCCGGAATTCAACATTTGTCTTGATTTGCTTCCTTTTCAGAGGACCTATTTCCGTTTTTTCTGTAGCGAAGCTGAGGTAGTTGGAGTACATTAAGGCGTTAACTCTTTTCATTGCGCATCTTCGGTGTTTCTTGCAGTAAGAACTCGTGCAATGTCATCTACGTATCTCGTAAGGTAGGTATAGGGTTTTCCAATACGGACTTGACAACTTTGGATTTAATTTGCGAACGCACTCTTTCACTAATCATAAAACTGTCACTGTCAATTTATTCAGTAAACTGAACATTTTCATCATGGCAAGGTACACTAACGAGCAACGTCTGCAAATTAATTAAGAGCATTGACTCTAATTTTCGGTCGTAGTTCTCGCCCAAGTAGACAGGCAATAACAAGTTTAGTGCAAAAATTTGAGTCAACATATTCGTTGTGTGATGTTGCCATGTCAGTGAGACAACAGGTTGGTCAAAGTGTCGAAAATATCGCTGCCGGTCAGACATCCGTAGCAAATGATCTAAATCAGTCAATTCCACGGCGTTTACATTAGTGGATTATACTTTACCGGTTAGACCACATCCAGCACGCAACGAAGAGACTATAGCAGCTGTAGCTGAGAGTGCACGCGAAGACCGTGACGAATCGATGCGTCGTCGTTCTCAGCAGCTTGATTTAGCGTATTCGAGAGTTTGGCGTTTTTTACGTTAGGGTCTCAGCCTAAAAGCGTACAAAATTCAAGAACTGAAGCCAGGTGACTTGAATTTGCGTCATATTTTCAGTGAATGGGCTCGAGAAAAACCCAATGAAAATACGGTGTATTATCGTGAAATTTTGTGCAGTGATGAAGCCCATTTCTGGGTCATTGGACACATTAATAAACAAAATGAACAATGATGAACAACCCGAAGAGTACCAAGAGCTACCATTACATCCATTAAAAACAACGGTATGGTGTGATTTATGGGCTGGTGGAATCATTGGTCCATATTTCTTCAAATATGAGGCAAATCAAAATGTTACCGTCAATGGTAACCATTATCGCGCCATGTTAACTGTCTATGTGCTTCCTGAAATTCAACCACATGGTCTCGATGAGCTCTGGTTTCAACAAGACGGCGCTACGAGCCATACAGCGCCTGAAACAATGGACTTATTGAGAAATTATTTTGGTGAGCACTTAATTTCACGGTGGTGCTACGGTAAATTAGCCGCCTAGATCGTGCGATAACACACCTTTGGACTACTTTCTCTAGGGATATGCAAAGTCTCAGGTCTTCAGGAATAAGCCAGCTACGATTAAAGCTTTGGAAGCCAACATTACTCGTGTTATTTTTCAAAAATTTCTTTTAACTGATAATAAAAATTTTAAGTTAACTTTCAAATTTATGTGTTTTATTTTACATAGTAGATCAAACCTGACCCTATATATATATGATTAAATAAAATGTAAACCCTAAATCTGAATCCGAGATTCAGATGGGGAACCTTTGTATCAACATCGAAGGGGTTACACTCACTTCGGGGGAAATTTGTGTTAGTAAACTATCTCTAATCTATACCCTTTTGGTAATAACATTGATTACTTTACTCAGCAATGAAATTTTAAGTATTATGTATTTAATTTAAATAAGAAGGTATGATGTACTTTGAGTATTTCAGTGCAATTAAAAAGCAAAGAATTAGTATTGAAAAAAAAACAACAATTTAAATATGACCTGAATATTATTACTCCGAACGGATAACACAAAGTTTAAATATAAGTCTATTTATTACACCTTACCGTGTCCGCAACCTAGCTACTCTTACGTCTTACTCTACGTCACTTCCCGGAAAAACCGTCATTACGCGTCCTAATCGTCACTCAGTAGGAGATACCTTTTGTTGCCGTACCACCACCAGGTCGCCAATCTGAATATTGCGCTGAGGAAATTTCCATTTGTACCTTTTGTGTAATTCGTTGAGATAATCGTCCTTCCATTGCTCGCAAATGGATGAAGCAATTTCAGTTTTTCCCACCTTTGAACGAGAGACATTTAAAATTCCTGAACGTCAGATTCTTGAATAGAAATAAGTGGGCTTCCTATAAGAAAATCACTTGGCGAGTGGTTCGTCTGGATTTCCAGATACCGACGTGATGGGACGAGAATTGAGACATGATTCGATTCGGCAGAGGAGAGAAGAAGAGAAGAACTCTTCAAAAATATATTTTGTACCCGCAAAAACCTTTTTGAAGTGAGTTTTAAAGCTTTTAACGGCTGTTTCCCACAGTCCTCCCATATGGGGTGCCCCTGGAGGAATGAAGTGCCAAGTAAGACTATGATTAGTGCCTTGAAAAATCTCCAAGGTTTCTTGATGATATTTTTTTAAGTTTTCATTGATAATACGGTCCGCTCCTACAAAGTTAGTCCCGTTGTCGGAAAATACATCTTGCGGCAGACCTTTTTTTGCGACAAACCGATGAAGGACAGTTTAAAATGCAGCGGTCGATAGATCGTACCTTTGGTTACCCGCAAGTTACGCCCCACATACTTTTTTATATCGAAAGGAACGCCAAAATCAACCCCGATTTTGGTAAAAGGTCTTGAGAACTCCGACCTTTGTGGAGGTAGAGCTGCCATAATCTGACTACGAAGATGTTTTTTGTGAATCACGCAATGGCTTAAGCATGTCTTAATTAGGATCTTTAGCTTCGGTATCCAGTATTCTTTCCGAGTAAGGACGACCATAAGCTAATTTCCACCATGAAGCGATATCTTATGGGTAAAATCTAATAGAAGTCTTGCATAGCGTTATTCATAAGACAAGATTATTTGATACCGCTCGGCCTTAGGAGGTGGCCGTGTAGTAGTGGTATATGCATAGACTCCTCAAGCAGACGGTCGCGGGTTCGAATCCCGTGCAAGGCAATTCTCTGAAAAATTCTTTTCATAGAATTTGTATGTTGTCATATGAAAATCCCGTCAGCGTCAACTCTACATGAAGGTATAACACTGATGTTGGAGTGGTTGCTGGCTGGGCTTAATGTAATGAACTAACAACTAGCACGTACTAAGACCCACTGGTTGAGGATGCACTGGCTCGTAACGTCCGGTTTGTCAACCACCTCTGGGAAAAATATCGAAACCAAACACACCTGAGTTTCAGACTACTACACCACCCGCCCGCGCCCTGGGGAAAAGCCAGTAAAAAGGGTATTCATATCCCCTTGGTGCGCTTGCGGTATTATTAAAAATAAAAAAAGGCGCACGACATATTTGAATCGACTAGTCCACCATTGACTGGCATTATGCCTTTGGTGTCTAAAACCGAATTTTAAGTTAAAAGCTTGCTTCAACGCTCTATGAGTTCGTTTTGTTGAAGAGATTGGTACTCGAGAATTGGATATGATCAAATTTATAATGTAATTGTAACAGCACATGCCTTTGTAATAATTTTTTTTTATAGTTATACCAATTATAATTATAGGATTTAGAAATTGATTAATTCCATTAATATTAGGAACACCTGATATAGCATTCCCTCGAATAAATAATGAATATATCCTTTACGAGAGGATTATAAGCCTTTCTTTGGCTTCCAAGATTTCTTTTTTCTGAATGATTTTAGTTTGATATGCATATTTATCCTTGAGACGAAAGTGTGTGTGATAGAAAAACCGTAATATGTAAGATTTTACTCTAAGTGTTCCCGCTATGCATACAAATCTTTCGAGCACGTCTTCCCATTGATTTAAATGCGTGTGAAAATATTTGACTGGTTTAGACTCGAGGTCTTCGTTGATAGATGAAGGAGGGGAAGAAGACCAAAAAATTTCAGAACGGCGAAGCCATTTCGGACCCTTCCACCAAAGCTCCTTATCCAGAACTTTACCAGGAGCTATTCCCCTAGTCGCAAGATCTGCGAAATTGTCTTCTGATGACACACGCCGCCATTGGAGAACACCAACATATCTTCTGATCTGACTTGTCCGACAACAAATGTTCGCCATGAGCAGGGTGACTTTTCGAGCCACGCAAGCACAAGAGTATGTCCATAGAAAGACAGAAGGGTTTAGCGACTGAAACATAAGAAGCATCATTTTTAAAGGTTTGGCTAGCAGAACTGCTCCACACAACTCCAATCTTGGCAGTGAGACTGGCTAAACGGGTGCCACTTTACTTTTGTAACATAGGAGGTTAGAAATAATTTCCCCCGAGTTGTTCAAAACTCGGTATCACAAAATCCATGAATTTCTAATACCCTATGTGGAGAAGTTCCTGTCAATCGAGTTATTTGCAACTTTGGTAGGTATATACAATTTGTAGCAAAGGCTTCCCATTTAGCCAGAAAATGTGCCGATAGACCTTGATCCCATTCGGTTTTATCTTTCCAAATCTGTTGCATTAGTATCTTCACCTTAATAATTACTGGGGACATCCAACTGGATCGAAAAGCTTGGCTATCTGGGAAAAGATTTCTCGCTTAGTACTTGACTAGTATGGGGTTTGTCTTGAATGAAAATTTGTCAGACTTTGCGTTCCAAGATACCCCTAGAATTTTGACGGAACTCTGGTCGTGCAGGTAAAGGAATTGTTCATTAAGAATTTGTTCCTTAGCTACATTTCGCAAGAGAGATTGATGGTTAGCGGTCCAATTACGAAGCACAAACCCGGCAGAAGCCAATATGAAACACCACTCCCAGTTTAGTAGTAAGACTGTCTGGTTTAATCACTGCATGGTTCGGTAAATAATAGGACATTACGTTCCGGTCATGAATCAATTCGTTGGATGCAACTTGTTTCATATGGCGTTTTTATAAGTGGTTTCCAATTAGGGAGTTTTCCAAAGACGGCGTTCTGCCACCATAAACCGTTTCTCATAACTATTTCGTGAAAATCCTAGGGCAAGTTCCGTTGGGAACTCAGTCTTGAAAGGCAGTTGGACAACGTAGCGTCTATTGGTATTTCTTTGAGTGATCTTGGAATACAAAGATTCGCAATACTGATCTTCAGGGGAAAGAGGTCTGGACTAAGTTATCTCTTCCTAATTCCCAAAACTTTTTAATGTCTTATTTAAACGATACTTCGATACTAATCCACTTCGTAGAAGTGGATTCAGTAGAACTGGGTACTGAACCTGAAATGATTCAGCCAAATATCGTGTTTTAGGTGAGAAGATTACCTTATCCATGGATACGGAGAGCCTCGAGCATTATCTTTGGATAGAGATCTGCCCCAACTAGTAAATCTAGTTGTGATGATTTATTGATATAAGGATCAGCCAACTTAAGGACGGAGAAATCTGTCAAATTTATTGTATCAATTGACTGAGACGGAAGTCTACCAGTTGGATTGACACCAACTAGAGTTTGAGCAGGAATACTCTCCATTGCACTTAATTTGGGACCTAATGTGAAATGGCATGAACGCGTAGAGGTGGCTGCTAAGGCGGTATTGACTCCAGATACCTGTGCCTGAATTTGAGTGACTGTAAGTCCTAGGCGAACTTGTGCTGCCTTGAAAATCAATGTGACTTCTGACCCAGAATTGATAAGAGCTCGAAGAGTGAATGTCAATCCTTGAGTACCAAAAAGCACCAATGCTGTAGCTAGAAGGATTTGTTTTGTCGACTTTGCAAAGTGAGTATGAACATTAGCTGAGGTGGATGACGGAGTGGACTGTATTTGTGGATTGGCATGCATATTGTCGTGAAAGTGAGGTTTAAAGGGTTGGGGCAGTATGTTGAGCTCCTTCTGTGGGGTATTCAGCACGTTATGCAGAAGAGTGTGGTGGCGGTTTTTGCAGATATTGCAAGTGAACCGGCTTTTGCCAGCTTGTAAAGTATGGTAGGATGCCAAGCAGTTAAAGCACAACTTATGTTTTTGTACTATTTCAAGTCGAGATGAAATTGACTTTTGTAAAAACGTCGAACACGCGCGTATAGCATGATTAGCTGAGTACGCTGGAAAAGACGATTTAATGGGTATAGTGTGAATATGATGAGTATTAACCCTTCTTGCCGATGGGCCTGGCCGAGAATTTAGTTTTGGTTAAACTAAGTGTCTGATTTCACTTACCGTCTCAAGAACTTTCTACCTAGCCACTAAGAACTTACTGATATCTTACCAGGTGGGAATCGCCGAAGGATTTTTCAATCCTTGCCCCAGAGTGAAAGTGTATTCTCTGGAAGACGATTAGAAATAAAAAACTCAAGTAATGAATCTCATGGATAAGTATTAATTCCAAAGGACTTTAAAGCTGATAGACAATCACTGACATCTCTATAAAGTTGTTTAAAGGCTTTGTCAGTCTCTAAAGTTATGTTAGGAAGGTTTAATTAAACCTATTAAACTATTAACTATTAAACTATTAACTATTATTCATTTGTTCTCAAATTGCTCCGTATGATCATGCGAGTTCGGAGTTGTTATCTGTTAACAATATTTAAGGCATTGCCTCGTGTCTTTGTCCGAAGATGAAATAACTTCTGTCCTGGACTGAGACGTGTGTGTTTGATATATATGGCCGCAAACATATAATTTTCTTTGCTATCGGCGAAATACTCCCCCAAACAATCCGCACAAAATATAAATGCTTCCATGTTGGAATATGACATTTTTCGCATATTCCTACTATACCAAAATCAGCTAAATGAAAATACTAGCCTATATTAATTAATCCCGATTAATCGTCTCATATAATTTTATACGGAATACAAATAAATCAATTTACCAGTCTACAAAAAAAAAAATACTTAATTGCACAAAAACATCAAAAGCACTTATACCTATTACACATAAGCTTATAAGCGGGAGTTGCCAACAAAACCAGTTTTAATAAATTACTGATGCTGCCACGCCACTGCTTTCTTTGGTGACCATGTGGAGTTTGCAATCACACTTAGTTATGATGTTAAATGCACCTGTTTCGAAGCCTTGCAGTCTGTGGGTTATGAGTTAATGATGCTTAAGATTTGAGGTTTTGCTTCTTCCATATGTAGAATTTAATTCTTGATATGTAGAACACTTGTGAATTGATAAAGTAAAGTTGGTTTATTAAAAATAATCCGAATCGTGTAGGACCAATTGCTACGATGAGTGGCAATCCCCGTGAAATTTAGATATAGGAATTAAAAAGCGACAATTATATGTCAGAGGATGGTTCTAGTTTCTGTAGAAGAAAATTTGGTTTCACAAGTGAGCTCTGTATGGTTATACTAAAAAAGATTATTAAAGTTAAGTGGTAAGTAAGGCCACACAGTGTCTTGTTTTAACTTGAACAATGCTGAAAATTAAATTTAGTAAGCAACAACTAAGAGGGCAACTAAGCAACGGACTACATTGCAGAACTGGAATCTGAAATTCAATATGCCGGGAAAAATATAACTTAACTAATATCAGAATGCTATGATAATTTAATCAGCTCTGTCGATCATGATGTAATAACTCTGGGCAGAATGCAGATATTATAGATATCCAAACACATTTTTAGTAAGCCAGATAAACCAATATCTTTACCCATCGGTTATAACAACTTCAGTCCTGACTCGTACAACGATCACTACCACCAAAGCATTTGCTTTATTACTTTTGGAGATAAATAGAAGGTCGTTTAAAAGTCGAGGTTAGATTTTTATTTATTTTAAATAAAAGATGTAAATACTTGGATTTTTAAATGTCCACCACACGCTCTCATACGAACATCAGAATTTTTAATGACTCCCTTATTATGCTATAACTTAACACATGGGCTGAAAAGTCAGTGCCGTTTTATAGTAAAACACAAAATTTTTGCAAAATTTAACTTTATTTATCAATATAGTTGCCTTCGCGGGCGATACACTGATTGAAACGATTTTTCAATCTTTCGATACCAGTTTTATAGTACGATTTCGGTTTAGCCTCAAAATAAGCCTCTGTTTCGGCGATTACTTCTTCATCGGTCTTAAATCTCTTTCTGGCGAGCATTCTTTTGAGGTCTGCGAACAGGAAGTAGTCGCTGGGGGCGAAATCTTGAGAATACGGTGGGTGGGGAAGTAATAGTCGCTGTTGATAGTCTGCCCCTTTTGGAGATAGTCGATGAAAATTATTCCATGTGTATCCCAGAATACGGATGCCATAACCTTTGTTATGATTGTTGAGTTTTTGATCGTTTTGGCCGAGGTTCGTCGCCTACTCGCCACTCAGCTGACTGCCGACTTGACTCTGGTATGAAGTGATGGAGCCAAGTTTCATCCATTATCACATACCGACGCAAAAATAACACTTATCAAGCCATTTCTTTGCATCGGCTGCTTTTTTTCCCATCAAAAAGCAATGATAAATCAACACACGAAATTGCTTTGAATTCATTTTTTTCACAATAACAAAAGTTGCTTCACTCACAACGCTATGTCTCGAGAACTGATCATCCGACAGCTGTCAAATTTATACGCGTATCTTTTCAAGGTTGGTACTAACTGAAAATGGTATGGATTTAATTCAAGTGGTGCCCTCTCTTAGAAACGGCACCGACTTTTCAGCCCACGTCCAAAGAAATTAGTCTAATGATGATAAATCGAATGATCATTACTAAAAATGATCTTGAGCGAAAAAAAAAATTCATGCAACCAAATGACGAGAGTTCTACGTTGAATATTATCTATTGACTTCAATTGTTATGTTAATTGTATTGTAGATCTGTCTACTTCCTAAATGTTAAAAATGATATCGAAAAAAGGAAACGTTGAGAAATTATTCTCTACTGACATTTAGGCGCGACTTTTGAAAGATGTTCTATGATACAATTTCGCTAAGCAACCCAGCCCCAAACCATTGCTGTCAAATATGGCTTTTGGGACATCTTGGGATCTCCCTAAATAGAACAACAGACTACAAAAATTAAAAAAAAAATTAATCTGGAAACCACCAATAAATCAGAATTGTGCGCATTCTTCCCTAAAGCTGACCATATAAATTCCTCCTGGATCAAGAATCCTTTCAGGAGCTGAAACCGCTAGTGTTTTAAAATAATTGTGCCGATCAAGTTCGATTGGATGTTAAAATCATTGGACGAAATATTCATTTCGGAAGAGAATATTATTACCGACGAAAAGATGAGGTATAAGACAGGTTAAATAAAAAAATAAAAAAATGGCTACCAAAGCTCAGCACTATCCCATCAAACTTTCAGCCAAAACGGGTTATTTTAATTTTTCGAGGGTTTTCTTCCCATTTCGCCATTTTTCTCCATCTATGAAGAACTCAGAGGCCCCTAAACAAAATTTGCTGCCTACAATCACTAACCCGCTTAAGTGACTTTAAAACAGAGTTTTATTCAATACCATTTTCAATCACCTGTGTCTATTAATCCCCCTAATCCGACTCCCCTTATCGCTCTAAATTCTAGTTCCAATGTGCTTGAACAACTTGTCCTTCCTCATCCGGTAGTTCCCATGATTCCTCTGCCTCCAATACTCATCCTTAGTTTCTCGACCCACTCCTTCCACTCTCTGTCAAACTTACTAAACAATGCTCAGATATCAGCACTGATAGTCGTTATGTACGGTCTCGCCGCATTAATGAAGATGTACGGCTCTACCTTTTCTATTTGCTCTAAAAATCCAACCCTATTCACTCTTAAATTTCTCAATGAATGTTTTCCAAACCAAAGCAAACAAGGTTAAATAGTTACATCCGCTGTATAAGAAATTCTACAGTCACATTTACCTTATTAACCCTTCTGTCGATGAGTAGGTCTGGCCAAACCTTTTCCATTTTCAAAACCATTTTTTCCTAATTAATTGTGTAGCTATCTTTACCAAATTTCCTGACTTTGTCAACGTACATATTTTTAATGCTTTAGTGTGGACAATAAATTGTAAATCAAAGTTGTATGCAGAAACGTATTTATTTAACATTTCATCCGAAAAAAAAATATTTTTACTTAAGTCCGTCAAGTAGTTATTAATTTTCTTTAGTGCATTATATATAAACAAAATAAATAATTACTGTATTTTGCAAAAATATGCAACAGCATGGAGTTTTTCACTAATTACATACCATATGTTTATGACGTATGCAGGCCATTGATTAGATCATTAGTGAGTTTTAAAGTTAGCTTTTTTCGTTCAGTTTGTGGGTATGTATGAGAGTGAAGGCATTATTACTTGGTAGAATAAGAATCAAATTAGAAACAACATACCTATGCGAAAGTAAATTATTATGACTGACAAAATAAACGTATTCAATTGGAGCCGCATGAGTGAAGAAGTAAGGGAGCAATATGTTAACAGGCTTACCGAAGAAGTACGAGAGAGTGGCTTTGAAGAAGAAGATTTCAATGGCGATAACCAGGAGATAATTCTGATGCGGAGACAGACTTATAAGAAAGGGGGAATATCCGATATAGAAGACACTGTTGATGACGAGATGCTGGAAGAAATACAAGCAGAAAACGATCGAGTTCGCCAAGCGCAAGAAGGAAAATTCTCCGAGGAATGTGACGGAACAAAATGTTACCAACAACCACCAGCAACAGGTCCACTGGTGTAAATCACGCGAAAATGCTGCATATAGAAGAGTTGATTAAAACCAACATGAATCCCGATCCCGACATCCTGACATCCCGACATCCCGACAATGTCACTAAACCGATTTGGGCTATAAATCGGGGCATGTGAAAACACACGATTTACACAATACTACATATATATCGAATATAGGCACGATTTACATCGAAGCCTGTGAAATACAGAATAAAAGTATGATGGGCTTGTAATTCCAGCAAAGGGACTCTGTATACGGGCAAAGAGGATGGACATCAGAGAGCTGTAAATTTGGACGAGAAGGTGATGATTGAATTAACAACCAAGTACCAATCCAGCGGGAGAACTGTTGTTGTTGACAATTTTTTTACAAATTTTGAAGGTGCGAATCTGGACTGAGCTTTGTTGGAACTATTCAACGAAATAAGTAGTGCATTCCCAAAAAAATTCTTCCGGATTGAACTCGCTCAACAAAATCCACTATCTTAAGATTTACGGATAATGTCGCGAAACGTGACAAAAAAATTTAAGGCAGTCATTTTACTGTCAACCGTTTACTATTGCACCGAATTGGTTGAAACAGCAAGAAAGCCGCAAGCAATTCTGTTTGACAACAGTTCAACAACAGTTGACGTCTACATCATGGATCAAATGTTGGGAGAATATCGTTTAAACGAAAGACGAAGCGATTTCCATTGGCTTTTTTCTACAAAATGTTTTGGATATCGTAGCATTAGCATCTTTTAAAATTTGCAAAAAATAAATGATATGAATGCAACGAACAAAACCAATGCACGTCGACAATTTTTGCATTTTTTGATTGAGCAGTTAGTGACCCCTCAGATCGAAGCAAGGATGAACGATCCAAGGATAATATAAGTGTTTTCCGTTTGAAATGGCATCGAATCTTTCGTCGGAGTACCATTGCAAAATAGGATTCCTCAGCTCAGCAGTAGCCAAACACCAAGGGGTGAATCATGAAGAATTTGCAGAATAAACGATAAAATACAAAAAAAAAAAACTAGATTTGCACGCACTGCCTGCAAAAAGCCTGTCTGTTTACTACACAGTATTCAGTTACATAAATGCCATAAATGTGTAAATCAAGAAAATTCTTCGTACCTTAATATTACGTAAAACAAAACTTAAAATTAAAAATAAAAATAATAACATTTCCGAATCAAATCAAAAAAAGTATAATTAAATAACCATTTTTCGAATATTATTTAATATTAATTTGAGCATTCGATGAATCCTCAACGTTTAAATCACACAAATTAACGAATTTGGAAATGCCATTCAAATGCCATTCTTAGGAGTATGGATTTGTTGGATGTAGTTTACGAACAGCGTTCGTGCGATAAAAGACGTTGTTTTATCAGCCGATTATGCCGATATGTGATTACCGAATTCAGCAGCAACCAGGCATACAGCATTTTTTAGAGACAAGCTCAAAATGCTTTATGTGAAGGAAGCACGTAGTGGTATGAAAACTGCAAATGATAAATCGTTGGACATTGAAGGAATCGGAACTCTTGAAATCCAATCGTGGGTGAAAGGAAAGTGAGAACCACATTGAAGATGTATGGTATGTTCCAAAAGCAACAGTTGATTTGTTTTCCGTTGTCTAATTAGCGAAAAAAAGTTTCGAAATAAAATTCAGCAAAGATGCACCGTTGTCAGCGAATGTGATAAAAGTTTATCAGCAGTTATATATACATACACCAATAATTTAGAAGGTATGGCATTTAAGCATAGACGAGAAGATCGTGCATATTTTCCATCCAGTTTAAAGCTCTCAGCAAGAAATCTTGCGCTAATGCCGCAACAATCAAGTCAATATGTTTAGTGTGGACAATAAATTGTAAATCAAAGTTGTATGCAGAAACGTATTTATTTAACATTTCATCCGAAAAAAAAATATTTTTACTTAAGTCCGTCAAGTAGTTATTAATTTTCTTTAGTGCATTATATATAAACAAAATAAATAATTACTGTATTTTGCAAAAATATGCAACAGCATGGAGTTTTTCACTAATTACATACCATATGTTTATGACGTATGCAGGCCATTGATTAGATCATTAGTGAGTTTTAAAGTTAGCTTTTTTCGTTCAGTTTGTGGGTATGTATGAGAGTGAAGGCATCATTACTTGGTAGAATAAGAATCAAATTAGAAACAACATACCTATGCGAAAGTAAATTATTATGACTGACAAAATAAACGTATTCAATTGGAGCCGCATGAGTGAAGAAGTAAGGGAGCAATATGTTAACAGGCTTACCGAAGAAGTACGAGAGAGTGGCTTTGAAGAAGAAGATTTCAATGGCGATAACCAGGAGATAATTCTGATGCGGAGACAGACTTATAAGAAAGGGGGAATATCCGATATAGAAGACACTGTTGATGACGAGATGCTGGAAGAAATACAAGCAGAAAACGATCGAGTTCGCCAAGCGCAAGAAGGAAAATTCTCCGAGGAATGTGACGGAACAAAATGTTACCAACAACCACCAGCAACAGGTCCACTGGTGTAAATCACGCGAAAATGCTGCATATAGAAGAGTTGATTAAAACCAACATGAATCCCGATCCCGACATCCTGACATCCCGACATCCCGACAATGTCACTAAACCGATTTGGGCTATAAATCGGGGCATGTGAAAACACACGATTTACACAATACTACATATATATCGAATATAGGCACGATTTACATCGAAGCCTGTGAAATACAGAATAAAAGTATGATGGGCTTGTAATTCCAGCAAAGGGACTCTGTATACGGGCAAAGAGGATGGACATCAGAGAGCTGTAAATTTGGACGAGAAGGTGATGATTGAATTAACAACCAAGTACCAATCCAGCGGGAGAACTGTTGTTGTTGACAATTTTTTTACAAATTTTGAAGGTGCGAATCTGGACTGAGCTTTGTTGGAACTATTCAACGAAATAAGTAGTGCATTCCCAAAAAAATTCTTCCGGATTGAACTCGCTCAACAAAATCCACTATCTTAAGATTTACGGATAATGTCGCGAAACGTGACAAAAAAATTTAAGGCAGTCATTTTACTGTCAACCGTTTACTATTGCACCGAATTGGTTGAAACAGCAAGAAAGCCGCAAGCAATTCTGTTTGACAACAGTTCAACAACAGTTGACGTCTACATCATGGATCAAATGTTGGGAGAATATCGTTTAAACGAAAGACGAAGCGATTTCCATTGGCTTTTTTCTACAAAATGTTTTGGATATCGTAGCATTAGCATCTTTTAAAATTTGCAAAAAATAAATGATATGAATGCAACGAACAAAACCAATGCACGTCGACAATTTTTGCATTTTTTGATTGAGCAGTTAGTGACCCCTCAGATCGAAGCAAGGATGAACGATCCAAGGATAATATAAGTGTTTTCCGTTTGAAATGGCATCGAATCTTTCGTCGGAGTACCATTGCAAAATAGGATTCCTCAGCTCAGCAGTAGCCAAACACCAAGGGGTGAATCATGAAGAATTTGCAGAATAAACGATAAAATACAAAAAAAAAAAACTAGATTTGCACGCACTGCCTGCAAAAAGCCTGTCTGTTTACTACACAGTATTCAGTTACATAAATGCCATAAATGTGTAAATCAAGAAAATTCTTCGTACCTTAATATTACGTAAAACAAAACTTAAAATTAAAAATAAAAATAATAACATTTCCAAATCAAATCAAAAAAAGTATAATTAAATAACCATTTTTCGAATATTATTTAATATTAATTTGAGCATTCGATGAATCCTCAACGTTTAAATCACACAAATTAACGAATTTGGAAATGCCATTCAAATGCCATTCTTAGGAGTATGGATTTGTTGGATGTAGTTTACGAACAGCGTTCGTGCGATAAAAGACGTTGTTTTATCAGCCGATTATGCCGATATGTGATTACCGAATTCAGCAGCAACCAGGCATACAGCATTTTTTAGAGACAAGCTCAAAATGCTTTATGTGAAGGAAGCACGTAGTGGTATGAAAACTGCAAATGATAAATCGTTGGACATTGAAGGAATCGGAACTCTTGAAATCCAATCGTGGGTGAAAGGAAAGTGAGAACCACATTGAAGATGTATGGTATGTTCCAAAAGCAACAGTTGATTTGTTTTCCGTTGTCTAATTAGCGAAAAAAAGTTTCGAAATAAAATTCAGCAAAGATGCACCGTTGTCAGCGAATGTGATAAAAGTTTATCAGCAGTTATATATACATACACCAATAATTTAGAAGGTATGGCATTTAAGCATAGACGAGAAGATCGTGCATATTTTCCATCCAGTTTAAAGCTCTCAGCAAGAAATCTTGCGCTAATGCCGCAACAATCAAGTCAATATGTTTAAAAGGTTGTGGCATTAAAACTTACTTATCAAGATGAAATCTTTTGTGAGGAGTGTCAATTAGGCAAAATGCATCAAACAACTCATCCGTTGAAAGCAAACCGAAAGTTGATAAAGGGCGAGTGTCTTCATGTTGATCGATTGGAATTGGTGGCTTACGTTATTTTATTCGTATACCTAGGAAAGACGAAGGTAGTGGATTTAGGTTGGTATATCTGCTTCAACAAAAATATTAAGTAGTTGGGCATTTGGAGACATTTTTGGCGCAGTGTAAAAACGTATGGAACTGTCAAGTAAGAAAAATTACAAATAATTACAAATTGCATCAATAGAACGGAATTAATCAAGAATGATGTTTTGCGTTTGCTGTAAAAAAAAAGCGGTATTATTTAAGAAAGAATAGGTGATGGCCGTGGTGTAGTGGTATATCCATATACTCCTCAAGCAGAAGGTTCGCGGGTTCGAATCCCGTGAGAGGCAATTCTCTGAAAAAGTCTTTTCATAGAATTCGTATGTAGTTATATGATAATTCAGTCGGCGTCAACTCTGACATGAAGGCATAACACTGATGTTAGAGTGGTTGCTGGCTGGGCAAAATGTAATGAACTAACAACTAGAACGTACTAAGTCCCACTGGTTGAGGATGCACTGGCTCCAGTTTGACAACCACCTCTGGAAAAATACCGCAACCTAATACACCTGAGTTTCAAACTACTACACCACCCGCCCGCGCACTGGAGAAAAGCCAGTAAAAGGGTATTCATATCCCCTTGGTGCTCAGGCGGGATTATAAAAAAAAATATGGCAGAACAGAATAGCTTTATTGAACGGGATAATAGAAAAGTTCAGGAATCAGCAAGCACTCTGCTAATTTCTAGTGGTTTAGAGAAAACCCTTTGCCCAGAAACAGTTCACACATCCGTTTACATTCTAAATCGAAAGGCAATTGTGAAAAAAATAGGCCAGACACCAATAGAACCACAGCTGGATCACGTTAAAGATTTTGGTACAGCGGATTTCGTTCACGTTCCCAAAAATGTAAGTCAAATGTAAGTATAGGGTTTTCCAATAGGGACAACTTTGAATTTAATTTATGAACGCACTCTTTCACTAATCATCAAATTGTCACTGTCAATTTATTCAGTTCACTTAACATTTTTATCGTGGTAACACTAACGAGCTACATTCTCCGATTGGGTTCTGGAGAAGATGCGCTATAATGACGAATTTCATCGCAAAATCATCTTCAGTGACAAAGCTCACTTTTGGCTCAATGGGTTCGTCAATAAGCAAAATATGCGTTATTGGTCGGGTGAAAACCCATATGTGCTTCATAAATCACCACTTCATCCACAAAAAATAACTGTTTCGTGCGATTTTCATGCCGGCAGCGTTATTGGACCATATTTTTTTGTCGACGGTAAGGATCGTCACGTTACTGTGAATGGTCAGCGTTATCGCGCCTTGATCACCGATTATGTTTAGCCCGAATTGGAAGATATGGACTTGGACGACAGGTGGTTTCAACAGGATCGTGCCAGAAGCCACACAACACACGCTAAAATCGATTTATTAAAGAGTAAGTATGGTAAGCGTGTTATCTCAAGACATGGGCCAATAGATTGGCCGCCTCGTTCATGCGATTTAACGCCGCTTGACTATTTTCTGTGGGACTACGTTAAGTCATTGGCTTATGCCAACACGCCGACGACGTTGAAGAGCTCAGAGGCAACATTGAACGCTGAGAATTGGGTCGAACGAATCGACTGCTCCAAACGTGCCCGCGATGACCACATGAACCAAGTACTTCAAACCAATAATAAAGTTATTGAAATATCTCAAATGGTTTGCCTTTTATTTAAAAAAAAATTGTCAAGTCGTTATTAGAAAACCCTATAGAATGCCAAAGCAAAAAGGATTTACTTAGTCGGCTACGAGCCTACGCAGAAGAGTTTTCGTCTTTATTATAGATGCAAATATGTTACTTTCCCTTCCACCTACGTGGAGAATGAGAGCGAAACTCAATCGTCAAGGGAAATGTACAACGAAGATCCTACGGCAGAAAAGGTAACACGTGCAGAAAGGCGGAACTCAGAAGACGGGTTCGTCTTCGTGCATCAAACAAGAAAAGTCATTCCATACGAGGAAGAAAAAATTTCAGAGGAAAAAAAAATAATGAGAATTTCGACGAAAAAGGAAGATACCATATTTGCGGTTATCGGAAAAAAGTATTTCTCTACGATGCTGGGCGAGGATACTTAGCTAAGCTTACCCAACTTTCTTCGCACAATAAAGCCATGAGGCTTCAGGATTGCAAGAATATTTTTGGCTACAAAAGGGTATATAAACTCAAAATAATATTAAATGAAAACCCAAGATACAAAGCATAGCTTGTGGCCAACATTCGCAAATTTCAGGTGTTAACTATACCGAAATGCTTTCACCAGTCGTGGGTTTTGATTCAGTCGTGCATTGGAACTAACAGCCATATATGACATGGAAATTGTGTAATTTTATGTCAAGACGGCCTCGGTGGCTTGAAACAATCATCGCGAGCATGTAACTCGATGTTTGTCGATTTCATGAGGGTTTGTAACATGGAGCAATCGAAATCGGATCCTTGTGTTTTCGTGACATTTGCGACGAATAGGTAAATAATTGTTTTACTGTATGTTGATGATGGATTTTCTTGGTTTTGTAGTAAAATGGGGATAGACGCACTGGTTGAGAAGCTTCATATTGCATTTCAAATAACGTTTGGCAATGGCAATCTTTATGTTGGAATAGAAATAGCGCCATCAAAAATCAAAAATACCATAACCATCTGACAAACACCTTACGTCGATTGGATTGTGCAAAAGTTCAACACAGAACATTCGAAATCAATTTTAACGTATATTATGCCGGTATCGGCACTTTTTTAATGAAGGTGGGGGATAGTAAAATTTAAACTAGTCTCCCATATCGACAAGCTTATGTGCACTTATGTTTGCTTTAACCGTTTCCAAACCGGATATTTCCTATGCAGTGGGAAAGGTTTTTCATTTTATGGAAAGTCCATAACACATCACATCAAGTCTTGTAAAGCGCAGATATATTTCAAAACCTTAGTCATACGAAACCACAAAGCATCACCTATGGTTCAAATAAATGTGAGTAAGTTGGATACATAGACGCTGATTATTCAAGGGACGTAGAAACAAGCCAATCAATAACAGAGTATCCCTACCTGATTGAAAATGGTATAGTTTCATGGAAGAGTCAAAGGAAATCGCATGTTACTTTGTTAGTGACATTGTTCTATTGCCTACTTAAGTTTTCAAGTACTTACTATAAAAGATGTAAACTTATTATTATTATTAATATTATTGTTACTATTATTACTAACATAATTATTATTATTTTTATTATTATATTTGTTATTATTGTTATTATTATTATTGACCAAACAGGAAAAGCCAGGGTCTAAGTTACAACTGCAGGAACAAGGCCACAAGAGAGTCGTTTGTAGGAAACTCGCAAAATGCTATTTATATACCATGTGTACGGGGTATAAGCATTCAAATTGGCACATTTACCAAGATCAAGGACCTACCAAAACTTTAAAAAGCCACTTAAGAAGGCAAGAAAAGCTGAAAAATAACATAAAGTAAAGATCCTACAAGGAACCTACACAGAGGTCAAACAGCTGATGACCTACTTACATAACTGACAAGAGATCTAAACGTAGACATGGTCATCAGCAGGACGTGTTCTTCATCAGCTTTGTGATTTAGTATACTTTCGGAATAGTTTAAAAGTGTAAATTCCTCGGGATGTTAAACAATTAATTCGAAGACAGTGACTTCATTAAATCCAGCCTGGTATCTGTCCCCTTACCCCAAGTGGAACAACCACCAACAAAGATAAGAGAGCTTAGAAGCCCCTGCAACACAGCTAACAACATCTCAAGTGACAGTAACTCGTCTGTTTTCGCGGAAATTGGTCATCTTAGAGGGGAAATGAAAGAAATTACGGGAATCTGTGATTTCCTAAAGGCTAAGTACGATGAACTCAACACACACATGAATAACGACCTTATGGAAAACATGAACAAAATAAGCAATACAGGAATGGATGTTATGACAGAAAACATGCAATCACAGATCAAAAGACTACACAACAAATGATTAAAAACAATACCCTACACGAAAGCCTAATAGAAATTGTAAAGGGAATAGGAAAAAACTATTAATTGCGAGGTAAACGACACCGTTATAACTGATATATATCGAACGAATACAAAAAAACTAACGAAACTGCAATTTGACGTACAAACATGCTTCATCAAACTTAAAGCTGTAATGCAAAACATCAACAGGTGCTTAAATGCGAGCGCAGGCGTGCCCGATGCTACGATATACATATGTCAAAAATCAGCTGAACAGACATATAGTCCATAGTACGCCGGCCATTTTTTGATTAATAACAGGCTGAATCTTCGTCAGCAGGTTAGTTTTGACGCGACGCCCACATTGCGCCCTGCTAGAATTCCCGTTAGTGGGACCTAACAAAATGCGCATATGTAAAACATGTCAATTTGGTGGTCGTTGAAATTTTATTAATAACAGTTAGCTTTTCAGTTTAATCATAAGATAAGTCGATAAAAAAGTAGAAAACACGTCTGTCCTACTAATACATGGGCTGAAAAGTCCGCGCCGTTTGTAAGAGAGGGCACCACTTGAATTAATTCCATACCATTACCATACCATTCAGTTAGTACCAACCTTCGAAAGATACGTATATAAATTTGACAGCTGTCGGACGATTAGTTCTCGAGATATAGCGTTGTGAGTGAAGCAACTTTTGTTATTGTGAAGAAAAATGGATTCAAAGCAATTTCGTGTGTCGAT
This sequence comes from Volucella inanis, assembly GCA_907269105.1. Lineage (NCBI taxonomy): Eukaryota > Metazoa > Arthropoda > Insecta > Diptera > Syrphidae > Volucella > Volucella inanis. Next base: position 10,133,010 of record OU026158.1, read on the forward strand.
TTATCATTTCTTTTTTATGGGAAAAAATGCAGCCGATGCAAAGAAATGACTTGATAAGTGTTACCCGGACTCTGCACCAGCCGAACGAACCATTCGCAAGTGGATTGCAAAATTTAAAAGTGGTCATACAGGCACCGAAGACCAAAAGACGTCCAAAAGAGGCTATTTCAGATTAAAACATCAAAAAAGTCCACAAAATGATTACGAATGACCGTAAAGTGAAGTTGATCGAGATAGCTGAGGCTCTGAAGATATCAAAAAAGCGTGTTGGATATATCATAAACGAATATATGGACATGCAAAAGCTCTGTTAAACGTGGGTGCCGCGTTTGTTCACAGTCGACCAAAAACAACAACGTGTTGATGATTTAGAGGAGTGTTTAAAGCTGTTCAACCGCAATTAAGACCTCATCCAAAACGACCAAGAACGCAACAGTCGGCTGGCAAGGTTATGACATCCGCGTTTTGGGATACACATGGAATAATATTCATCGACTATCTCCAAAAGGGGCAGACCATCAACAGCGACTATTACATTCCGTTGTTGGAGCGTTTGAAAGACGAAATCGGAATAAAACGGCCGCATTTGAAGAAAAAGAAGGTGACGTTTCATCAAGACAATGCACCGTGTCACAAGTCGATGAAAACGATGGCAAAATTGAATGAATTCGGCTACGAATTGCTTCCCCACCCACCGTATTCTCAAGATTTGGCACCCAGCGATTATTTCAGTGTCGCAGACCTGGTATCGAAAGATTGAAAAATCGTTTCAATCAGTGTTTCGCCCTCGAAGGCAACTATATTGATAAATAAAGTTGAATTTTGCAAAAATTTATGGTGTTTTACTATAAAACGGACTTTTCAGCCCATGTATTATATGCATTTAAAATAAAAATTCATTTAAAATTTAGTCGTTTTTCTTTCCCTTCCCTCTCCTTTTTAGGAGGCTGGAAAAGTGTCTTATTTAAGTTGACCCGAGGTCCGAAGTGACTCGGACTTTTTAATTTAAACTCTGGTTTATTTAAATCTTCAATACAATTTATAATCTTTTATATAAATTATGTAACTTTATATAATCCTATAGAAGATAAGAATCGTAAGAGGAGTTCAATAATGCAAACGCAGGCAACAAATGAATTTTAACTGTATTTTATAAACAGCGTTAAAGAGTATCGCTTACTTTGACTCTGTTGGTCAGTTAATATGAAAAACCGAAGAAGATAAAATGAATGAGTATTTATAACTAGCGTCACAGAAATCCTAAGTAAGTTTTCAATATCAAATCTTATATGTACATAAATTTAAGTTTTTTAAAGAATTAAACAAGAAAATGTTTCTACATGCTCAAAAATTCTTTCACTCGCGCCCTTAAACAGCTAAAGTGTAATATTAATAGCCTCTTGGCCGAGCGTCAAATGTACGCAAACATTAATTTCTTGCAACGGTAATAGGAAATACTAAATATTACATTTTGAATTTCAAATATTTGGAAACTCTCATCACGTGCAATGGTTTGCTTAAGCCGTTGCGGCTGCAAGTTGTTTTATTGAAGGCACTCTTTATTTGATCGTTGTGCTGTTCATTTCTCTTTTTATTTTTGACTTTGAATTTGTGCCCAGTCCAAGGCGCTATCGTGTAAATGTATATAGTCAACACATTGTCAAGTGAATTAATTATTTGTTAGTAATTAGTTAGTGATTAATTTGTCTCTTTAAAAATTGATTGTAAAGTGTTTTTTGTGCATTTTACTTTATGGGAACCCTAAATTCAGAGAAAAATGAGAGGATATAAGAAAAGATTTTCCAAGGATAATGTAGCCTTCTGCAAAACTTTTCTAAAAGCTCGAAAACATCATAAGCACAAATATCAAAACGTAGCACTACCTGAACGTTGGGAAAGCGAGGTAATAGGTTATCATTCCTCTTGCTACAAGGAGTTTCGAGTGCAATCTAAATACAATATTTGTCTTATGAAAGGTTAGTCTATCAAATATTACTAAATTATAAAATTAATTGAAACTGATTTAGTAAATTGTATATTTCTCTTAAAAACAAATTTCGATGTACCGTGTTTCCTTTTAAATACAGCATCTGATTCATTCTTGATATCGTTGTCCACGTCTTCTACAAATGTAGAGATAAACCCATCACCATCCGCTTCACGGTTAGTTAAATAAATATATTTCTTAACTCACACTAATTATTGCAAAATGTACATACATATGTATGCGCATAAATTTAAATTGCAAAAAAAAATAAGCGCTGATCACACACCAAATGAAATAGAAAAATAGTTAAGTCAGATAATATCAAAATATTATCTTAACCATCTTATATGGTATAATTATTATACAATTGCGCACGATTACTTTAAATTTTAATTAAGTATTTGAACCCCTGTAATTAAATTAAAATGCAAGCAAATACATACAATAGTATAAATTGTAGCTAAAATGAAATAATCAAATAGTTCTATTTGGGTTAGTCCCACTTAATGTGGAATGATCCTTATCGATCTTTTTTCAAATTTTTGGTTCACCTCCAAGTACAGCCTTTTCCGAACTATTTTATCACTTCCTTGACATCATGTAATTATTTACAGATCTATTGAGGAGAATTCAATAAACATTGAAACCAGTCATACTGAAAATCTACACAGTATGGTTGAGGGGGATAACAAGGATTGTGATGTTAGTGTACAGTGAATAAACGATGAAAAATCTGTCAACAAATGTTTTTTTTTGTTTAAAAATTTCTATTAGCCGCAAAGGGCAACGAATGTACTGTTGTCAAATTAAAAACAAAAAATTTCTAAAGAAAATAAAGTATGAGAGAGTTCTAAATGATATGTCTGTGCTAGAAAAAATTCGTAAAAAGATAAACTTTATCGATGATACAAATCCTTTATCATATCACAATGATTGTAGTCTAGATTATTTTGGCAAGTATCAGATCAAGCTAAATCAACCTCCATCTGGACTTTAAAAAGACCTTTTCATACAATTACGGGAGAAAGGTTGATTCGTTAGATTCAAGATGAAATAAATGAAAATCTACGAGTTATATCAAAGCTTTACCAGATTTCATAGATAGTAAGGTATTAGATAAGGAAAAATGCAATATTCCAAAATGGTTTAATATATTTTGGACTACTGCGTTAAGCGGTGTTGACAAGAAAAACTGTAATCGGGATCAGAGATTATCTTTATAAAAGGCACAGGACTATATTTATTGCATTACAAGTGGTAATATCAAATCCCGAAAACATTTTATTAGGTATTGCTATGACAGGAAGTCAAAAAGTCATAGATATATTAAGTAGACAAGGTTACTATGTATATCAGCTACCCAAGTATACTGGAATTGGAGACACCTTCAGCATACGCTTGCACTTCCAATAATCTTTTTTGCTCGTCCAGTATTAAACCAACTTCTATTTTATCATCTGGAGTAGCTTAGGAAAATTATGACAGATTTCTGGAGACAAGCTCTGGTAAGAATACCTTGCATGATACTGTGGGTATCATTTATAAAAATATACTTACAGAAGAAAAATGTAAGATTATTAAACAAATGGTGCTACATTGAAACTCAGCAGAGTCTTTCAACTTATGTTCGGGATTTGTCTGGATGACGAAAACGATCATTTGAGTCAGAGGTTTTCGTAAATCTAATATGCGCGAAGAAACGCCGCCCACAGTTTTGGCATAGTAGTGTACAACCAAGTAAGGATCCTCAAAATCTAATAAACTTTCAGCAATTATGTTTTGCATGAGTACTTTTCCATAAATTACAAATTTTAGACACTCCAATGTGGGTAGGGTACAATGCCAAAAATTTTCTTTCAAAAAGAAAATTAGAATTCAAATCAATCATACACCTACAGATTCGGCTGTTGTAAAGGAGACGATGCGAAGAAGTATGCAAATCGCCTCTAAATGCGGAAAAAAAAACTTCTTTAGCGTAACGTATGATCTTGATCACGAAGAAGCTGATGATTTTAGAAGGTAGTAGTATAATTCAAAAAGAAAATTAGAATTCAAATCAATCATACACCTAAAGATTCGGCTGTTGTAAAGGAGACGATGCGAAGAAGTATGCAAATCGCCTCTAAATGCGGAAAAAAAACTTTAGCGTAACGTATGATCTTGATCACGAAGAAGCTGATGAATTTCAAAAACTTTTTATTCACTCTGGCCCTTTTCACTTTATACTGTCGTTCTTCAAAGCTATCGGAAAATTCATAATTGCATCTGGATTGACAATTATTCTTATTGATAGCGAAACTTTAGCCAATGGTTCTGTTGGTTCTTTATTTGATGTAAAAGGATTCATCCATACTATCTGTTGTTATAAGTGTTATTTGACAAATATCAAAGGTACAAAATTGAAACGTTGCAAGGATTGCATTGTAAAACACCTCAAATTTATTTAATGTACACAAGAATACTATCTTACATTAAAATATATGTAGTATTCGTACGAGCGATTTTGATTTGTTCATAGGCATTTTGCCAAAAAATGCCAATATTTTTTTTCAATGACCCACCACAATTATGCAATGTATATGTCTATTTATTGTGACAAGTTGTTAAATATCGAAAACAAATATCCCGAATCGCTCGACGATTGCAGAAAACCTTTTTTGGGTATCCGACGAACATCAAAACATTTTTCGAGGATCCCGGTGGATTTAACACTTGAACGAAATATCAATGCCAATGGCGCTTCTAAAGCTTCTGGAATCATTAACATTTCCGCCAGACAAAGATGGTCAATAACTCATTTACTGCGAACCAGTGTTTTATCAAAAATGAAGGAGTTTTGCGATATAAAACCTACAGATGATGTAACGGAAGATTTAAAGAAGTCAAAATCTGCTAGACAATTAGAAGTTATGTTACAATTAATAAAGCCTTACACCAACCCTTTTGCATTAAAATTGTCAGCTCACAATTTGTATAACATATCAAAAGGTCAGACGGTAAAAAAATAGATATAAGAATTTTAGTGAACGATTGAAATCGAGGGCGAAAAGCAACGTAACAACTTTATTGCTGAGACTCGAGCAACACCAGATAGGTTTGACAAATCCTTTAAAAAAGTGAAATTATTAACTTTGAGAACATGAATACCCAAAAATTTCACTGACAAATAAAATTGACATTGTAAGACATTGATCTACCCTCTTTCTCCTATTTCGTTTTCGCTTTATCATACTAATGGATACTAATCTATTATTAGTGAATTACTCCAACATTAAGCTCAATGTAGATCCTCCAGAAGCAGATATTCACTTAGTTAACGGGTTTTATTTATTGCTTACACTAAAGAACCTTCCAGACAGTTATGGTAAAAGCTCGAAGCATATACTTAAAATACTTACATATAATAGAAAAGAGGTACATATTATGTTCGATAAGTACAAGAAACCCAATGTCAAAGATTTTGAGCACGAATTCGTTGAATTTTGAACTGAAGATTGGGTGGACGATGAGTTTACTACTTTAATCATAGGAAGGACTGTAAAACTCAATTACGATCACTGCTATATTTATGAGGTCTCCAGTGAAAATAAAATAAAAAAGTTATTGACTATAATATCTGTTATCACGAAGAAGCTGAAACTAAAATTGTGTACCACATTTGACAGTTTAACACCAATTAACGTGTTCAGGTACATTGTACGGATTCTGATATACCTGTAATAATGCTGGAAAATTTTAAATACTTAAAAGATAAAATTGAAATAATATTCAACTTAAGTACAGGGAAGAAAAACTTATACCTTAATATATTGTATATAAATGACATCTATGCCAAGCTCGGGGAACTATTATCTTGTTCACTCGCTATATGCCACATTTTCACGGGAAAAGATTTCAAACGGTACTTTCTTTACAAAAGCCGTTTAATACTTAAAAAAAAAATACTACATTTCAAGAGTATTTTCTGCAACTGCTTCAAAGTGGACAACATACCGAATTAACAACATCGAGCAAGAATTTTCAAGTTGCTGAATAGTTTGTGTGCAGAATCTATGCATTAAAAACGAGAAATGACAAATAAAGGACGGTTCGAAATATTTGCAAAAGGTTATAGATGCTAAAATGGAACCGAAGAAATCTTTTTAAAAAATCCATTTAGCTTGCCACCAACAAAACAGGAACTGTTACAACAAATAAAAAAAAACAGTGTACATCTGCATTGTATGGTGTAATGTAAAGCCCCACCAAAAAAACGCCAGAAAATTATGGATGGACAATAAATTATGGCAAATACCAGTATTATTGGTTCGATGGTCCTGAATGTCCATCTTTTGGAGAATTATCTGCTGATTTCTAAGGTAATCTGTTAGCACTTTTTTACATTAACAATAGGTCTGTTTGCGTACTTCTCAAACCTTGCCGAAAATTGTGGCAAAATGTTAAAAACAATTCCATTGGAATTGTATCTAAACACCTTTTGTTCTGTTCGTGACATTTTTTGATTTTTTGTGACAATTTTCGTTCCGCAAGGTTTGAGAAGTACGCAAACAGACTTATGTTAATAACTAGTTATTATTCTGCAACTACTGTTTTTGCCTCATTACAGAGTCAGGTATAAATTATAAAATGATAGTTGCTAAGAAGATGAACACGAGAAGGAGTTAAGTAAAGAAAAAGATGAATGGTCAACTACATATGAATGTATTATGCGAACTGAAAAGATATGCTTTTTTTTTATTTTTTATTTTTTTTTTTTTTTTTGGTAAGTACTCCAAATGTATGCAATGTTTTTTATATTTTTTTAAATTTCGTACAGCTTACTTTTATAATTAGTAAATAACCTTGAGAAAGTTTGTAATCGGGTGAAGGGTTCGAGAGTTGCAAGGATTTAAATGCGCAATATAATCGGCTTAAATAATTTTTGTAGGACTAGAGATACATACCTATTTTTTTGTAGGACACTATTTTATTTCGTATGTTACCTTCGTCCTACAGTTATTAATGAAAAAAATATAACTGTAGAATTGACAATTTTAGGACTGAGAAAACGTATCGTTACATTTGTAGGACAATGTGGCCATTAAATTAAAAAAATAGTTACCAACCAACAGTAAAAAAAAATCAGCTGGTTAATAATAATTTTTAAGGACCTCGTTATTCAGAGAGGTTGGTAGTGGGCAACGCATTTGTCAAACCAAATATTTTGTAGGACAGACGTGTTTTCGTCTTTTTTATCGAATTACCTTATGATGAAACTGAAAAGCTAACTGTTATTAATAAAATTTAAACAATCACCAAATCGACATGTTTTACACATGCGCATTTTGTTAGGTTTTTATTCATTCACAATTTATGCTTATTATGGCAAAGGAGAAAGCAACACTAGAAAACTGCAGATTTATTAAGGAGAGTGCGTGAAGAATACTGGCCAGAAAAAATGAGAGTACGCAACCGATATTAATAAGTTCCGTTGACGATATGATGAAAATAACACGCACAGTATTTGTAAACAAAATGAAACACAAACACCTTAAGTGTCAAAATGGAGAAGACAAATATAAACAGTGGCTTACATGTTGATTTCAATTGGAGGATAACGAATGATTTTTAGCGATATCAACATAAAAGAATTAAAAAAACATTAATGTTGCTTGAGCTTAAACATTAGCTTGGAAGGAACCATCGAATACAATCCTGAGTTTTTTACCGATGATAGGATGATGTAGTAAATAAAATATGTTGCCATATGAAGAACCTACCTTGGTAGCGGCTATTCACGCATAAATTCGATATACTACTGCTTTAGAAATGGACCATTCTTAAGCCGACATTTGACTGATAACATTTGAGCCAAAACCTCTTTATATATGTTACCAAATACTGGTTCATCAATTTTAAATGGAAGATAAACGGATTGTCTGCCATCACCACATCTGCTGACTATCGAACGAATGTGCGCTTGTACAGCCTTATCCTCTGCTAAGTACCCTTTGACTACTGATGGTGTCTCGTCCAATTCCTTAAATAGCTCTTAGGTGTTGTTAATGTTGATTCTGCTGATAAATGAGGAAACTCGACTGCAACTCAGCAAAATTAGAACCTATGACTTTCCACCCAAAGATTAAAGATTGTGCAATCCCCTACGAGCTTGTCGAGTACATTCCAAGATTAGTCAGCTCCTAACTGAGATTGTATCAAATGATGGATCTGCTAGCGTGAACGACTTTATCTTGTTCAATGTTGGACCATCAAGTAAACGTGCAAAAAGTAACAAAGATAATATAGGGTGCCAATACGCTGTAACACTGATGCTATCAGATGAAACGCTGGACTGAATCTGTATTTTACAAACATCACGAGTTTTCCACCATCGGATGATGATATTCCAGAGATAGCTAGATTCGCTGATTTTCTTCAAAGACCGAGACGCCACACACAACTTTCCGAGATGGATGATATTTGGGGTCCTGAATACAGTATCATGTGACAAGGTTGAGCTCGATTTGAACATCCAAAACATTAACAACCGTAGTAGGAACTAAGGAAACCGAATGATTTTGTGAAGAAGCTACATTGAAAGAATGTAAGAGTGTTTGCGATGTGTTAGCGGCTGAGTATTGAGTTAGTAAAGGGTTATGCGATGATTGGGTAGATGAAGTAGGAGGCGATGATGACTGAGATGACAAGAAGTTTGACGATGAGGATTGAGTTTCTATGGATTGAAGTAGGTAAGAACGAGAGGACGAAGAAGGTTGGTTGTTAGACTGGCGAGTGATGACAGTTACCGCAGTCATTACATCTGTTCGATGGCCTGCATTTTTTCGATTAGTGCCGCTTTCGGAGACAATTAAATCATAGATTATGTTTCTTAACGTATTGACGCTATGACACAAGATCTATTGCCCGGAATCGTTGGCACTGGAAAAGTAAATGATTGTCGTTGCAAAGTATGCACTTCGATGAGCTCTGAGTAGCATTCTCAATCGATTAAGCGACAAATGTACAAGCCGAGTGGTGGGCCTTTCGTAAGTTACTCGTCCGATTACTATTACATCTTAGTTCCAATGTTTCGCAGCGCGTATTCAGAAATGTTGGGAATGAGCTGATTGTGGGTTTTTTATTGTCAACGCTGGATTCTAGCCATGATGACGAGTATCCGGATCAGCTTTATTTAATAGAAGGAATGCCAAACATAAATCCCTTTCGCTTCAGTTTATAGCCTCTAAACCTCTTACCACCTCGCCTACCATCGGGGATCCTTCGAAAAGTGTTAGAATCCGTGATTTTTACAGAAGGGAAGACTTAAAAAGATTTGTATTAAGAATTAACGATTTTCATCGGCCGACTGTAACGGATTTCGAGCCGCTGCCAAGCCTGACTGAATTTTGATCGCAAACGGATATATCAGATACAAGGTATTTGTCAATTAGATTTTGCAATCTATTGAGCTTTTAAAAAATCGCTAAATAAGGATCAATCCTAATAGGATAAAGAAAATGGTGTTATTTGAATTTTCGGAAGTTCACATTGCCTGACAACAGTTGAACTTGTACGCGAATTTGAAGCGCTACTAAAATATTACAAAAAGGATGCTTGCTGCTCGGAAAACCGTTGAATAGCATCGGTATTACTATCGCTTCTATTTCCTAAAACCGGTATAGGCTGCGGTGGTAGTGCAGCTGCACGGGCCCAAAAAGCAAATAATCCACGCGCCCTCAAATATTTTGCCTCATATGCTTCAAAATCTAAATCCGGACCTACATAATCGAATTTTTGTGGAAACGCGTACATTTCATTTTGGTTTTAATAAAATCACACCACGTCTCCGACAATTTCTCTGCCTTTCAAGATTATCATTATCATTATCAATCATTATCAATCAACTTCTAATGGCTTCTAACGGATCTTAAGACGAATGCAAATCACATGACAATATATGGCGCCCCAATCAAATTATATTAACACTACCAGCAGGAAATTCAACAGACTATTAAAACTATCAACTCCCACGTTAAACTCCTTTATCCTTTGTTAGTTCCGCAACGACGATTATTCTGCAATGGCCAAGGTATTTCAAGGCTACTGAACAAAAAATATGCTATAGAAATTATTTCCGACGTACCTCTACTATAGGGTGATTCATCGTAATTTTTGACTTATAATGTAAAATAGAACACATAAATTTGAAAATAAACTTAAAATTTCTACTATAGTTTAAAGGAACAATTCATGGCATTTACTTTTTAGAAATGATATTATGTAAATATTGGCCACGACTACGTCTGAGATGGTCCATTCGGAAGGTTCAATTTTGTGCATAGCGATTGGTATGTCGTGGATTATACGAGTAATGCTACCTTCCAGAGCGTAATTCGTAGCTAGCTTATTCCTGAAGTCCTAAGATTTTACATATCCCCAAAGAAAATAGTCAAAGGGTGTGACATCGCACGATTTAGAGGGCCAATTTATCGTAGAAAAAAGTGATGTATTGGTAGCTCTTTGTACTCTTCGGGCCCAAATATAGCAATTTTGCTTATTAACGTGTTGACTTTATCACTGAATAAAATTTCACTATAAAACACAAGAATATCATTGAGTTTTCCAGAGCCAATTCACTGAAAATATCACGCAAATTCAAGTCGCCTGGCTTTAATTCTAGCACAAGTTGAATTTAGTGCGGTAAAATACGCCAAATAATCGTATACGCCCAGCCAAGCTGCTGAAAATGACGGTTCATGCGTGACCTGTCAAATAAAGCCTTTTGAAAATCAAACCTTACGATGAATCATTCTATAACTGCCTTTAGATATAGTAGAAAGCTACAAATATCTAGGACTCATAATTGACGGTAATTTCCTATGGCATTCGCATATTGATGAGCGTATGGGTGACCGTGGTGTGGTGATATATGCATAGACTCCTCAAGCAGAGGGTCGCGGATTCGAATTCCGTGCAAACAATACAGAAATAAAGACAAAAGACGAACAGGGTTTATCAACTTGCTTGGCACACCCGGATCCCGGAAACATAAAGGAAACGATGATGAACCGAAGAACAGCAGATGGCTTTGTCTAGGTCAAATGCGAAAAAGCTTCTTTTTTTTATAATACCGCGCGTGCACCAAGGGGATATGAATACCCTTTTACTGGCTTTTTCTCCAGGGCGCGGGCGGGTGGTGTAGTAGTTTGAAACTCAGGTGTATTAGGTTTCGATATTTTTCCCAGAAGTGGTTATCAAACTGGACGGGACGAGCTAGTACATCCTCAACCAGTGGGTCTTAAGTACGTGCTAGTTGTTAGTTTGTTACATTTAGCCCAGCCAGCAACCACTCCAACATCAGTGTTATGCCTTCATGTCAGAGTTGACGCCGAAGGTATTTTCATATAACTACATACAAATTCTATGAAAACACTTTTTCACAGAATTGAATCGAATGAGATTGGAACCCACGACCTTCTGCTTGAGGAGTCTATGCATATACGACTACACCACGGCCACCCCTACAGTTGTTAGCTACTACATTACCCAAATAAAAGCCGTTCTGATTTTCGCGCCAAGCTAGAATTCTTAGACTATACAATACGAGATATGGAAGGAAAAGTTCTGGTCAACCATTTCAATGAAGAAGCCGTCCCCGCCATCATCGAAGAAAAAAGGTGGCATTCTAGAAATACCTAGGCCACTGAAGTAAAAGTAGAAAGAAATGTGAAACTCATCCTGCGAGCTTGTTTTGGGTCAATGCCCCTTGCTGGAAATCCTAACAGAAATAGAAAGACAGTATATTAGTGGACCATTGTTCTAAAGAGAAGGTGCATAAAATCAATAGGGGAAGACGAATGCACTCCGAGACCACTGAAGACACATTAGACTCATACAAAAGCGCCAAAATCGAGCTCAAGGCGAGCAAAAAGCAAAAGTGGAAAGATCTCAGACGAGAGCTTAACAGTGACCCTTAGAGTCTTGGCTACGCGGTAATAGTGCAAATACTAGGAACAGCAGTACGAAGGCCTTGAAAAAATTAAAAAAAAATTGTGAACACACTTTACCGGACCCACCCTGTGAGGCACCCCAGATATCTCTTCCGTACATCAAGAACACGTACCGATATTTAGCGGACAGATCTCTTCAAAACCATAAAACCTCCGAACCTGATGATATACCTCCGGATCTGCTCAAAAAGATTACTCGAATCCATCCACAGATATTGCTGAGTATGTATAATTGCTGTAGGAAGGGAAATTCTACAAAAGATGAAAAACACAACGTTTGGCCCTCATCAAATAAGGAAAGGAAAAGCCAGATTCTCCGTCAGCATACAGACCATTATGTATGCTTGACACAACAGGGACAAGACAACCTGATGGACAGCGCGGATTCAAAAAATGCCATTCTAAGATGGGAGAAGTGGAAGAGGGAAACCACCACTCGGATAAACTGGCATTTCTGATAAATATAGATGTAAGAAACACCTTTTTCTCGGCAAGATGGAAGGACATGCTATACGCTCTGCAGACAAAATTCGTGATACCACATATCTTTTAAGGATTGTGAAGGACTAACCCAAAAATCGAGATTTAATTACTTATACGACCAAAAGCCGTTTTCTAATAACGACAACTTTTTTTTAAATAAAAGGCAAACCATTTGAGATATTTCACTTGAAGTACAATCAAAACATTTACGAATGGAACTCGACTTCGTTCATATGGCCACCGCGGGCACGTTTGCAGCGGTCGATTCGTTGGACCCAATTTTCAACGACTCGGCCACACATTTTGGCCGCTATTTCGCGTTCAATGTTTACTCTGAGCTCTTCCAACGTCGTCGGCGTGTTGGCATAAACCAATGACTTAACGTAGCCCCACAGAAAATAGTCAAGCGGCGTTAAATCGCACGAAAGAGGCGGCCAACCGACTGGTCCATGTCTTGAGATAGCATGCTCAACATACTTGCTCTTCAATAAATCGATTGTAGCGTGTGCTGTGTCGCTTGTCGCACCATCCTGTTGAAAGCACATATCGTCCAAGTCCATATCTTCCAATTCGGGCCAAACATAATCGGTGATCATAGCGCGATAACGCTGATCATTCACAGTAACGTGACGATCGTTATCGTCGACGAAAAAATATGGCTCAATAACGCCGCCGGCATGCAAACTGAACTAAACAGTTATTTTTTGTGGATGAAGTGGTGATTCATGAAGCACATGTGGGTTTTCACCCGACCAATAACGCATATTTTGCTTATTGACGAACCTATTGAGCCAAAAATTAGCTTCGTCACTGAAGATGATTTTTCGATGAAATTCACCAGCTTGGCTCATCTTCTCCAGAACCCAATCGGAGAACGTACGTCGCTTTAAATAGTCCATCGGCTTCAATTCTTGAGTCAGCTTGATCTTGTATGGGTGTAAACCAAGATCCTTACGCAAAATACGCCATAATGTGTTCTGAACGATGCCTAATTCTTGAGAACACAGTGGAATTGACCGATTTATATCATTTGCTACGGACGTCTGAACGGCAGCGATATATTCGACACTTCGACCAACCCGTTGTAGACTCAAATTTTTGCACTAAACTTGTTATTGCCTGTCTACTAGGGCTAGAATTACGACCGAAAATTAGAGTTAACGCTCTTAAAGTTGCAGTCACCGACTGAATATCTGTAGAAAATTTTTATAATTTGCGGACGTTGCTCGTTAGTGTACCTTGCCATGATAAAAATGTTGAGATTACTGAATAAAATGACAGTGACATATTGATGATTAGTAAAAGAGTGCGTTAACAAATTAAATTCAAAGTTGTCAAGTCCCTATTGGAAAACCCTCTATTTACCTTACGAGATACGTAGATGACATTGCAGGAGTTCTCACTGCAAGAAACACCGAAGATGCGCAATTAAAAAAGTTAACGCCTAAATGAACTCCAACTACCTCAGCTTCGCTACAGAAAAAACGGAAATAGTTCTTCTGAAAAGGAAGCAAATCAAGACGAATGTTGAATTCCGGGTAAGACCAGAAGCAATTGTAAACAAGACAGCAATTAATATCTAGGAGAACGCTTAGATTCGGAATTCACTTTCTCGGAGCAGATCAATGCCGCCTACGAAAGAACAGCAAGGGTAACCTTATCATGAATGGGACGCTATCTGGTATTCCTCTCCCCCCCAAAATCTGCACGAAAGTCCACCGAGTCCGTAAGACAATGTAACCAAGTTTTCGAAAAGGTTCCCTCTTCAGTTGTCAAAAATGCCAAACAAATTATTCAAAAGTTTTGACTTCAGAAAACTAGATCTTGACTTAATTCCCCATTCTCAAACCAAGTGCGTAGGAAAGGAACACGCTGTGTCACTTTGACTTATTTCTGTGATTAATTTTGGAGAAAGAAGGGGTCGTTTGAACCCAAAACAATTCATTCAATGTTCGCTCAAGCCAAAGTAAATTCCCAAGTATCTGGAAAGTGACACTTGGACGTATGAAAGAGCGGTCTAGCCGAGTTTCAAGACATGTAACACATGAATGTATGTGTGGGTGGCCGATGGTCTGTGTGGACATACCATAATTTAAATCAGGGCGTCACTTCTTGGCTTCAAGGAGGTTTATCAAAAAAAAAAAAATTTTAAAGTCAAGGTGATAAAAACAAACAAAAAGGTATAAAGTGGGTAATCAAAAGATACGATTTTTAGACAAGCTGAAAAGAAGGGGGAAACGGGACAGGACGGGTGAAAAAGAGGGAGAGCCAGAAAAACACTCTTAAGCGGTTTCTATTCCATAAGATTTAATTGCCATTCATTTAACTTTGATGAGTAAATTTTTCTTAATAACGCTCAATTCATTCTGCCATACACGATTCCGATCAATAAATCGCTGGTTATAACGTGTTTTTAATTTTTTTTAAGGTTTCACAAATCCTTTTCAAAAAAATTTCTGGGCGCTTACTGTCTTCTTTTTTCAAATATTTACTACTATTACCATCACCTTCATGGTTCGGACTTGTCATTTTTCTTAAAAAAAAGATTGTTTTTTGTTGTTGTTATTTTCATTGAGATGTTGTTTTAACCCACAGAAAAATAAAAAAATATATTTTACAACAGACTTATCAGGCACGTTATCGCATAGTAAAAGCACAAATACGGCAAAGTATACTATTACACCACATACTTCTTAACCAGCCACGGTTACTTTAGCTACTATATCCACAAAATGAGAAAGGCAAAGAACGCAACGTTCCAATACGGCGACTCCTTAGTAGATAACACGCACCATACTTTTTTCATTTGCAATAGGTGTACATAACAGAAAAACAGACCAGAAGCAGACATAGGCAGCTTTTCTTCTTTAAATTATCGAACAGATAATCTCCAGCAACTTGTATCCTCATTTGTTAAAACGGTGCTCAGAACCAAAAAGAGGGAGGATCAAGCAACTGCTCCACAAGATAATGTAAACAGATGAAAGCCTAACCGGCAAGAAGGAATTAATCCACAAAATAGAATAACACGTGAAAAAGCCAGTCCCCATGAGGGGAAATAAAAATCCACCACTCTGAAGTAATGCTAAAGCGGTTCCCAGAGAGGATGATGTCGAGTCGCACGGTACTTGAAGTAGAGCGGTACTGCTTCTCGTCGTTATTAGTTTTTCCACAAAAAAAATATTATTCCTATTATTATTATTATATTTATTTACTGAAAAATCAATCGTTTCTCCATATTCGGTTGTTATGAAGGGAGTAGTCTAGTCAACGAATTTGAAAAAAATCTAAGTGGTTTTTTCATATTTCCATTCAAGAATATACCCATAAAAGGATTTCTAAAATTTCAATTATTTAATTAGTTACAGCCATTTTTGTGACGCTTTTGTTACAGCCATTGTGATTTGTCTCAAAACGTTAAATGCGTTTTTTTCGAAACTACTCTTTATGAGTTGGCGTGCACGATATCTCAAGTTCTAATGAACCGATTTATTTAAAATTTGGTGTGAATGTTTTTTGAACATTCCTCTATCGCCCCAAGCATCTTGCAAGTGGAAGTCTTCTCGTTAGTTTTAAACAATTTGTTGTTTTTTCTTATCTGATTTGACAACTTGTATTATCGCTGCTTTGTATTATTATTAAAAATGCGTTTGAATTGTTGGGTTCGTATTTTAAATGCAAGTTGTGTCTTTCGAAAATTCTTCGATTCCGCTTATATACTTTCTTAGTCTTTCTATACCACTTCTTAATTTCCTAATTAAGGATGATGCGGATGATGATTTCAGGTGAGTTTTGTTGTATTAAGTAGTTATAATTATTTATATAACACACATATATAATACAGTATATATGTATGTGTGTGTGAAGGTGTTGCTTAGCTACGTATTTTGCCGATGCAGATTTAATTGGGTCAAATTCTATTTAGTTTGTTTTCCTTTTTTTGATTTCCTACAATCGTGTTTGCTATGTTGAGTAAGTGATGTGAATCAATTAATTCAAAGATTTCTGCTAAATTTTATGAACTCTTGTTCATAAGTTCGTCAGTAAGAACAAAAGGAATGACAAGCCCTATTTCATTAAAGAAAGCTGCAGAAAGTAAACTAAACTAAACAGAAGGTTAGAAAAAGCCCCAAGAACTGAACTAAACAGAAGGTAAAAAAAAAAGTATTGAACTGAAATTTGAAAATAACTGAAAATTACTAGAAATTTAATATTGTTTGCCCTTCATTATTAATTGTATATTGTTATAGAAAATTGGTAAATGAAAATAATTCATTAAAAAATTGAATTTAAAAGGCCATTTCGGTTCTTTTCTGTTCATTAAAAATTCTGAAGCCATTGCCCCTGAGAGGAACATTTTACAAATTTCTTTTACATTCAAGCCTTAAAACCACAAGGTCCAACTCTGAGAAACCCCTTCTTCCTGCCAACACTGTCCCCAGATCACCACCGAGAAATTCCAACTTTCAGCAAAGCACCAGAAGAGTTCAACTGCAAAATTTGTGCTGCACCTGATTCGGCCGAAAGTATATTGCGATGTTAGGTTTCACTTCGTTGTGTTGAAGTTATAGCTCGTAAGGTTTGGTTATGTTAGACAAGTGTGCATAGAGAGCCCAGTACATCGAAGCAGTTATCAGCTTTTCGAACAAAAAAAAGAACACCAACACTGCGCGAAGTTCATTGTCTCCTAGAGCGACAACTGCTTACCGGATCCAAGTTCAACTGCAAAATTGGAAAAAGGAAGACAGCTTTCAAAGAAACAAGAACAGGAGTATCGTGAGCGTAGAAAAAAGCGTGACCAGGTCTTCCTAAATAAAAAATACTCTCTCCTCAGTATGATGGAAGATGAAACGTGATCGGAGTCTGAAGACGAAAACACACGTCAATCTCAGATAAGGTCACATAAGTGGGTTGCTAACATAGTTGCGCATAGCTCCACAGGCAAAGCAGACTTACCAAAACCCGGATTTAAAACAACTAACAATAACACTATTGTTAACACAACATGGCTCGGAGAAAACATGTGTTGCCAGTATTCCTATATGATAACGACGTGCAAATAGAGATTCTTGCCTTCTTCGACGCTGATAGACTAGGAAGAAGCAAGGCAATTGAATGTGCAGGGTACAGCATCTCCCTTACGTTTGAAGTGGGCAGCCGATACACATCGATTCGAGCAAGAACCCAAAGTCATGAATCTAAAGATTTCTCAAAGCAGTGCGCACCCTTAAGAATTTATAGCTACCACCACAGAACATAGATTACGAAGAGCTAGAAAAAGGAAAAAGGCACCTACAAGGCTTTTCGATACAATCGTTTGCCAAACAGAGTCCTCGGTTACTTATCGGAATTAATAAGTGGAAGTTGGGACTACCCTTAAATTATAAAGAGGAAAAATTCAAAGTTCTTGTTAGTACAAAAACTAGTTTTGGTTGGACTATTCGCGGAAAGTGGGACTAGAAAATATGTCCGAATCCACAAGTCAGGACTACACTTGCGCTTGCGAATGCATACCTTGCGATGATGTAAACCCAGAAGGACATGTTAAACAATTTCTGTACAACGAAAACTTAGGGGTATCGGCAAGTGAACAACTTCAACTATCGGCCAATGATGAGCGCGCTCTTAAATTATTGCAGGATCTAACTCACCATAAGGACGGACGTTTTGAAACTGGGCTTCTTTGGAAATATTAGGATATAGAGTTGCCCGATAGCCTTCCAATGCCAGTCAAACGTCACTTAAACCTTCAAAGGCTCATGGAACGCGACCCTGTAATGGCCGAAGCCCTCCGAAAGAAAATCCAACATTACATCTTGCAAGGATATGCCCGTAAATTGAGACACCAAAGGGCTAAGAAAAGAAAACATCGCTCGTGGTATCATCCCATTTTCTCAGTGCAAAATCCAAACAAACCTGGGAAAATTAAAATCATATCAGATGCCGCAGCTAAGGTTCATGGCGTATCATTAAACTCAGTTCTGCCTTAGGGAGATCAGCTAACTTCGCTGGTCTCAGTGCGCTACAAATTTAGGGAAAAGCAAATAGCTCTTTGCGGATACAAAGCGGAGATGTTTCATCACGTTGGTATACGGGAAGAGGACAAACGTTACAAAAGTTGTTTTTGAAGAATGGACGGAAACCAAGAACCTGAAGTCTATGTTATGAAGGTAATGACTTTTGGTGCAACCTGCTCTCCCTTGTGTTTAGTATGTCAAGAACATAAATTCAGAAGCCTATAGGAAGACTCATTCAAAAGCGGTTCGAGTGATCCTACGTCGACGACTTACTAGTGAGTGTCAATACAAGCGAAGAAGCTATAGAATTGGCTAAAGATATCCGCCCAATTCATAGCAAAGTAGGTTTCCAGATTCGAAACCGGGTGTCAAATTCCGGAGTTGCTCTCAAGACTCTGCATTCAGTTCCAACAGAAAAGATGAACTTGAACATTGAGTTAGAACTAAGTACGGAGAAGGTGTTGGGTATGTGGTGGTGTACATCAACGGATTCCTTTCTTTTTAAGTTACCAATAAAACCTAAAGCGGTAGAGTCACTTTCTGAGGCGCACCGTACAACCAAGTATGAACTGCTTAGCGTTCAGTTGGATTCGTAACTTTTGTTACATTACCAGTTTGGAGAATTCAAACTGGAACTCGGCTCTACATTTTTGTTGACGCCAGCGAGAACGGCCATGCAGCTGTAGCTTACGCATGATTTTACAACAATTAAGCTGAGGTTGCCTTAATAGGTGTCAAAACATGGGTCGCCCTCCTCAAGAGTATGTCTATTCCCAGATTACAACTACAGCCAGCAACACTCGGAGCCCGTTTAATGAAATCTGTAGACATAGACATATACTATGTCAAAGACGATAACAGGGTCTGATTCAAAAAATGTGCTCTTTTGGCTGCGCTCGGATCATCGAAGTTATAAGCAGTTCGTGGCGTTCCACGTTAGCGAGATCCTGGGACTTACAGAAATTTCCGAATGGAGACGTCGCCGATGACGCCACTAAATGGAAGAGCAATGACATGTTTAGCGTATCGAGTCGTTGATCAAGGGCCCCGCACTTTTACATATGTCCTCAAAGGATTTGCCTGCTGAAAATCAGGTATGAGAGGAAATAAACGAAGAATTAAAAATACAATACATAGGCATCCATCTCAACATCCGAGAAAGTGTTTCAACGTTTATAACGTTTCTCCAACTGGGCATGTTTGGTTCGAATCGGTGCATTTGTTTTTCGGTTCATTTAGAAATTACGGGTCAAAGCAAAACAACAGACGATCACTTTGAATTCTCCAAGACCGAAAAAGCTCGACGTGTCTAGGGCAACTAAACATCTACAGCAGATAGAACTTCAGGCAGCAGAAAACGCTCTTTTCAAAGAAGCGCAGTTATGTTCCTACTAAAAAGAAATTCATTGTTTATCACAAAATACACCGGTGAGTAAAACAAGCACTATTTATAAACTTTGTCTATATATATTGATAGAGATAAGCTGGTTGGAGCAAGAGGAAGAGCCGAACTATCATGCGAGCGATAGTTTCAAGCACCCAATCATTCTTCCCCGGAATCATGAAACAACCCGCTAATTAATAATAGATTACCATAGACGATACAAACATCAAAATCACGAAACAACTTTAAATGAACAGAAATTTCATATCATAAAGGTGAGGGCTGTCCTGAATTCTATCCGACGATCCTGCCAACCCTGCAATAATGCTAAAGCACAGCCTCGACCACCAATAATGGGTCAATTACCGCAAGCCCGATTAGCTTCCTTTTTTATTTCTAGGTGTTGATTGTTTTGGGCCATTAACCATATCGAATCTACGAAGAACCGAAAAGCGTTGAGTCATTTTGCTGACATGCCTCACTTCATGAGCAGTTCATTTCGAGGTCGCACAATCTTTATCTACGGATTCGTGTATTTAGCTAATTTAAGTACATAGTGACAATGGAACTAACTTCTATGGAGCTGAGCCGGAACTGAAGGAAGCGTTGATAAGGATGCTCTTATGCAAACCTTCACCGCGACTTTCACTGAATGGATATTTATTCCATTTTGATCCCCACATATGGGAAGAAGTTGGTAGAGACTTGTCCGGTCCATCAAGACAACGCTGAGTCATATTATGAAATGTCGCAACCCTTCGAATGAAACGCTATGCAGCATGTTAGCTGTAGTGGAGAATATAGTAAATTCACGACCTTAAACACATTTAGTTCTAAGTGATCAAACCGGTGATGCCTTAACGTCAGACCATTTTTTGCTTGGTTCCTAAAGAGGTATGAAACCAATGGCTTTGCTTAACAGCGATCCAACAGTAATTAGAAAAAAATGGCAACTTAGTCAAAAGTATGACTCGGCGTTGTAAATGGTTTGAACTTGCTAAGCCAATTAAGATTGAAGACATCGTTCTAATTGTGGAACCCAACAGCCCCAGAAATTGCTGGCCTAAAGTACGTATCGTACATCAATTTTGACAATATCTGGATTGTATGAACGCTCTGTCGTAAAACTAGCCATTCTTGATGTAAGTGCTTAGGAAAATTAAGAAAAGCCCACTAGTTCCAGTGGTTTTACGAGGGGGATTATTGGCAGCACTCACAGTCAGTTTTCAATAAGGCAACCAAATGGAATATCAAGCCCTCTCCTATCAAAGAAAGCCGCAAGAAGAGAACTAAACTAAGCCGAACGTTAGAAAAAGCCACAATAACTGAACTAAACTAAGCAGAACGTTAGAAAAAGCCTCAAGAACTAAACTAAACAGAACGTTAAAACAAAAAAGTACTAAACTGAAATTTGAAAATAACCAAAAGTAACTATAAATTTATTATTGTTTGCCCTTAGTTAATAATTGGGAATTGTTACATTGTGTTTGTTACTAGCAGCAAAGGAAACTCATTGGGGTCGTATCTTCTTGGAATTTTAGAGATCCAAAGGAATTGGACAGTTGTCACAACTAATTTTGTGGACCAACGAAATACACCAGTATTTAATATTGAGCAACAGTTGATGAACAGCTACAGCTGCTTGAAGTCGAAGTAAAATCAAATAGGTAAATTGGCAATAGTCAAAGTGAAATGTATTTCATTTTGAATATGAAAGATTTATAGTATTA
Organism: Volucella inanis; assembly: GCA_907269105.1. NCBI lineage: Eukaryota > Metazoa > Arthropoda > Insecta > Diptera > Syrphidae > Volucella > Volucella inanis. The sequence goes on from OU026158.1 coordinate 10,154,600, forward strand.
TATATATTTGAATATATCACTTTTTTTGTTTTTTATTTATTTATTTATTTATTTTGTGGCTTATAAATATATGGACTAAGTATCCAACGTTGTCCTTTTTCAACCACTTTGGGCGATTTTGAAGACGACTCCATTCCTTCAAAAACGATTGTAGTGATACTAGTAATTGTTTCCATCGGTCGATGTATCCAATTTATTCCCCTGCTAGGTCTGCTTCTGGTACAACTTTGCATGAAGTCCCGATCAAAAAGTCTCGATCTAAGACATGCTTCTTTTGAGAAAGAAGCGTACCGAGCTCCTCAAAGGTTAATGATTCTTTTCAGGCAACTCGTTTCAAATAAAATTTGATCGATCGTGCTGTGAATCGTCGGAATGCTGCAAGGAACGCCTGGGAAATCCTGTCTGTTACAGCTTCAAGGTGAATAGCTTTTGTTGCTAAGCAAATGAATATTGCAAAATATCCCTTCAGCGTCTTCGATCATCTTCCCTTCCAGGCTTTTATTTCCATGGGTCCAGCAAAGTCAATACCTGTATGTGTTAATGATCTCGATATGGTTTTTCTTGGTGTTGAAATTTCCCGTTAGCTATTGCATCGGTTTGGGTTTTTTGCGAAGGCATAAGATGCATTGGTAGATGTGTTTTTCACCATTCTCTTTGCGTTAAAAATCCAAAATTGATTTCGCAAGTAAGCGGCCATTTGTTGTAGGCCACCATGAAGTGTTTGTTCATGCGCATTGTCGACTACAAATCTTGTTAAGTGGTGGCGTGTTTTTAAAATTATGGGGTGTCTTTTATCATAAGTCAGAGCAGAATTCTTTAATCTGCCTCCTATTCTTATGATTTGTTCTCCATCAATAAAAAGGTTGAGAGCTTTGTACACCTTGATTGAATAATTTTTACGCAACTCGTCGAAGATACCAGAAAACATTTTTTGTTTTCTATGTGTTGATGGAGAATCTTTTCACAAAAGCCAAAATTTGTATAGAGATTATGAGTTTCGAGTGAGTTTGGATTATTTTTAAGATGTCGTTTTTATCATTTACAGGGAAAAGTTTTCATTTTTCCTTTCATTTCTTCTGTGTCGAGTTGTATGGGCTCTGCTGGAATGGAAAATTTCCATCGTTCCTGTAGAAAGGCTGCTCCCATCCAACAGAGTGCATTATTTTGAAGTATTCAGGGCAATACCCCACGCGATACCAGATCCGCTAGATTGAATTTGGTGGTGATGTGTAGCCAAATACTGACATTCGTCAGTCTCTGTATTTCAGCTACACGGTTTGAGATGAAGGTCTTACATGTTTTGCATTAGTAGTATTGATAGAGTGTAGTTCAGAAGCTTTGCTAGGACTACTGCACCACAAAGCTCCAATCTTGGCAGTGAAACTATATCGAGTGGCGCTACTCTAGTTGTGGATATAAGTAAATGCGTATGGGTGACGTTTTTGTAGTCCAAACCTCGGAGATAGACCACAACTCCATATGCCTTGATGCATACGGATGGATGCATCACTGAATCCGTGGAGTTCCAACTTCTCGTTCTGTGCTTGCGTGTTTACCCACCTGGGAATATGGATGTTGTCAATCATGGCCAATTCTTGTTTAAGGGGCAACCAATCATCCCATGATAGACCATGTAGCCACAATTGCTGTATGATAATTTTCGTATTAACAATGCAAGGCGAAATCCATCCTAGGGGGTCAAAGACACGCGCGATCGTTGATAGCATTGAAACCAATTCATCGACCGCGGGATTCTGAAATGAAAACGTATCCGAACTAGAGTGCCCAACGTTTTCGTGATACAATGGTATCCCGATCTTCCTTCGGTATTAAATTCAGGAACTGTTAATTGTTGCATATCCATTTCCTCAGTTGAAAGCCAGCTGAAAGAAGTAGGTTCAAAAACTGGTTTATTTGTTCAAATTGTTTTTAGCTGTTTGGATGGAATCTGTGTCAGATACGAGATCATCAATGTACATATCTTTCTGTATCATATGAGCTGCCAGTGGACATGTGTGCTTTTCGTCATCAGCGTACGATTCGCCAAATATGGAGCAAGAGATGTGCCAAACATTAAGACCTTTACCTTGAAAATTTTGATTTGGGTTTTTGGATCCTCTCGCCAATATAGGAGTTGGTAGTATGTATCATTTGGATGAATCTGGATCTCGCGATACATCTTCTCGATGTCTACTGTATAGATGATTTTGTTAATTCTCCATCTTAAAACAATTGATATTAAATCTGTCTGTGTTTTAGGTACCGTCATCAGATGATCATTTAAAGAATTGCCATCCGCAGTCTTGAACGCAGTGTTAAAGACTACTTGCAGCTTAATGGTTGTGCTCGATTCCTGCTCGATTTAGGTCTAGGGTTCTGGGTCATGTTCACTTAAATTTGGTTGAGATCTAAATATTCCCATATTTATTTATTGTAATCCTTGAAAAGTTTGGGCTTGTAAGCAGTCTTTTTTCCTGTCTATAGAGCATGTTTAGACTCTTTTTTTTGGGTTGTAATGAGTGCTGGACGCTGACTTCCTTAAAAAGGGAGTGCAACTTCAAAACGTCCCAAAATTTCCTTGGTTGTGTGTCTATGTCGGAAAATTGGGTAAAAACGTGAATAAGGTGGTATTTTGAGGGGAACTTTGCCTAGTACTACCCGCCCAAACTAGGGTTTTTTTGGCGGTTGGTGCAATTGATTCTGCTCCTCTAAGAATGTCAGGTTAAACCACCTCATAAAATATTTCATTTCCCAAGAGTAAGTCGATACTGGAACAAAGTTTTGACATTAACCGTGTTTAACTTGTCCTAAAACTTGGACATCGAATAACGATCTATGTTTTTCCAACATTAAAACATTTAGACCTGAAACTATTTATTACGAAAAAAAATGTTTTTATTTACTTTTTTTATCATATTATATCATATCCGAGAACTAGAAAAGAATATTTAAAAAAATATGAACTTCATAGGGGGGTTGAAAGGGTCTGTTTCATATGTGATACAGTAGGTTTATTCACAAGCATACAAGACAAAATGAAGCATAGTGAAAATCGATAAAAGGATAGTTTAATCCTTTATAAATGATCACCACACGAACCAAAAAAAAGCGGAGAAAAATGAAACACGTCATATTCACTTGGTTATAATTTTTAATGTGTGGTTTATCCCCAAAAGGTATGCAATATACTGGGTCTTAATTACAATCATTTATTCTGTTAATTTTCTGCATATCATTATTATTGGTAATGCAGTGGATTACTAATGTTTTACATTTACCCCTTTTATATATACTATATTTTACATCATATATTTTATTACATACGTACAGTGTCTCTGCCTTCATGTTGGTGCTTTCCTTGTCGATCACCCACAGCCATCTTCTTCTTCGGTTGTTTTGATCATCTTCGTTCGTTATTGATATTTATTGTGTTGATTGCCGAACCGGTATTATGTGTAGTGAAAGTCTTGTGTTGTGCTTCGAATAAAAAAAATAAAAATAATAAAGGGTTTTACTCAAACTGTGAAGTTCCTAGTATGGCCATATTGAAAATTGCAAGTATGATGTGTTGACCAGGTAATTTAAAGTAAATTGACAAATATTTGAGTATGCCTTATGGGGTCAATAGCCATTGTTGTTGTAACTGTGCATCGTATTTCTCAATGAAAGTTGCTCATCCTTCTTCTCCCTTCTTTCGTGCTCGTAGTACGTGTAGGAAATTTGTAAACGATTTAGATTCTCGTGAAGTGTCGTGTTGGTTCTTGAACATATCTTTTTTTTTCTTTTTTGTGAGAAATAGTATGGAAAATAAAAATTAAACGACGGCGCGTTTGTATTTATGGTATTTCGATTCACGGCGAAATTGTGTGTGAGTGAAATGGTTACGTATGTGTTTGCTTGAGTGTAATTGGGTGTATATTTTTGTGGATGTGTTGTACCAAAACAATAAATTTTAGAATTTTTTGTGTGCTTTGAATGTGGGTCATGAATCATGATAGTTTTATCGCATAAGGACATGCTCTATCTGTTGAGTGGGAGTCTATGCACTGAGACTGAGTGCAAGTCTTTTTAAAAGGATTTGTTATTATTTGATTCGATTTTGTGATTGATTTGTTTGCGAGATTGTGTGGATTGCGTTATTAATTTGTTATTGTTGTAACTATATCAATCATTGTAAAGCATATAATAAGTGTTTTGTTATGTGCATTAATTATATTCGGGACAAAAACTGTGTGTTTTACTTGCCGTCGGTATTCTGAGTTTTGTGGTTTGCCTTCAGCATTTTCAAGGTTTTGTATAAATATATTTTATGAACATTTATTATTGATTATTTGGATTGTGTATGTTTTGTAAGAGCTGATAAACGATTAAATTAATTCGTCGTCTTTATATGTGCTGTTGGTCAGAAGTAAACAAATGTTTGTGATCGGTCGTTTTATTTCTCCATTAATCCTCTTCTTGCTGTGAATCGTCGTAGGGCTGCGATGAACGCGTTTGTAGTAAGGTCGCTCACAAATTCGATGTGTATGGCCTTTGTAGCCAAACATACAAAAATGGCAAAGTACGCCTTGAAGGTTTTGGCCCCCATGACTTTACTTCGATCGGACCTGCGTAGTCGACCCCGGAATGTGTAAAAGTTTGCATAAGTCAATTAAATTAATGCATCAGATTTGTTGTTTTATGTTTATTCTCATTTGAAATCGATAAAAATTTGCATTTTGAAAAACAAAATGAATTCTTACGGTTTTTATGACATCTTGAAAATAAAGTACAATTCACGATCAACACAACTAGGAATGTACACTTCCGCGGTCAATAGTAATATTAAAACTGTTTTTTTCGTGTTGCTTGCCCTTTAAACATTACATCTATATTACATCTTTTCGGGAGTATTTAAATATTATTTTTATTTGTGGTGTATCGTATGTGATACGGTAGGTCTAAGTGGGTTGCTTGCGATCCGGGATCAAGCAAAGCTCGCAAGCTATTACAGTCGCCATCAGCAGATTTCACCTTGACGATAGCTGTTGCCAATAAAATTTGTGTTTGGTGTGGTCGTTTGTATGGAAGCAGTTTGTCGGTGACTGTTGTTCATCGTAGGGATGAAAAGATGGGTTGATACTGGTATTTATTCTGTGTGTTTTAGTTTTGTGGCATAAATATTTTATTTCTATCTGGGTAGATGTGAGTGGGTGGGTGCAATGATACTTGAGCAAGTGGGAAGTGGTTAGTGTTATGTGTTCGATTTGAGTTTGACTGATTACTCAGTGTTGTAATGGGGTGGTATCTTATTAGAAGGGAAGGCTGATTGTGAGTGTAACTTATGTAGATTTGAATTATTTTTGTATCAAGAAGCATGGAATTGTGTCACGCTGGAATTGTGAACACGCTGCCTGTTTCTTACAACCATATTTGAAAATTTGTTACAGGCTCTTAATGATTGAATACCTTCATGGCACACTTTGCAACCGAAATTTGTTTTGTTTGGTGCTGATCCGATTCCGAAAATTCTTTGAAGGTAGGAATTTCCTTTTTTGTCCCGAAAGAGAACTCCCACGATGACTGAATCGACTTCGGAAGTTTCTTTAACAGCAAAAAAATTATAATTACAACCCAATGCTGCACTGGGTAATTGAACATTGAAATGATCACGTAATTTACCCGCACTTCCTTTACAGGATCATTTTAAATAATGTAATTTCTCTACTTTGTATAAGCTGTTGCTATGTACGAGTGAAATGAATTGTTCGTGGAATGAACGTCAGTTCTCATATTCATCAGTAAATGAAGACGGATGGATTTTCGGAAGGTGAACCCCATGAAACCCTTGTAGACTGTGACGGATGTGAACACGCTTTAGGCTTGGTTTGAGAGAATGTTTCCAGTTTCTACAGCTCATCTAAAAGCTGTGACTTGTATAGTAAATAGACTTCTTTTGCTTCATCATATGTACAATTTATGTACGGTTATCCTACCGCTGTGTGCCGCGCATACTCACTGCTGACCAAAAACACGAACGCGAGAGCACTTCGAAAGAGTGTTTGGACTTGCTAATGCGGAATCGGGCTGACTTTTGGCATCGATTGGTAACTGTTGAACACCAGAGAACAGAATGACTGCCCGGCAATGGACTGAAGCCGGCACGAATGCTCCGAAGCGGCCGAAGGAGGCTCGATGTGTTGAAAAGGTTATGGCCTCGGTTTTCTGCGATTGTCATAGCATACCCTTCGTGGACTACCTCGAAAAAGGAAAAACCATCAACAGCGAGTATTACTGTGCATTATTAGAGTGATTGAAGGCCGAAACCGCTTCACACAAAGCGAAAAAAAATTTTGTTTTTGCAAGACAATGCACCGGCGCACAAGAGCATAACAACCACGGCTAAAATCAATGACTTACGGCTCCAATTGCTATCGCATCCACCGTATTCGCCCGATTTGGCTCCCTCGGACTATTATCTCTTCCCAAACCTCAAAAGATATCTCATCAATAAAAAATTCAGCTCACGCGAGGAAATCATTGACGCCACGGAGGAGTATTTTGCAAACCTTCCTGAAAATTTCTTTTCGGACGGGATCAAGAAGTTGGAAAATCGCTGGAATAAGTGTATCAAGCTACAATAGAAGGGGACTATATTGAATAAAATAAAAAAAAAAATAAAAATTTAAAAAATTTTTTCATTTCATTCCCAAGGAGGGTACTTTTCACCCCACCTAGTAAATTTTCTCATATACTTTTACAGTGTTCGATAAATTAAATTCTAAGAGATCGAAGCGTGCTAAAGTAGTTTTTCGTACGGCGAGTAGGGCTTACGGTCATTTTCAAAGTCTTTTGAGAATTGGTTGCAGGTTTTTAAAAATAATTATGATACACCTAATTATTATTATTATTATTTTTTTTTTTTGTCTTGTTTTAGAATATTAATTTATTTTAGAAAGTACTATTCTATATATATGTCTATGTGTTACTTATATAACGAGCAAGTTGTATTCACTTTGATGTTTATCTTCTTTGTACTTCTTTCCTTAACTTTCCTCCTTAAAAGCTCTGCTTTAGAATGCAGCTGTTGAATTCCACTTCTTGAATCTCTCTCTCCTTTTTATTTTTTGTTCCAGCAACTGGTACTTATTTATTGTTAAAATTAAGGGGCTCGGCACTCAATTAATTTTAATATTTTAAAATTTTTTATGAATTTAACACCTTAAATTAATTTCCGATTCTTTCCTTTTATGGCTTAGAAGGACCAAAATGTAAGCCGAGAATTTGGTTAAAGTTAAATTTTGCCTTTAGAAAAACTAAGCTGATAATCCGGTAAAAGTTTAATTTGTTTCAAGAAAAACTGTTCCAAACTGTGTTGCAAAGACTTATTGTCTAAAATACAGTATAAACTGGGTTGAAATGAAAACAACTGCCTTTTAAAATGGTATAAAAATAAGTTCTTTTTATTCGTGAATGTTTTGCTATTCATGCACAATTATCTGATGTTTTAGTTACAAATATTGCATGACATAGTTATTCACATTTTCTAATTTGTGTTTAATTCGACATTTTTATTACAAGGTTTTGTTTGTTTACATTCGAGTATTTCATAAATTCATTTTTTTCGACTTCAAATAATCTAAGAAATAATAATAATAATAATGTATGAAACTGCTGCAACAGAGTCTGTTCTTCATTATTGTTTATTTCTGAAGCTGTTCGCGTTGATTCTTTGATAATATTTTTTCTTATTTCTGGTATTAGGTTGTTTCCGAATTTGGTCTGCTGGTCGTTGTTTAGTAAGGTTGAATCCTGGATACTATTCAATGAATAGTGATCGAAGCTGAGTTCGGTAACCTGTGAGATCCTTTTCTTATATGGTTACAATGTAATATTATTATTATTATTACTATTATTATTCCTAATAATGTTATTTTTATTATTATTATTGTTATTAATATTATTGTTATTCCTTTCATTATTATCATTGTCATTTTAATATTCTTTTTTTATTATTAATTATATTCCTGCTATTATTCCTATTATTATTATTATTATTATTAGTATTATTTTTATTGGTATTGTTATTGTTACTCTATCATCATTAATATTAAGTCGTTTACAATTAATTCTAGGCTTTGTTATCGTATTTTATAATGTTTAACTATATAACTAGCGTGGCATACAGGCGATATTTAATACTAATGGCTAAACTTTTGTTTAGCAGTCACCCACTGCCCGTTTGCTTTATGTGTGGTTTTATGTGCGCACTGTGCTGGCCTTGGGACACCTCTGTTTTTATTTGAGAGATGTTCCGCCGCAATCAAATTCCTCACCTGACATTGTCCTTGAATTGGATCACACCTGAGTGTTAGAGTGATGCCAAATTCAATTAATGTTCCAACATATGGTATTACTACATTACTGTTTCATTAAAATTTATTTATATTTATATAACAAACTTGTTTCCCCAAGTTTTAATAAAATCTATGGGTTTTCTGCAAACTTGTCGATGATTTTTTTTATATAGTAAAACGTTATGCGTTTTATACTTTTGTTGGAAAAGTGACCTCAAAATCAAAAATTAGCTAGATATCTGAAGATTCGATTAAGATATCAAATTTGTACGCAGTTACAAAGGCCAGTATTTTTTCTAAAAAAAAAAGTCCTAGACTTAGTTTCTACCATTAGTATTAACAAAACAATTTTCCTTAACACGGGTCAGGGTATGCCAAAGTAAGCGTCTTATATCCTCGATAAATAGATAGACCCTTATCGTAAAACGATTTTCTCCTAAGTTTTTATCCAAGAAGTAAGTAAAGAAACAGTAAGTATATTGGTATTTCGTTGGTGTTAACTTATCAAAAATAACTGGTTTCCACTTATGCTACACCTCGTATGTCTCCCTACACTGCCAGATGAATGTCAAGCTCAACAGGGTCGTCTTTACCAGCTTATTATTCCGAGCTCATTCACTTGGCTGTGTAGGGTAGAATAGGGTAGGTAAGAGTGGCATTTGAAAAATACCAATTCACTTATGCTTATCGGCCCATTGCAAGCCATATGGATCTGTGATCTTCTTACTCATGGAACCAATTTGAGCTTATGATGAAGCGCAGAAGATTGTTAACGCCCATATTCCTTAGATCATATAAGTCATTGTTTAAGAAATCTCCTAAGTGTAGTTTTCTTCTCTGGGAGATAGCTGTACAAATACAGAAAACGTGGAGGATTGTCTCCCCTTCCTCCTCGTCCATGTAACTTCAACACAAATCGTGCATGCTTGCCTTTAGGGCAGTGTCCAGTGATGACACCTATGATAGCGCTGAGATGTTTCCTCTTAAGAAGAATCAGACTAATAGAGCGATTCAGATCCAGCTTTGGCCAGATCTGTTTAGTCACTTGACATGTTGGTTAAACTGTCCACCTGTTGGGGGTGGTCGTGGTGTAGTGGTATATGCATAGACTCCTCAAGCAGAGGGTCGCGGGTTTAAATCCCGTGCCAGGCAATTCTGTGAAAAAGTCTTTTCATAGAATTTGTATGTAGTTATATGAAAATCCCGTCGGCGTCAACTCTGACATGAAGGCATAACACTGATGTTGGAGTGGTTGCTGGCTGGGCTAAATGTAACGAACTAACAACTAGCACGTACTTAAGACCAACTGATTAAGGAGGATGTACTAACTCGTCTCGTCCAGTTTGACAACCACCTCTGGGAAAAATATCGAAACTTAATACACCTGAGTTTCAAATTACTACACCACCCGCCCGCGTCCTGGAGAAAAAGCCAGTAAAAGGGTATTCATATCCTCTTCGTGCGCGCGCGGCATTATAAAAATAAGAAAAAAAAACCTAACGTCTGTTCTTTTATTAGCATTTAGCTTTAATATTGGTTTTCATGTAGCGATTGATATACCTATGCTAACCATTTCCGATAGAATAGGTAGAGTGAATAGAAAAGTACATGGTGTTTCCAAATGCATACATCACATACGCCCCCTTTACAAAAGTAGTACGAGATAAAATATCATTTTTTAAATCCGAAACTTTCAGGCCTTTTTAATTCTGAGCATCCTTGTCAATTTTTACCAATTCGGTTAAATTTTTTATCTTATTTGGTGGCTTATAGTTTTTGAAATATATAGATCTCTTAACATCTATTCGTTTTTCTTCAATGTTTTCTTTAAATGAAACTTTACAATTACATTTTCTTATCTGTCTTATTTCTTTTAATGTGACTTTGATAACACAGGCTTTTTCCCACTGTTGACAATTTTTTACAGAATTGAAATTACGAATCATAACCACGTAATTTCAATCTATCGCCCGTGTTGTTCATTAGTTCTATTTTAAAGGGCTTTTGGTGTTAAAGATCAAATTTATTTTTCGCAAATACGTTAATATCAAAGATGCAGATAGTAACTTTCGTAGTACAATTATTAGGGTTTCTTTAATTAAATAAAAATTGCGTCAAAACCTCATCCACTTATATGTCGTCATTTTTCTAGCCTTAATTAAATTTTTTACTGTTTAAATAATGTTTTCTGCTCCCCCATTAGTCGCTGGGTACCCTGACCCTGTAAGGCACTGAGAGATGCCGTACGACTTAAAAAAATATGCACTATGCTTGGAAACAAATTAAGTTCCGTTATCGGACACAATTACCTCTGGAAAACCAAATCTTGAAAACACATTTTGAAGGCACTTTATGTAAAATGAAGAGTTAGGCGTCTTAGTATAAAACACCTCAATCCATTTTGAAAACGTGTCAATTATAATCAAAAAATGTAGGCCTTTCAAAGAGCCCGCGAAATCTACGTGAATTAAATTACTCCAGCCTTACGTGAATTTGGTAAGAGCGACAAACAAACTTCGCAACTTTACCAGTTCGTTAATTCTTTTCAAAAAGGGAAAATATTTTTCTTTGCTTTGCATTTCTACATAATTTCCTGTCTTTAGCGCCTCTACCACCGTATGGGTGATTTTATCCCCTCACGTTTGTTTTCGTTTCAATTAAGTTTCAAATAAAATATTTGAATTAGTCTCAATTCAATTTAAATACGTTACAGTGTTTTTTCGTTCTCTTTGAATTCCTCATTGTTGATCGTACGTTGAGGGAAACGAGATAGTGTGTCAGCCACATTTTCTGTTGATTTAATATATCGTATTTGAAACCTTTGCAAACTACTTATGGACATTTCTTACCTTTCTTTTCACCGAAAATCGGAACAAGCGGCTTATGTTCCGTAACCAAATGACCTTCCGATTAAATACTGATAAAATTTTCGTGTAGCATATACAATCGCTAAGGCTTCTTTCTCTATAACCGCGTAACTTTGTTCGGATTCAAATAGGGAACGTGAGGCAAACTCAATTGGTCGTTCAGACCCGTCAGGAAAAGTGCTAAAACAACTCCTATGCCACCATTAGATGCATCGGAAGTAAGTACTAAGAGTAATTTCGGATTGTAATGAAATGAAACCGTATCTGAGATAATTTCTTCTTTCATGCCCTCAAAGACATTCATAGCTTGTTTAGTCCACACAAAAGTTTTGCCCTTTAGAACTGGGAATAAATCTTCCAAAATAATTAACGAAACCACAAAAGGATCTAAAGTCTGAGATGTTTTCCGTAACTGGAAAAATTCGTTATCGTTTCATCACGATTTACTTTGACTAAGCCTTTACTCGAAATCAAATGCCCTAAATACGTAATTTCCTTTTTATTTAGTTTGAATCCCGCTTTTCTATAGAGTCTTTTAAAAGTTGCGTGAAGTCGTTTGTTACGCTTCTTTAGATCAGGAGCCGAAATTATAATATCATCTAAAAAGTTTATTACCCCTTCGATACCTCGTAACACCTTTTCGATTTCACGTTGAAAAATTCCCGTGGCTGGGCTTATGCCAAAAGGCAATCTATTCATTAAGAAGTTACCAATATGTGTACTCAACGTAACAAACCTTTTTGAAGACTCTTCTAATTCTATCTGATATTATAGGCATTGGCTAAATCTTATTTAGAAAAAAACTTGCCCATCTTTGATGTGTTGAACATTATTGTCCACTTTAAGGCTAACTTTACAATCTTTTAATTTACCGTACTCGTCCAAAAAAAGCGAATTGTATTCTTTTATAATTGGACTTTTTTTTCCATGTGTTAACTTTAGATATAATAAATGGAGAGTTCTCGATGACGTCTGGATAAGAAGTGCCCGAGATTACATCTTTAAAAAAATATAACAAAAGGTAACATCCAAAAGTCAAAGTGGTGGAACGCATATGTGGAATGCGTTTAATGGGGAGTATTGTGTCCCCAAATGCATATATCACAATTGGAACTCTATATCTTCTGGAAAAAAGGACAAAATCAGTTTCATGGGGGTTTACTCTCAATCCACAGCGATCTGTCAAAATGGTTAATATTTTAAGATTAAGCTGAAGGAGTGCTTTAATGTTATTAATCCGCATAGGCAATCACCCTGCTGTCTCCCGCTTCTAGGGATATCAACAGTTCATTAACCACTAAGTTTCAGAGGGGGGAGAAAAGACGCTGCCTTGCGTACCTCTGCCTAGCGTACCTCTGCTTACACAACTTTTAACAGAAATCCCATCGAGTTTGGAGCTGATTATTCTGCTATTTAGCGTTAGGTTGATCAATTCCCCAAGTGAGTCGTCTATCTGCAGATTTGACAGCACAGTCGTGATTGCGGATATGTTGACATTGTTTAAGGCACCCGCTATGTCCAGGAAAGCAACTATTATGTACTCTCTATAATGTATGGTAGGTATCGTACGATGTGGCTAGTCAGTGAATACAGAGCTGTTACCACCATTCCTTTACAGTAGACATGTTGAGCCGTTGACAGAAGCCTTAGATCAATTTTAGCTCGTATATGGAAATCAGTCAGTCGTTCTAAAGTTTTCAGAAGGACAGATGATAAGCTTATAGGTTTGAGGTCCCTTGGAACAAGATGAGAACATTTTCCGACTTTGGGAATGAAAACTACATTGACTTCTCCATGACAGTGGAATGGGGATCAGTTCTACAGAGCTCCTCATGATGTTCTCTAGCGTAGGCAGGATAATATCTAACTAACTAACTAAGAGACTTGTATGGCTTTAAGCTATGCAGTGCCCGAAGCAATTTGTCTCTTGTAATCAGATCATATATTTTGGTCACGGTGGCAGAAGTCCTGTTTGGGTTACCACTGGCGGCGAATAATGAGCTACCTGGAAATTGGGAGTCCAGTAGCAGGTTGAGTAATTCATCACTTGAGGTTGTCCAAGAGTAGTATTTGTAGAGAAAATTATTCTTAGCCGCGATGCCTCAGAGGTTTCTGTGATTTGGTCACAAAATGATCTCCAGGATTCCCGCTTTGCTTTTCTCAGTTCCTTTTTATATATTTTGAGGGATTCTTTGTATGAATCCCAGTCAGTCGGTTTTCTTATGCCTTTGCTATGTTGATAGTTTTCTGCAAGTATATCTAAGCGGTCCCAATTCTGATGTCCGCGATTGCGGGGTTTTCTTTCCTCTAGGTTGAATAAAAGGACAGGAAGCAGCCATAGCTTACCCTGAGAGCCAGGGAAAATATCTTGACTTTCGTGTCAAGCTCGTTGTTGTCACACAGCGGACTTGAGAGTTTAGAGGATAGTATTTCTGACAGTATTCCTCTGTATTTTGGCGAATCAGTTTTCAGATAGTTCCGGAATGTTGGTTGGCTGGAAGAAGCATCACCCAGTTGTCGGAGACAAGATTAATATCTAGAACTTCCTGTCAGTTTTTTGTTCTAAAAATGGGCTCATTGCCAATGTTGCAAACAATGAGGTTAGTACTTAAAATATAATCAACTTACATCTTTCGTTAATGTTAGGACTGCTCCATACCGTGTGATGAGCGTTAGCGTCGCAACCAATGATGATGCCAGTTTTTGACCTTCCAGCTTTAAGCACAACCCTGGTTGTCACTAGGGATAGGGTGCATATGATCGTGCCCTTGGTGCCAGCCAGCTTCGCTTGTGATGGAAGGTGGTCCGGGGTTTTCCCGCATAATTTTTTTTTTTTATAATACCGCGAGCGCACCAAGGGGATATGAATACCCTTTTACTGGCTTTTCTCCAGGACGCGGGCGGGTGGTATAGTAGTTTGAAACTTAGGTGTGTTTGGTTTCGATATTTTTCCCAGAGGTGGTTGTCAAACTGAATGGGACGAACCAGTGCATCCTCAACCAGTGGGTTCTTAGGACGTGCTAGTTGTTAGTTCGTTAAATTTAGCCCAGCCGTCAACCACTTCAACATCAGTGTTATGGCTTCATGTCAGAGTTGACGCCAACGGGATTTTCATATAACTTTATACAAATTCTATGAAAAGAGTTTTAATAGCAGGGGCAAGTCAGTGGCCTCCCAAAGACTTGCTGCTCCTAGGAGTAGGGGAAGCGATTGGTCGATGGCTTGCCACAGTCTCATCACTCCTTGAAAATTTAGTTTTAAGCTCGTTGCGTTTGCCTTTAGAGGATGGTGCACCATGGTCTGCCACAGTTTTACCTCCGCTCAACAATGCAGGAGCTTTGCCGGTAGTCAGTGCAGTCGCCTTTCTACTGCCTGATATAAAGGTAGTATCGGCCTAGAGTTTTTTTTTTTTTTTGAGATTTTATTCATTAGAGATCCCACTAGTAGCGAAGAAAGGATCTATCTGTACAGAAATTCGTTTTATTCAGAAAAGGCTAGCTAAACCCGAGTTCGCAAGGTATCCTGATACTCCGTTTGCAACTGAGCTATATTTTGAGATGCTGGGTCCTTAGCTAGGTTGATCATCGGCACGGGTCGTAAGAAGGTGGAGGGGAAAAGGGGGTGCATCTTTTAGTTTCAGAACTCGTCTGGAGAACCTCTCGAGATTCATTGACCTTACTCAGCCCGTACAACTCGACAAGTTCGATGCTCAGGTAGATAGTAGATAGATCGGGACAGAACGTCTTATGTTTAACGTGAACACTGGTCAGTTAAGACTTAATTTCACGAGATACCCATACAAGTAAAGGAGCAAGGATACGCATTGCTACCGCCTGCTACCTTCTTGTGTACCAAATTAGAACTGTGTTAGAGGCACAAGTTCCACCCTTGTTATGAGTCGAGGCCGATTTAAGATCTCTTGCTGATCTTAAGGTCACAGAACCCGGTACTTATTGCAACTCTACATGGAGGCTTAGTCAACAGGAGCACCGTTCTCGTGATTTGGGTTTAAGCCACCATGACGCTCACAGAAGGTGTCCTACATCTACAAGTTAAGTCCGGACTGAGATCCAGCGGCTCCTGACTCCCGTAGTGCCATGGTTTAAGTCCTGGTATGGACTACCAGTAGTCCTGCCGCCAACAAGACCTATGTCTGACCGGTAGCTTGTAACTGGTCAAATCGTAACAACCTTAAGCGGCGTTAGATTCAGAAAGATAAGGATAAGACCAGTACCTTGCACTGTCCCCGATTTTAAGCCGACAACGTCATTGATGGGCGAAACCTTGATAATTGGGAGGGGCCCAGAAGATAGGGGTAGAAGGAATCTCGTTAATACATTCATGCTCGTCACTAATTATATCCACTTTATGGCTTACCCTTTTATTGCTACATATATGTATATTATTAGATATAAAAAAAGAAAGTCACTTTTGGTGTTTATTTCAGCTGCGATATAGGGCAGTTGTAGCTTGTGTTTCAGAGTGTCTTATGCTACAGCCTCCATACATGGCACAGAAGTACTAAGATCTTCGATTTATGGTTTTCGTAATCATATGTGGTGGCGAAGGTGACTATTTTGTGCGCTACTGCCTCCTCTTGCGCCTACTATGAGTGGCATTATAGAGATGTGTTCAGAGGAAAAACATTGTTTTACAGCTTCTATTGCATGAAACTGTAAGTTGCTATTTTATTTCTATAATGCTGGGTGAGGGGTTTCGGGCCTACCCGGTGAATTTCGCCTTAGCAATAATGTCGCAAATATTGATTTTGTCCAAGATCTTGAAGACTGTATCGGGCTTCTTTACTTGCCCATCTCTTCTTGTTACTGATTAATTAGATTAATTCACTCAATTCAAAATAAATAATCTAAACGTATAAAAAATAATTTTTGAAGATGTTAGATAATAATTTGAAAGTGTCCAAATTCATACAAAACAGAATGATTGTACAATAAAAAATAATACCCTAATTTATAACGTATCGGAGATAATTTGTTAATTTTGTTAAGGGACAAAACCCAAATCAACTTCAAACATTGGTCCAGTCGAGCCGGATTTAGCTATTGAATCTTAAAAACAGTTCAATTGAATATTGTGTATACAATCTTGGGCCCAGCAATATTATGATAAGTAATGCATAAACAAAACATTATATTGGCCCAGTAATCTTAATATAAATATTTCGTACACAAAATACAATGTGGGGGCCAGTTTTGTTAATTTTGCTTACAAAATAATCATAGCATAAACTCAATAACAGATACTATTTCAGACCGTCAGGTTAGCATGCCAATTAGAATCGATGTGATGACTAACGATTATAAACTAATAAGCTTACACCGCGCATTCTAGCGATATCGATCCAACAACGATCGATGACCTAATTTCAAATCGTTTAAATGGACGTGCATATGAAAGAAGAGGAATAAACACCAATATGGCGAAACAATTAAAAATACTGCTGTTGGTCGGGGGAGGAGTAGAATTAGGATATCTGCTGAGCTGGTATTAGCATGGTAAAGCCTATTAAGGAGGCAAATGATATGAGACTGGATATAAAAAAGGGAGTCTCTGGGTATCCAGGGGCAATAGTTGTAAAAACACATGGAGCGACGGACGATCTGAAGTATTAAAGTTATATTTGCGAATAGAGATATATTTTCTAACTTGTTATAGGAATCGTACGGGTTTCATTTTGATGACTTTAAAAATCATACATACATATGAATGTGTTATTGTGTAAATTCGTTTTTTACATAAGTACTAAATGGAAGACTATAGACCTCTAACAAATTGTGGAATTTGGACATGCAAAAATTAAACATCACATAAAAGGCTTATACATATTCGACAAAGGATTGTGCAAATCGGGAATTTCCTCGTAATTTAACATTATTGTTGTTCCAGCTTCAGCAACACTCTAAAGATAACGCAGTAGAGCACGACAAGGATTTAACCGCTAAATTGACAATTTATTTCCAAACGAAATTGCATAATGCATAATGGATCTCCAATTTAAAGGGACTAGCCAGAGACTGCAAATTCGTCTTTGCAAGGCTGCAGTACTTTAAACGCTGACTGCATGATCAGAGATATGATCGTTTACAAATGAATCCATCCGCATGGCCGCTACCCAAAAGAAAGACTCGACTCTAGGAGAGACAATCAGGTTTCGTCAGCTGAGTTGGAGACCGAGCACAAGGACCGCCAAATTTTTTGTTTCGCTTCACGTTAATCAGCAACCAATGCGTGTCCAGTTAGACACTGGGGCAACATGTTCGATTTTCGACCTCGGCACTTGGGAAACCTTCCTGTGAACCTACAAGGCGTTAATTGAAGGCGTACGGAGGCATAAGCGTACCTATTAAGGGGGTCGTAAGTCAATACAATATGAAAGCAAAGTTCACAATCTGTTTTTTTTTTGGTTCGAGGCATTTGATTTTTCATTTATTCAAAAGGAAAATCATTTTTAGTAAGTTTATCAGTTAGAAGCATAGAGCTGTTTTTAGTCCGTGGTTAGGTTGCAATTAACTATTTGTAGGTCTCTTGACATTGAAACCGAACAGTCAAAGTAAATATTTTAAGCATCGTCTCGTACCTTTTGATTTAAACTGTTTTATGTATTCTTTGACCTGTCGAAACTAGTCAACACCCATTGCCGTGGTGAAGAAAGCTAATTGCACTTTACGGTTTTCGCATAACGATAAACCCATAGTTAGAGATCGATAGTCATCCTATCTCCAGAATTCAGAAAATTTTCTATAAATTAGAAGGTGGTCAATCCTTCACAAAGGTTTAGAACGCCATGGATTAAAATATCGCCCTGAAAAATTTTAATTTGCAAAGAGTGAAATTAACGCCCAAGGAATATAAAAGACCTAGAGGCGTTTATTGGCAAAATGAATTATTATAATCAGTTCATCAAGAACTTCGCACAAAAGCCGCCCCACTTAACAAACTACGTTCGATAGATTAGCCTCTTATTTGGGGAGAAGGTCAAAAGAAGGCTGTCAATTAATTCAAAGAAGACATCTTTAATGTAACACAATTGGTACATTTTCGTGATAATTTTCCAATCACATTAGCCACGTGATTTTCCTCGTGTATCCAGTCAAAACAGAAAGACCGATAGTTTTCGCATCGAAAACGCTAAACGACTCTCTAAAAAAATAAAACAGCCAGACTGAAAAGATGGCTCTTTCCATCAGTTAAAAAATTCCGTCAGTACTTTTTGGACGTCAATTTGAATTGGTTACTTTCCACCAACCGCTGGTCACGATTATTAATCCATCCAAGAAGCTTCCACATATGACGATACATCGTCTTCCATGATAGGCACTCATTCTGATGCGAAACACATATAGCATACGTTCAGAAGCAGATGTGGTTAATTGTTGTCGATTTCAAGTCAAAGTTCCTATTTTTTATACAAATGGCTTCTACCCCGTCAACTGTTGCGATCAATTTTCGAATTAAAAGGACTTCCCAAAACCCTGGTGCCCGATAATGGCACCCAGTTTATTTCGAATGCGTTCCAACATCTCTGTCTAAGCAACTTAAATAAGAACATTACATCAGCGCCCTTCAACCCAAAATCTAATAGGGTGCAGGCTGCTGTGAGGATGGTGCAGACTTTTAAAACCGCAAAAAAATGTTGCTGCATACATCGCGGAGAGGCCAAGCTCTCCTGATTTTTCTCTCCACATATCTTTCTACACCAGATGACTTTGGAGTTCCACTAATTGAAAAAGTCTAAGGAAAACAACATCACACTATTTTCTCCTTTCTGCCCGTAAAATTCGCTATGGGTCAACTGGTTTTTGTACGCCAAATATTTTCTAAAATAGTTTACTGCCGTTGTAGAAAACAACTTAAAGAGAAAAATGTATGGTGTCAGAGCTAGTACAGGGATTTTCCGACGCTACCAGACTCAAATGAAATTTCGGTCTACAACTGAAAGTGAGGACGCTCAGATTTTGACACAAATCTTACCTCAACACATCATCACAACAGAGATATTGATGAAGCAGCACCAAGCGATAATAGATTACATTTTAATGACTCTGAAATTATGTTAACGTCAATCTTGATTCATCACAACAAACTACGAATCCAATCCGAATATTACATCCTAGAAACATCACCTAACTCGAGATTGTCCAAGCTTGAAGAACTGCTATTGCCAGCAGCGGCACCTCTCATTGCTGTATTCAAAATAAAATTTACAATATAATCAAATAAGTCAAGAAATTTCTCAAGTTTTCTGTTTTTTTTTTTTTATAATTCCGCGCGCGCACCAAGGGGATATGAATACCCTTTTACTGGCGTGTGGTGTAGTAGTTTGAAACTCAGGTGTTAGGTCTCGAAATTTTTTTACCAGAGGTGGTTGTCAAACTGGAGCCAGTGCATCCTCAACTGATGGGTCTTAGAACGTGCTAGCTGTTAGTTCGTTACATTTAGCCCAGCCAGCAACCACTCCAAAACCAGTGTTATGCCTTCATGTCAGAGTTAACGCCGACGGGATTTACATATACATATAACTGTTATATGCTTGAGGAGTCTTTGCATATACCACTACAACGCCGCCACCCCGCGGGGGCAAACTTGCAAACCGAAGGATACCACAATTACCACAGTTGAATTCAGGCGCCTCAGAGTTCGTTTGCAGACCTATTGACCAGCCGTACACATCGTACTCGAAGAACACCTTTTTTGCAGCACAGCATCGCGCGAGCCAAGTCTTGTTAGCAACATCCGTAAATAAAGTAGTCTCAGCTGATAGCAGATGCCATGACCTCTGTGCACTTGTTGATCCAGGATCTAAGGCAACTTTCATCTCTGAAACACCAGAACAATTACTCCGATTACCAAGGCGTAGAACGTAGACAATGCTTGTAAACAGCACTACCTAGCCAATACAACCAGACCAACAAATGGACGGTATGAATTGTCCTTACCCTTCAAAGATGGAGTACGGTCAACGTTAAGTTCCAGCAAGGAAGTTGCTTTACGACACTTTATTAGAATTATAAAAGACCTAAGTCTTACTTGTACTCCGATAAAATAAATTGAAATTGAATTGAATTGAATTAAATTGAATTGAATAGAATATCATTTTAAAAAGGTTCCAAAGCTTAAGATTGATTATAAAAATTGCGTATCAGAGTATACTCGATTTATCATGAATCACATGGAAGAGGTAAAGTTAGATAGCAACACTTACTTTACAACATTTTTCAATTATTTTTTGCCACACCAAGCTGCTACTAAAAACTCTAGCTCCACAAAAAGCGAGTGGTGTTCGACGCAGCTTCTAAGATCTCGGACCGCACCTCATTAAGCGAGTACTTGATGATTGGACCTAAATTGACAAAAAAGCATCATAGATGTCATACTAAGATGGAGACAACGTCTTTATACCTTCACCGCCGACATCGAGAAGATGTACCGCACAATTTTGGTACCATCTTAAGACAGCAATTACCAACTTATCTTTTAAGAAGATAGTAAACAGCGGTTTACTAGTATTCGTGACTATTGTGTCCACTATAGGAAAACCACGAAGAATTGGAAGTCTTAACTCCAGGTCAACTTTTTAGTTGGGGAGACAACCAATATGATCTTTCAAGGAGACATATAGTCAACACAAACCAGCTTTATAGTCCGGTGGAAGCGCTTTCAAAACGAGTATCATTCACGTCTTCAACCCCGTCCAAAATTGGCACAACAAGAGGCCGATCGGCAGATTTGAGATCTTATATTATTGAAAGATGAACGTCTTCCAACAACGAAATGGATGCTAGCACGAACCAACGATACTCATCCGGGAATAGATAACCACATCCATGTGGTCACAATTAAAACCGTGAGTGGTACATAAACATGACCAATAACAAAGATTTGTTATCTACCGTCAAATGAAACTAGCGATAACAACACAAATATTTAACTATGTACAATACAATTAATTACTATCAAAATAAAATAAATAATACAATTTATCAATTAATTATCTACAAAAGGAATCTTACAAATGCCGAAAACATTTCGAAACAAAAGTAACTCAATTTTAAATTCATAAATTGCTCTCATAATAATATAAAACAAAATCCCGACGCGTCAACGAATCGCTCCATAACTAAATAAACAAATACGAGTAAGTGCATAATTCCAGCACATTAAAAGCACCGCAATGAAATTACTCACAAATTATTCTATACCGGCAATAAAAAATACAATACACATACACACACAAGGATAATAATCAGTTGATTCGAAAACCACAAACAATCATTTAAAATGTAGTAAAATCAGATAAATAATAAGTATATGTACGTACGAGTGACATTATGATAAAATATTTTAACTTACCTGAAATACTAAAAACACACAATTTAATTAAGCAAATTTTAATTTATCACTCGAATTTAAAATATAAATATTCATGGCAGTTAACACAGGTCATAGCTGCTCGAATAAACACTACACTAGATAGCAAAAAAAAATACAAATAGTTCCCATTGATCTTGTTGGTTAAACAAGGACTACAACAAATACTTCTTCTACTTACTTGTACTTATGTGTTAAGTAAAGTCCTTTTTTTTTAAATTTAAGTTTTTTTTTTCCATGCGTCCATACTGTGACGAATGTTAGAAACTGTGAAAAACGTAGATCATAAAGGGTCACTGATGTCAGCTTACAAAAATGCTGTAACAATAGTTTGAGCACGGCACGAGACCTGCCGCATCTAATGAGAATGTTTTTGATTAAAACAAGAGACTAAATTTATTGTAAATTAAATTAATTCAATTAATTCAAAATAAAATGTATAAACGTATAGAAACGATATATAAAAATGTTAGATTTTCTATGTAATAATTGGAAAGTGTCAAAATTCATATGAAAGCGAATGATTGTACAATAAAAAAAAACATTCGAATTTATAACTTATCAGGCATAGTCGTTTTATTATAACTGTATTTTAAGCATAACAGTTTTCAGTCAATTAGTTAATTTTCTTAACGGACAAAAGTCAAATCAACGCCAAACACTTTCTCTAATTTCGATTTTAGCCTCCCAGCCGTGTTTTCGTGCCACTGTGACGAGCCTTTTAAAAACATAGTTGTGCCTTTGAATTCGGCACCAGTGTATCACTGGGCAAGCTTGTCTTCTGCATCTTCTTGCATCGGGCGGGTTCGACGAAATTCGCACGGTAGGGCTAAAAGATCCTAACACATGGGCTGAAAAGTCCGTTTTATAGTAAAACACAAAAATTTTGCAAAATTTAACTTTATTTATTAATATAGTTGCCTTCGAGGCCGATACACTGATCATCGACTTGTGACACGGTGCACTTTCTTTTTCTTCAAATGCGGCCGTTATTCTGTGATTTCGTCCTTCAAACGCTCCAACAACGCAATGTAATAGTCGCTGTTGATAGTGTTATCTTTTGGAGATAGTCGATGAAAACTATTCCATGTGTATCCCGAAATGCGGATGCCATAACCTTGCCAGCCGACTGCTGAGTTTTTGGTCGTTTTGGACGAGATTCGTCGCCTACTCGCCACTCAGCTGACTGCCGACTTGACTCTGGTGTGAAGTGATGGAGCCAAGTTTCATCCATTGTCACATACCGACGCAAAAATTCGGCTTTATTGCGGTTAAACAGCTTTAAACACTCCTCTGAATCATCAACACGTTGTTGTTTTTGGTCGACTGTGAGCAAACGCAGCACCCACTTTGAACAGAGCTTTCGCACGTCCAAATATTTGTGTATGATATATCCAACACACTTCTTTGATATCTTCAGAGCCTCAGCTATAATCAACTTCACTTTACGGTCATTCGTAATCATTTTGTGGACTTTTTTGATGTTTTCATCTGAAACAGCCTCTTTTAGACGTCCACTGCGTGCATCATCTTCGGTGCTTGTATGACCACTTTTAAATTTTTCAATCCACTTGCGAATGGTTCATTCGGCTGATGCAGAGTCCGAGTAACACTTATCAAGCCATTTCTTTGCTTCGGCTGCATTTTTTCCCATCAAAAAGCAATGATAAATCAACACACGAAATTGCTTTGAATCCATTTCTTTCACAATAACAAAAGTTGCTTCACTCACAACGCTATATCTCGAGAACTCATCGTCCGACAGCTGTCAAATTTATAAATTGGTATGGATTGATTTTCAAGTGGTCCCCTCTCTTAGAAACGGCACGGCCCATGTATTACGTTATATGGATGGCTTAAATACAGTGCTGTGCCGTCCAGTGGATTGGTAGTTGTTGGGCTGACTTCAACAGGGCTTTTCTGATTCATCGTAATTGTAAAAATAGATCCTCTGTGCAACAGGGAATTTCGCCGGTTAGTGTGAAGATTTCGTCCAGCTATCATAGTTGTTTTATGATGTCAACGGCTTTTATGGTGAGGTCTTCGCAACTGGCAGGCGTCGTATCGACATTTATTTTTCTTACCTAGGTACTGTGCGAAGACGCATTCGTCGGCATTTATCTGCTTTCTGCGTCTTCGCGGGTACTGGCGAATAAAACTAGGTCGTCTACATAGGACAGGCATCGGAGTTGAAGTTGTTCAGTTTCAGTTTTATATGCATTTTATTTTCTTGATCACTAACTCTTACATACTCCCAAAAAATGCTTAAATGCTAACTTAAAATTACTAAGCAATCTTATACTAATTTACTGACCCCACACAGGCACTCTAAGCTACTCTAAATTCTTATGTTTATGTCTTTCGACTTTATTTACATTTCATTTTATTTTATAAAATTTATTTTCTATGCTTAAAGCTAAGAAAAACATTGTTAACAAAAAACTTAGCATATGGACAATATTTTTAAATTTTTATAAAAACTTAATATATAGCTTAAAATAAACCTTAGTCTACCTAACCTACGTAAACAATACACACACCTAGACATTATACATATGCCTAACGACATACCTCTTATCGCGGTTTCCCACCGCCCTACTGAACCTGAGACGATCCACGCTGCTGTGTGTGACGTCTCTATTTTAGTTGAGTCGCCTGTCAGCAGCTGTCCGAGTGACAAGGAAGATTAACGGGAGCGCTGCTCTATCCTGGATCAACCCTATCTGATCTAGGTAGAGGAATGCTTCTAGCGGAACGAAGCCGTCAGAGCGCACACTCTCGTGGTAAAGGTAATTGGGGTAGTAAGCCCCAGATATCAGGTTATTCGTCAAGGTCATTGCTCTTGCAATGTGCCTTCGAGTTAGTTTAATTACGAAGTTCCACTCGTATTAGATTCACCATGTTGTAGAGGACCTCATTAGGATAAAAAAATTTGTACTCCGACTCTGGTGTTCTGTACAAGCGAAGGCAAGCGCTCTCAGACAACCGAATCTTCTCCATTAAGCTTGCTCGTACATTGAAACACACGAGACGTCCAAATAAAAGCATGGGCCTGATAAGGGCCATGTAGAAGATTACCTTTACCCTCGCATCGAGTTGGCTGCTATAAAACAGTCTCTTTAGCTTTGGCCAGAGCAGCATCTACATTTTTGTCAAAATAAAGAAACTGATCTAGCCAGATCCCAAGATATCTGATTACCTTTCGACAGGCTAGAGGCTGTCTATGTTGTCCAATGATCGAGAACTTTCGCCAATTTTTTCTGGTATCCCTAGAGGCTCTAGACAACGGCGTCCTAAAGAGAATGATTTCCGACTTACTCCGACGTACTACTGTACGCTATCAAGTCAACAAGGCAGACACCAGTACATTGGTTTTGCCTTTATTCCATTGGATATCGGACACCATTTTGGATGCGGCATGTGAGATAACATGTCCCGCCTTAGAACCGAATTGATTATCCGGAACTATATGTTTGTCCCACCCACCCACCTAGTCAGAGCTCTATTGATTACCTTTTCAAACACCTTACTGATATTTGGAAGGAGACTTATCGAACGGAGATTCGCCGGATTGTATATATCCTCTTACTTTTTGGTAATAGATTGAACCACCGCCGTTTACCAATGCGCTGGATAATGTGCATTATTCATTTCATTATTAAACAGGTTGGTGTAAATGTCCACCGCTTCTAGAGGAAGATGTCGTAGCACGATGTTCGAAATACCATCGTTCCCCACTGATTTCTTACTTCTGATTGTGTCAAAGATCTCATGGAGTTCTTCCTTCAAAATGGTCATCCTCTCTGGCGATGCCGTTATTTGCCATATTTTCATCGCTGAACTGGGTGAAACCAGAGCCCTCGGATAGCCAGTTCTCTACTTCATTTCGAAAGCCGAAGTCGTGCACCAAGACGCGACTGTCCAGTTCATAACTAGGGCCAATGGTATCAGTGGCCTTGTATAGTTCTTGGAAAGTTGCCCATATGGCCTCAACCTTCTCCTGTGGATCCTCGATCACAAAGAAGTCGTCATCATCAGCGGCCTCATTTGGATCAATACCTGCTATTGTCAGTACCCGTTCGTTGTCTGTTGTCCGGGCTATTTTAAGGCACTGAAGGTCATTTTCATTTTTTCTACGAAATAGTTTATTTATTTGCTGGAACATATTCGGGTTGCTGATGTTTACAGCCCGAACTTGTTGTTCCAATGCAAACTTACAGAAATTCTGTAATTCTCTTTTATTAGCGTTTGAATATTTTTAATCGACGACTTCAGTGTCCTAATCTCCGGGTTTTGTCTGTCAGTTAACTGTCTGTACAGGTTTTCGAATCTTGACAAAAGTCTACTTTTCTGTCGGTGCAGTGCGTCAATAGTAGGATTGCGGAAAAGGTCTTCGTTAGTCGTAGTTGATACCGCGGTATTGTAGTGTCCATTGTTTGTTTTATTGCCTCGTCCATTCGTTTTAGGTACTTGTCGATCTCCTCGTTGGACAAGTTCCTATTGAGCGGTAGGTGGAGCGTGTTCGAGGAGAGTGCTCTTTTTTTAAGGTTGCGAAGAAGCGTGTCCATCGAGTCTTACTGTAGTTGAAAGAATATCTTTGGGCAAACTCTTCCAATTTCGCAATTTTGTTGGGAACTGTAAATTCTGTGCTAAAACCGCAATGGTCGCTGTCATTCGTTTGTAAATTCGGAACTCTCAGACGTATACGTTCGCCGTATAGCAGTAGATCCAAATAAGACCCGCCTCTGGGAAACCATGGGTTTTCCGTCGCTTTGAAACCGAGTCTGTACATAACCATAACCCACCAATCGAGGAGTAGGTTCCCTCTAGTATTTGGCAAATGATTTCCCCAATCTCTGTGTTTAGCGTTAAAATCTCCGCCGATTATAAAATAATTCTCCGCCGATTCCAACCTCAGAAGTCGAAAAAGCGTGTCAAGCCGCCAAGTACAGCCGCTTTTCACTGCGAAGCGAGATGTACATGACAACTGCCTCCAACACCCGGAACCTGCGCAACACTCTCTTGTACACTCTGTGAAATTTTATATCTCATTTAATGAAGATCGCGACACTACCTCCACGTTTGGATCTGAGGTGGTGGAGGTCTTGTAGCAATTTAAACATCGCGGCTCTTCGTTCGATCCTAATCAGTGAATTCACTGCAAGGACCTTCAAAGTTTGCTCCACCATGTGCGTTCCTATAATGATATATGTTGCGTTAGGCCCGGCAGCAGCGCGTAGATCTGGTCCACCCGTTTAGCCTGTTTTTGTACCTGCTGTTTCAGCTGAGCCATCTGCCCTTAATTTGCGAGCAATATGATGAGCATGTTAGTTGCAGCTTCCGTTGTTCTCAGCATTGGCGCCGGAGAGGCAACAGTCGCTTGCTGTACCGTAGCCCCCTTACCAAGGAAATTTTTGACGTGACGGCTGGTGTTTGAAACTTAACAGGTGAACGCTTGATCTCCACCTTCTGCTGCCGAGCCAATTTTGCTTTTTTGATGTCAGCGAACTTAGGACAACCCCGATAGTTTGCGGTGTGTCCCACGTTCCCACATAACCCGCAAGAGAGCTGTGTCCTATCGGAAGCCCCGTCCCTACCCAAAGCACACTCCTCGGAACTGTGATTCTTTGCGCACTTCACACATCGAGGCTGCATTTGGCAGTTCGACGCAGAGTGCCCGAACCTCTGGAAGCGAACGCATTGTATAACACCTTCGCTCCTCTTTAATTTTTCCCAGCGAACCACTTAGCAGTCTAGGACATTGATACTCCTAAGACTATCCAGACGACTTTCGGGACTGAGCTGCACTAGGAAGAACGGCAGAATCCGTTTCTCCGGCCTTGATCTCGCTGTGGTAAATGGCTTCACCCCCACAGCAGCATCGATTGCCGCTTTTCACAATTCGGTGTGAATGAGTAGTGCTCTGCGTCGTTTCCTTAAGTAGCTCTTTTACTTTTGCGTAGCCCTACACTGTATTACATGGAATGGCGATCGTTTCCCAACCTCTTAATATTAAAATTATTACCAATGACCAACTTACATAGGTCCTTGGTGGCGTTTACCTCTAATTTATAGGTGTTGATAGGAGGCACCTTCTCCGCCTTCTTCTGCTGCTGCTGTTGTTGTTGTTGTTCCTGCTGCTGCTGGGGTTTCGGCTGGTGTTGTTTTTGCAGCTGTTGCTGTTTCTGCTGCTGCTGTTGTTTCTGCTGCTGCTGTTGTTTCTGCTGCTGCTGTTGTTTTGTTTGCTGCCGTTGTGGTTTCTGCTGCTGGTGGTCTTGTTGTGGCTGCTGCTGTTTTTTCTGCTGCCGTTGTTGTGGCTGCTCTTGTTGTTGTTGCTGGTGGTTCTTAAACTTTTCTTGGTGTGGTTGTAGAACTTGTGTTAATGTATTTTTTGGTTTTGTTGTTGGGCCTGATTTTGAGCCAGTTGCGGTTGGTGTTGGAGTTGTTCTTGCTTTTCCCTCTTCCTTCTTACCATTTGATTTTCTTTTATGGCTAGCACTCTTTGTTGTAGCATTTTGATGCTACTATCTATATACTCCAATTCTTCGTCTTTATCTTCCGATTCGGATGACGCCAAGGAAGCGAAGCTGTTCTCTCTCAACTCTCTCTCACTCTCTCTCACTCTCTCTCACTCCACCAGGCAGCTTTTCAATGGAATTTGGAAGGGTGAGACGTTGTACTTGTTGGAGTTTAAGTTGTTGGTCTATTGGGATGCCGGCGAACCTTTTAAATTTTTTGACAAGTTCATCCAGGACGATGTTAAATAGGGTTGGAAAGATAGACTCTCCTTGTTTTATGCCCCTGTTGATGTTTATTGGAACCGGTTTCGTTCTGGATGATATGACTTTCGTCCCATTCAATGTCATCCTCTTCAATGCACATTCAATATAATGAACGTTAGCTCTTCTTAAAACACGTATAGTTCTGCGGTAAAATACTGTGTCGAAGGCTTTTCGGATGTATACCAAAAGAATGTTAAGGGGTTTTTCTAGTCTTCCGTGTTCTTTGAGGGGTGTGTGTATTGCCAGGGAATTAGCGAAATATCCATCAATACTGCTAAAGCCCCTTTGATTCATATGTATCATGATTTTTTTATAAGCTGTTGTTGAAAATGCGATGTAGTAGTCTTGTAACTCCAGTCCAAGATACTCTGATGGTTACTTGTTTTAGGGATCAATGTAGTTCTGCTTTTCTTCAAGACTTTCGGTGTGTATTCTAGGAGAAGCATGCTATTAAACAAGATAAGCAGCTTAGATTTGCAGCAAATTTTGTTTAATTATTCCATTTGGCCCATTGGATGTAGATTTCATTGTTATATATATTTTAAATCCATGGACATTTTGAGGTTATTTACATAAATTTGAACTAAGCGACATCAAAACAAATATCGTAGATTTGGTATTCTATACTATCTTGTGACGTACTGTAACGTGATGTGATGTAATTATCAATGTTCTTAATAAATGTATAAATTGAATTTAATGATGTTATATTTTGAATCGTCAACATTCTCTTTGGCCGTGAACGTAATTCGCAATACACTTACCGTAATCAGAAGTATCATCAGTTGGTACTGGTTCACCCTGTTGTTTTGCATTGGCTTCGCCAATCTACTACCTTTTTATGTATTGAGAATGAATGATTAATAAAGAAGCACACAAATGAGACAACACAATGTAACATGTAAGAACACATATAGACTGTGAAGATAACAAACCTTGTCGGATTATATTTTTGGGTTTGACGATCGTTGAGGTTGGAATCGTCCTTCTATTCTTTTCCTGTACGTATGACGTATGCGTTCTGCATACGCATATGCAAAATTTTTACGAGTAGAGTTGTTTGTATTGATTTGGACTTTGCGATTCTTAAGTGTAGTGCGTTGGCCAGTTTCGGTTGTACTTAAATTTAATATATATGTATATACAATATATATTTTTTTTCTTCAAGTTATGGTAGGTTTTTTTTATTGTTTATATTTTACCAATCAGACGTGTTGCTGAATGGTCGGGCCACTTGCACTCGAGGTTTTGGTAGACACTCCATATGGTGTGCCTTATGCGGGAAGAAAATAACGCATTTGTGAAAGTTCTTCCTAATGCTTCTTTTTATGTGGAGTATCCAGTATGCAGTGCGGATATATTCTGTCATCTGTTGAGAACCCCCGTGCAAGGTTGCTTGTGTGCGTCGCGAATAACAAGATCTTTAAAGTGTAGGTTGGGTTTTAATATTAAGGGTTGTTGTTGTTTGTAAGGTAGTCGTGCATTTTAAAGTCGTCACCCCACGCGTATGATGCCCTAACCGTCCTTGAAGGCATTTTCGGTGTAGTGTCGTTGTCTTGTTAGCTCCTTCAATTCGACTGCAAACATCTTGATTTGAGCCAATCAAATCGCCAGCTGTGTTGCTGCTTGCAATTCCTAGGGTTTAACCCTTGTTGGCTGTTCTGTTTCCTTGAATTGCCAGTGACTTCTCAGGAACGGTGGACCTTTCCACCATAGATCTTCAGTTCCTAAAGCTAAGGGGTAAAAGCCACGCGATGCTAAATCAATTGAGTTACACTCGGTTGGTACGTGTCTCCATTCGTTGCGGTTGGTAAGACGCTGAATTTCCGAGAAGCTATTGCCCACAAACGTGGTCCATTTTAAAGGATGTCTACGGATCCAGGCTAGGGTGATGGTAGACCATGCGTACATTTTGACATTGGATAGACCGTTTATATGTGACGTAGAAGTGCAGCTGGGATAACTGCTCCATACAGCTCCAGTCATGGAAGACTCACCGTGTTTAGCGGAGCTACCTTAGCCAGTACCACCCAGTACCTCCATATAGACTGCTGCTCCGTATGCTTTAATTGACACATCACAGAGGCCATGCAAGCCGTGGAGATAGATCGCAAAGCTTAGCGATCGCTGACAGAATGGTCCTTTTACTTGTCTCTATGACCTCTAACTGGAAACATTGAAACGAAAATGAATCTGGGTTGAGATACCACCTAACGCCTAATATTCTTACATGATCTGCACAACCTAGAGGCAGCTTAAAGTTTATTACACAGGAATGTCGCTGAGCAATTCTGGGTCGTTCGAAATCCATTTGCGGAGATTTAGTCCGGCAGTTGCAATCGTATTCCATACTTCATACCACTTGGGCCGTGCTTCTTCGACCGAATCAGCTCCGCTTATCAGATCGTCCACGTATGTGTCTTCTTTGACAATGGTTGCTCCTATTGCATACCTTTGTGCATCATCCTCAGCAACTTGATGCAGGACGCAAATAGCTAAATAGGGTGCACATGCAGTGCCAAAATTTACGGTCTTGAGCTGAAAGGCCCAGCCGTTGGAGCTGTGGCGTTTTGCCTCACGTCAGGATGCCGTACTTTAGGTGAAACTCCACTTAGCTATAGTAGGGTTGCCTTAGAACATCTACTGGACATCAGTAGCTATGATGGAAAAGAGCGGCAGTGAATCTCATGAGTTTTTTTGTTAGTGACTCGACATAATAACTTAAAATTGCAGTCAACAATGACCCCATAAGTACTTGTATGTACTTGTAGCTACATTATCTAGTATAGTCGAGCAGTTGTCATCGGTTCGAGGAAGTTGATGGCTATTAACTTTATCATAACCATGCATTTTAATTAAGATTTTATATTTTACGATGTGCGGAGGACGTATGTGCATTTCTTAAGTTCTCATTTTGCATTTATGCATTTCTATCTCATGTTCAATCTTGTATGGATTTCCACTGCCTTCTATCTTCTTAAGGTC
This sequence comes from Volucella inanis, assembly GCA_907269105.1. NCBI lineage: Eukaryota > Metazoa > Arthropoda > Insecta > Diptera > Syrphidae > Volucella > Volucella inanis. Next base: position 10,185,959 of record OU026158.1, read on the forward strand.
AACAATATTTCTTTAAAATTTTCCATTTGTTTGGTCATTTCTAAGCACTATAACTCCTTCCTGACTACTGTCTACAGTATGCGGAGTAGGACTAAAGTTTGGAGTAAGTTTATTTCGTTTGATCAAATTTTTAACGTATACCTTGTCATCTATATTGATATCTGAACTTGCAGCTTTTCGTCTTCTATCAGCATATTCTTTTCCCTTTTCTTTATTTTTTTTATCTCTACCTCTTACCTCTGAATCTAAAATTTTTGTGTCTATTTCACCTATTGAAAAATAGCTCGGATGATGTTTTTCCAATTGTTGAGTGTGGTGTACTATTGTACATCATTAAATATTCCCCTTTAAATTTTTCCCCTTTTAAGTGGCTTTAGGGGTGGCTTTCTAGGGCTCTGACCCCTGCCTTACCTCCAAAGAATTATTTGGTAATATCTATCCTGTGGTTTGACCCAAAATTGACGTTTTCGACCGTAAATGTATATCGATGCTTCCTCCACCTCAGGATAAATTCGAAGACGCTAGTTTGGAATTTAGGGACCACCAATAGAGAGATGTCCCATTCGTGCCTTTTAAAGCTGCGTCAAACACGACTCTTAGTTTAGTCGTGGAGCTAGTTTCCTTGATTACAGCATGATGTGAAAGAAACGAGTGATACGCTGACGCAAGATGATATCTCCTAAGCGTAACTTCCCTGCTGACTCCTAATGCTGGACTTCTGCTTTCTTTGAACGGCAGCGTTACCCCATACCGTCCATCTGGTAGTCGTTTCGTATATGTTGCAAAACGTTTTTCACATACTATGTCATCTTCCGATGCTTGCGTTTGCGACGATGCCTCTTCTAGTTGCCAAAATCTTTTCATCTCCACCAATTGCACAAAAATTTGGAGTATTTGTGGAACCTTTTCGGCAACCTTGCCCAAAATGATCCAACCTAACTGGGTCTTCTGTGCTACGGCCTCGTGGACATCGCCACCTACTATTATTTCCGGATGATTTTTGTGTAGACATCGGTAGCAAACAGCAGATCTATAGTTGCGGGTGTCAAACGCAAGGTCGGCTTTCTATAGACTATTGATGTGCGCTAAATTGTCGAGTGCCCTCTGACCCAGAGGTTAGATCGAAGAATCTCCCGTCAACTGACTTTACCTTGACAAATGCTATTACCAACAAAATGCTCGTGTTTATGTGTTGCGAAGCATAAAATGTTTTACGTGTTCTGTAACTTTGTTTGTCACCACTTATTGGATGAAATACAGGAACATTTGGGTTGACGCTTACCTGTTACGGTAGAGCGCTACCAGTGTGCTGTTGAATCTGTTGTGCTGAGGTGTTAGTGTTGGATAAAGATGTGTGAGTTTAGGTATGGGTGTAGAGTGCGGACGCATGTGTGGATGAAGATGAATTTAACAGCGTGTGGTGTCGTTGATGACAGAAATAGCAATAGCAGAAAAACAATCTGCTACACATGCCTCATGTCCACGACCGAAAATCTGAAACCACTGAAAAGGTTTCGCCTCTGTTTTTGCGTGTAACACATAAGGTGTGGTCTGCGACTTCGACCATGGCTTGGCGTTGGACCGAAACGTTTCTTGCTGCCCGATAGCCTCCAAAGTTCTGAACCGCGGTTCCAGAAACTATATAAGTTGGCACATGGTTGGTAGCTCCTTGGTGTTGCCAAACTTTTCCTCCCACAGCTTATGAAAAACTATGTTTATCAAGATAACATCTCAATACTTCACCGGCAGTTCTAAAATGTCGAGCGAATGAATGCATTCTTGTGATACATCTAATACAGATTTGAGCCGCTCTGCAGACTCTTTAGCAAACGGCTTTTGATTAAAAATAGCTTAAGCTGAGCGTTAGCTAATACCCACTTATGATTGAATCTCGCCATCAATAGTTTCCAGGCCTTGTAATAGTTTTCTGCATCTAATGCCAAATATTGAAGGAGTCTTGCTGCCTCACCCGTGAGACTCGACTTCAAATAATGCAGTTTTTAGATTGCACTAAGTGATACGTTAGTGTGAATCAAGGAGACAAAAATGTCGTGGAAAGACGGAGATATTTACAACTCGTAACTGCAGGGAGAACCGAATGATTGGCAGACAAAGCTTATAAACCCGAAGTTAATCCTCTTTGTTTAACTCCTTTTCCAGCTTCCTTTAATAATCTTCTTATGATACCGCGTAACTGTCGCTAGATTGTCTTCTAGAACCGAAAGACGAAACACGAACTATTTTCGCCAACAGCATTTTTTGGAGTTCTTCAAACGACATTATGGGACTTTTTGTTAGCAATAAATAAAAGGAGAGCAAAAAAGGAACAGAAAATATAAAGACTTACGTAGTGTGCCTTGGTTTGATGATGAAAGTTGGATTACACGACACGGAATCCCGATTTGCACAATATATTTTAATTTAGCTGCTTCCGATTATTAAACAATGGAATGCGAGTAGATTGCACTTTGCATTTCACAGAGCATAGTATACAGGGTGACCTATAATTCGAACTATTCCTAGAAAAGTGTTATTCTAGAGCTTATTAAGAATGTTTTTAACTATGACAACTTGGGTCGAAATTCAGCAGTTTTAAGGTTTTTTGGAAATAACACCGTCTTCCGACTTTAAAGTGGGAAATGTGAAAAACGGACATACTTCAAGATGGTAGAGAAAAAAACTTTAGAAATAAAAGGTTAATAAATCTCAAGTCAGCATAATTTTTTTTTTTACATTTATTTTAAATCAAAGACGAATTATTAAAAAAAAGTGTAAGACATTTCGCGTTAAAATTACAGAAATAAATTTTTCAACTCATAACCTTTCCAAAAAGGTAAAAATGTTGATATTTTTAATAATTATAATAACAAAACAGGTAGCGTGTGCGCTGGAAGCGTACCTGATCCGAAATAGATTTGCTTGTGTCAATTCTAAATAAACAATCATATTTAAAAAAAATCTGAAAAATAACAATCACAAATTTTGTCTTCAAATAAATAATCAAAATAAATTACTAATATTAAAAATTACAAATCTTGTTCGAATTGCTTGTCCTCGTTCCGTATGCAAGCACGAAGCCTTTTGCGTACGTTAGTGATGGTTACTCGCGTGTAACTATCCTTCCAATTCAGACATTTTTGTTGACTAATATCTTTATCAAATGGTGACTTATCAGTTTGAAGAGTATGTAAATATCTTATATTGTTATGGAATTGCTGATGGCGATACCGCTGCAGAACGGAGACAGTATCAACAACGTTTTCTACATCACCGTTTATCTGATGTAACGTGTTTGGTGCGACGTATCGTCGTATTCGAGAAACAGGATCGGTTCAACGACGCCAAGCTGATGCTGGAAGACCTCCAGTTCATGATACTGTTGAAGAAGAACAAATCCTGGAGAGTTTTCGAGCAGACGGCACTGGCTCGGTGTGTCTCAATGGAAGGCTTGGTTCGCACTGCAATCAAAAGAAGGTACTCACCAGCAACAGATTTTCTTTAATTGTATGGATGGGAATTGTACACGATAAGTTGGTCGGGCCATTCTTTCTGCCAGAACGTTTAACCGGCATCGCATACAAACATATTTTTAAGGAAGACTTAGCCATGCTGCTGGAGGATGTGCCGCTTCCTACAAGAATAGCCATGGTTTTCCAACACGATGGCTTCTCAGCTCACTACTTCCATCGTGTACGACAGTGAATGGATAGCAACTATCCAGAGAGATGAATTGGTCGAGGTGGCCCGATCCCTTGGCCTGCAAGAAGTCCAGATTTAACTTCAGCCACTACTTGTCTTACAAAAGTGTGCTGTAAAGAAAGTCTATAATACGAGACATTTTGTTCGTTCTATGGTTTTGTTTAGAACATTGATAGTTCTGCCTATGAAACATTTGTACCTATATAAAGTTTCAAAAATATTTTTTATGGAGGTGGTGGCTATTTGCATCTTGTAAATGTTCCTCCTTTTCGCACCACACTCTACAAAAACTTCTACTCTATAGTTTCGTGTAAATTGTTTAATAGGCTACATGCATATATTTGCGGTACAAGGCATCTTAGTAGTTATCTGAAACAAGTTAAAAGTTGGCTTGAAATAACCAGGAGCTTTCATCTGCGTTTAACGTCTCTTCCCCGCATTCGTAATCGAATTAGCCATAAATATTATCAAACGCGATCGATCATCTAATTCCGAGTACAATAGATTGTCCTCGGGCAAAAAGATTCGAGTTAGTATGTCCGGTAAGCACATTCATAGGAAGGACTCTAGACTTAACTACTGAAGTCCCCTAAAATGTCAACCGGACGATGATAAAGAAAGTGAGAATATGGACGAAATTGTTTCATCAGTGCAAAAGAAGGGGTATGTTCCACTCATAAAATTGATACAAAAGTCGGGTGAATATGTGCATCAATTAATGCAATCACTAAAAATAAATGATTATTTCATCAAAAAAATCTCAATCGGAACTAAGATAGTCTGTGAATCAATTGAAACGTACACGGGTGTGCTCAGTAAGCTAAAAGACAATGATTGCCAATTTTTTTCACATGACCTTCAAAGTGCAAAAGCATTTAAAATTGTTCTCTACGGCATATATGATGTTAATGTTGCTGTACTTAAAAGTAGATCAAAAAAAATACGAACTAAACAAAGCTATATACACGGACTACATCTATTTAATATTTCTTGAAACTGGTTCAATTGCTCTAAGAGATCTGCGAAAAAACTATCGTTCCATCTTTCATAAGCAAATAAGTTTGAGTTTTCACCGAAAACTTAAGGGCAGGGTAACTAATGGTGAGCGTAATTGCCTCGTAAGAACATATTGTGAGATCTGCGCAGGTTCCCATATGACTTCCAGTTCTAATAATTCCTCTCCATATAAATGTGCAAACTGCAATAAGAGCCACAAAACTACCAATATTGCATGCATTAGCAGTTCCATGTACTTAGAGATGAAAGCGAACGTTAAACGAAAGAGGAATCTTAATTCTCGCGCAGCTTCTTCAAATTCAATTTCTGCCCCCACTGCTGACAAACAAGTTTCGTTTTCTAAGCCAGACTTAAACAAGTTCAGTCGTAACTAACACCAACGAGATGCAAGCAGGTAGCAAATGATAACCAATTTATCTCTATGTAGAACAAAATTTGAACAATTTGAAGTTATCACACATTCAGCTACTAAGTTTTTGTCTCTTAATTGCAAATAATATGGTAGATAGTATCATAAAAATAGTAGCATGGAATGCTAGAAATATACGTAGCAAAAATATTGAATTCCTACACTTTTTAAACAATAACAATATTGATATATGTAGCTCTAGTAACTGAAACTTGGCTTAAGCATGATGATAATCTGTCCACCTGTGCAAACTTCTTTGGTCAGTAAAGGCAAATGTACAGTACTTCCAAGAC